>JAWWEE010000159.1:3272732-3284650 GCA_035221455.1 Xenops minutus
ATCCCTTGTCCCCAGTCCCTCTCCAGCTCTCCTGGAGCCCCTTTAGGCTCTGCAAGGGGCTCTCAGGTCTCCCTGGAGCCTTTTCCTGTCCAGGGTGTCCATTTTCCCCACCTCCCTTCTGTGACAGTCAGGCCCCAGCAGTGCCAATGCCACAGGCTGCCTGGAGCCCTGTCCAGGTGAGTTGGGGCATCCCCAAGGGTATAAAGACCCCCCCCCACCAGCCTTAACAAGGAACCAGTCCTTTGGGGCAGACTCATGGTTGGGTCACAGTCAGATCAGCAGTAAGTGTTATCCACTCTCACTTCTAAGGACACATGGAAACATCCAAAGCTGTTTTAAAGGTTTATTTCTAACTTGTGGAGGTACTTACAGGAAGGGCTAAAGGGACATCTTAGCTCCAAGTGTCACTTCCCACCGGACAATACTGAGCTCTTGGATGCAACTCTGAGCTGCCAGAGTAGGACAAATCAGAAAGTGAAACACAATATTTTCCCATGACTATATTTTACATATATTTTCTTGTTAATCTTTAACCTAAAATAAAGCTCTGTCAAAGGAGGAAGAACAATTTCCAAAAAGCAAACCCAAAGAGCTCTGCATACACTGAAGAAATCCACCACCTATCCATAGGCTCTTATCTTGGAAAGCTGCCACAGCACTTTTTCCAGCACTTTTTCCAGCCAGGGCAGAGCTGCACTTGGACCTGTGATGGGCTGTGCTCTCCTCATGCTGAGTTTCCTAAACTGACCTTTATCATGGAAACAACATTGTTTTTTTTACATGCTCTGAACACATGAGCAGCAGAAAAGCTGTGGGGCTTCAAGCTGCAGCATCTCCTTCAGGTGCTCAGGCAATGTAGGGTCTGGTGGAATAATGTGGAGTTTGTTTAAAAGATTTCTTGGGAAGGGTGAGCAAAGTGTTCTGGGAAAGTGGGGTTGGTAATTTGGGTGCTCACCCTATCAGGCCTCGTGACAGGGACTGATTGCTGCTCAGAGGAGATATATTTTTGCTGTCTTAAGAAGATTGAAAGGTAGATCTCCACTTCCCATCCTTATCTCCACTGCTGCCTGTTCTGACACTGGGACGGGGGACACAACCCTCAGCAGCTCTTTGAGGGAGGAGCGTGTGCTCTGGGTGGGCTGTGCCCGACACTGGCACTGTCCCACCTGTCCCTTTCTGCTTTCACAGTGCCCCCACCATGTGTGGAACGAGGTCCAAGCGCTCCTTCTCCCGCCTGGAGGTGATCCTCATCGTCTGCCTGGCGCTGATGACAGCATTGACCGTGGTGCTCCTCGTCTTGCACTTCCTCCCCAAACCCAGCAACGGCAAGTTGAGCTATTTCAGTCCCACCATCACACCCTGCTCCAGCGTGTGTGCCCAGTGCAGTCATTCACATTGAAAAGACACAGACAGAGAGTCCCTGGGGCACTGCTGGGCCTTCATCACCATCTCTGTGCATGGTCCTTTTGCCCAGCCACAGCAGGGGACTGGCCTGGTGGTCAAACCAGCACGAGCATCTCTCCGGGCATGGATGTGCAGCCTTGGGGGTGGTGGGGCTGCAGGGATCCACACACCCTCCCTCCCCTGTCTCTGCAGAGCCCCTCACTCCCAGCACCTCACCAAGGGGCTTCAGGGCTGTTGCAATCCCACCACAACCCATCTATGCAGGTGTTGGCAACGGCCCCAAGTTAACTCTGCCCCTGGACACGGCGTCATCTGACATGGCATCAGTGGGACCTCCCAACCTGCAGATTGTGATGTCAAACTGGATGTGGTTCACACTTTCTTCGTGGTTTTATGTTGTAATATGTAAGAGTTCTGTGCAAGTGATTCCCTTCTGTGTCATAGCTCTTGCAGGAGGAGGAAGAGGAGGAGATGGAAGAAGGGTAGTTTTAATGGGTGGCCCAGTTCACTGATGCCTTTAAATCATTGAAATGTCAAGTCTGTGGCCACTGTGAGCGTTTCACTTCTCCTCTGGTTTCAGTGACAGCCTAGGAAAGGTCTCCCCTTATCCTGCTGTCCTACCTTGAGAGGCAGCAGCTGCCTGGGGAAGGAAGGCTGTGAGAACAGAGCAGGCACATACAGAAATACTGAATGTTTTCCCACAGTGTTATCTCAGCCTCCAGTGATTTGTGGCTCTGCGATTTCCCGAGATGCAGATAACCTTTTTCATCTATTATTATTTGATAGCCCTCAGTGGCTTTTCTTCCATGAGTTTGTCCATCCTCTAAGGATTTCTGCACCTTCCTGATGGCTGGGGTGACACACAATCTCCTGCAGGAGTACTGTTCCTCCTATTTACCTGGACATTGTTGTGCAGAGCTGCTTTTCTCTTTTTTGAGCTTCAGCTGGCTCTGCTTCAATTTTTTTGAGGAGGACCAGGGTACCAGCACAGGATGCAGGATATGTTGGAGGCACCAGGGAAACATATGGATGTTTTTTCTTCCCTAGTCCTTCCCAGTAGTTCCTGACATGCCATTCCCTTTTTCTTACCACTGCTGAGCTGAATTTTGTGTGTGAAACAGCACCTTCCCCCTTGGATCTGGTTCCTGTGTGGCAGTGATGGGCTTGGAGAGTTTAACTGGGCTTCTTTCCCCCTCACTGAGCATCACCACACATTTTCCATAGTCCAGTGGCCCCATCTTGTGAGCTCCCTCTGTGTTTCTTCATGCCTGGTCCACCCTTTGCCATCCCAAAAGCCTTAACAGCCTCAGCACACTTGGACCATGCTGACAGCCCAAGCAGATGACTCAGCTGGACCCCCTTTCCCACAGGCCTGCTGAGTCCTCTGGGGATGTGGAGCAGCTTTCTGGTGTGGATTCTCTTGGAGAAGGCTGGGCTGCCTCTTCGGTCTCTGATTCTGCTCACTCATGTGTCCACTGATCTGCTATTGATTGTCCTTACAGATTCCAGCACTGTATCAGAAACAGCAAACTACTTACTGGGCGTAGGTCGAGCTGACTGCACAGGGCCAGTGGCACAAGTTCCTCTGGTAAGCTGGGGGAACTGAACATGGGCTTGGCAAAATACTGATTTTCCAACACCTAACAGTATTTTTTGCAGGATTTCTGGTTTAGAGCCTCTGCCTTATCAAATATGTGTCATCTTCAAAGGTTAGGTGAAATTTCTTTGAGGCTTGGAGCAACCAGGTGTGATGGAAGGTGTCCTTGTCCATGGCAGCGGGTTGGAATGAGATGAACTTTAAGGTCTTTTCCAATCCAAGCCATTCAATGATTCTCACAATCACAGGGCAGCACAGAATTGCAGCCCTGAGTGTTTGTATGTTGAGTGAGTTCTCTGATGCTCTGGCAAATCTACTCAGAAAAGTCCATGCAGATGAACACATCACTCAGCATTTTGTCTGCATGGACTTGACAGAGCTCTTCCCTTCCAGATGGGATATGCCAACCCAGACCAGGTGGGTGGTGGGCTTCTCACACACCTCTACAGCCGAGCCTTCATCATGGCAGACCCTGATGACTCCAAGAGGGTGGTGTTTGTCAGTGCTGACATAGGAATGATGTCCCAGAGAGTGAGGTTGGAGGTACGTGGCTGGAAATGAGTGGGTTGTTGCTGGTATTTGCATTGGGGTTATAGTTTGTTTAGGGTTATATAGCAATAATCATCATTAAATAATATCAAACACTGCAGCATGTTGGCCCTTTGTTTTGGGATTTCCATACAGCACCATCTTGGAGGGATGCTGTGTCTCTGAGGAAAGGGAGCTTTTAATCCCTCAGTAAGGGAGACTGGACTTTGCCCATGCTTCTCTTACTGGAAAAATTATCAGGAGTGCATTGGAATCAGAGTATGTTATCATGGTGATTGCATAATATTGGGTCTCCAGCACCAGAGAGGAGAGAAGGAGATGCTGGAGAACTTTGGACTCCCTGGATGGTCTGGGATTCACTTCAAGTTGGCCATGGAGGTCTTCACTTACCAGCTTTTATCCCTTTGAGGCTTTTGCAAGTCAGCATCCATACCCTACTTGTGCCACTGATGTGGGAGTATCAGGCAGAAAGAAAGGAGTGAGGAAAATGAACCACTGGGTATTTTGCAAGGGCTGGCACAAATCCCTACAGCCTTTGGGCATGGAGAAGGCTTTTTCAGGACCACCTCCTTCCTCTTAGGTGCTCAAGAGGCTGAAGAGCAAGTATGGTGACCTGTACCGGCAGGACAACGTCATCCTCAGTGGCACCCACACACACTCAGGGCCCGGGGGATACTTCCAGTACACCCTCTTCTGGATCACGAGCAAGGGGCTCATCAGGCCATCCCTCAATGCTATCGTCAATGGCATTGTGAAGGTCAGTGTCACCCAGCTTGGCAGGTTTGGGACTGACAGAGCTCTCCCTCTGATGTTCCTGGCACCACCTCCAAGTGTGGCAGCCTCAAACACACTTGGAGGTGGGTTTATGTTTAGCAGTGAAACCTGATCACAAAGCAGAATTCTTGCTTTGGAGACAGTTGTGGGTAGTTTCAAAATATTATAGTTTTCTAGAATTTTGGACTGCTTGAGGAGAAAAAAAGCAAGCAAGCACACCCAAATTCCTGAGAAAGTGTTGGGGAAAAACAGTAAGGGAAGGAAAGAGTTTTTCTAGATAATCTTGCATATGCCTTACAGACATGGACTAATATTTCCTGCTTTCCAGAGCATAGATATAGCCCATGAGAACATGAAGAGAGGAAGGCTTTTTATAAACAGAGGCACTGTAGAAAACAGCCAGATCAACCGAAGCCCTTTCTCCTACCTCGCGAATCCGGCGTCCGAGCAAAGCAGGTAAAACCTCCTCAGGCAGGGCAGAAACAGAGCCCTGCAGGGAATCCTGCACCTGGGACCATGACCCAGCCATCTCACAGCTGGTCTTCATGGGAGGGTTGAAAACGTGGAGCCAAGACTGACAGAATGACACTGTGTCCACCCTGGGTGCTTGGGGGTGTCCCCAGACATTAGTTTGAAGAGTGGGCTTGAAAGTTGTGGTTGTTTCCTCCAAGCATGTGAGGCATTGGTCAAAGATGTGAACTTATGCTTTATTTATATATATGTATATTTAAAAAAAAAGAGATTCAGATGGCATTAAAGTGCCACCCTTGGTGCATGAATTTGTATTTGTATTTGGAGAGAGCTGCTCTCTCCATGCCCTGGAGAAGCAGCACTTAAGGACAGCCATAACTCTTCCCTTGCCTTCACAGCTGTTCTCAGATGCTTCTCTAAGGTCTCTCTGTGCTCTGGTAATACCTGGAATAACCTTCTGATTTCCTTGTTTAGCCTGGTGGAGATTCAACCTGCCAGAGCAATGACTACAGCTCTGGTGCTAAAGAGCTTTCCCTGCCTTCTTTCCATCCAGGTATTCATCCAACACGGATAAAGAAATGGTGGTGCTGAAAATGGTGGCTGAGGATGGACAAGAGCTAGGCCTTATCAGGTACTGACCACCAAAGTAGCAGGTTTTTCTCCATATTCTCTCTTTTTCTTTTTTTCCTAGGAAGAATTAAGGTGTTCCATTCCCCTTCCTCCCCCCCAATTTTTTTTAGATCATTGACTCCTCCTTGTTTCTTTGAAGTAGGACAATAAAAACCCCTGCCAAACATAATTCTCTGGATTAGTGAAAGAGTCAGTCCAGGCCTTAAGTGCCAGACTCTTGTGGCCTCAAGACTTGCACTGTCATAGCCATGAGCCCTCCCAGCTGGGAAGGGAGAGGAAGGGAATCCTCTGCCCTTCTTCATCCATCCCTAAGCACCGGGAGTCTGTGTCTGTATTCCCCCAAAGAAAACTCCACAAGTCACCTGCCAACACAGAGACTGAGCAGTGCCTTTCTTGTGACCCCTCAGCTGGTTTGCAGTGCACCCTGTCAGCATGAACAACACGAACCATCTGGTCAACAGCGACAACGTGGGCTACGCGTCCTACCTGTTCGAGCAGGAGAGGAACCAGGGGATGCTTCCTGGAGAGGTGGGAGTCCTGGCACACTGCTGGAGATAATGGGTGGGAAAGGGCTGCAGCAGGGAGGGCGTGGGAGCTGCTTTCCAAAGGCTGAAGTGGGTTCTGTCAAACAGAGAGCTGGGACAGGAGGGTAAACACAGAGTAACAAGGACAGAGATGAACGCTCATGGTTTAGTTACTTTCTTCCTCTAGAGAAGAGAAATTGAAATGTGTATTCCTGACTTTCTGAACTGGTAAACAGTGGCATTTGTTAAGGCTTTAAGAATGAACCAAATTTATTTTGATTTGAGTGTGGGAAATTGGGGAGGTTGTGGCTGCCCCACTCCTGCCAGTGTTCAAAGCCAGGCTGGACAGGGCTTGGAGCAACCTGGCCTAGTGAAAGGTGTCCCTGCCCATGGCAGGGGTGGAACAAGATGGTCTTTAAGGTCCCTTCCAGCCCAAACCATTCTGTGGGTCTATACTCTATGTGTGTGGGATACTTGGTCCAAAGGGATTCATATATTCCATCTGTGGTGTGGCATCAAGCCTCTGCTCAGCCCCACTTCTTTCTTTCTTCTTCTTTCCAACCAGTTCTGCCTTGTCATTTGCATTTACCCAAAAGAATTGCCATCCTCAGAGAGCAAACACAGCTCCTTTAAAAAACATCACTTCCCCTGAAATGTAACTGTGGACATGAACCCATTTCACAGGCACTTGGAGTCATGAGTTGATTAAAAGGGTGTCCTGGGTATATCTGCAGCATGTACCTCAAACAATTGCCCAATTTCTCTTTTAATACTCTGAGTAGAGGAACACCTGTGGTTCATAGCAAAAATGGAAACTTAAGGAAGTCTGCCTAACTTCTGCTTGCAAGTATTTCTTTTAACAAGATTCAACCCTTGTGCATCATTAGGGGTGCAAGTCAGTGGGAGCTGACATGCCAAGAAGTGTTTGCAGGAATCAATATTTAGCTGTGTGGTCTGCTGGGCACGTTGTGTCTAGAAGCAATACAAGAAAATGAGTTTAAGAGATGATAATATATCAAAATAGATGATGTTGACTTGTCTCATCTCTGAGAGTATCCGTGAGAGCTGATTGCAGCCAGTGCTCAGTGTGCAACAGCTTTGCTTATCATGAGTACTGCTTGGTGTTAACTCCTGCAGCCAGGTCCAGGGGCTCTCACCCTGTGAATCAGTCACAGTGAAAGCCTGGCAGGACAAAAATCCTGTGCAAGGAGCTACAGTGATCCAGTGACCTCTGAGCAGTAACACGAGAAACTGGGGACAGGATGGGCAGAGCTAGCACTGAGATGCAAGAGGAGGGTGAAGAAACACAATCTGGATACCGAAGCAGGGTGAAGGCTGACCTGAAATGGCAATTGCTTCCTGAGTGTCCAATTCTGCCTTGCTCTCCCTGCCCCTAACCCTTGGGATATGCCTAAATCCCCATTCCAGTCCTCCCAGTCACTTTGGAAATGTTAATCAGGGTCACACTCTCACCAGCTGGTATAACACCAGCTCCAGGGAAAGATGCAGGTGGTGTTTGCAACCACTGCAAGGCTCTGAAATCCATCTGACCACCTCTGGGTTTGGCAGGGCTCTTTTGTCGCTGCCTTTGCCTCCTCCAATTTGGGAGATGTTTCACCCAACACCAGAGGCCCGACCTGCATCAACACAGGGGAGTCGTGTGACAACCCCCAGAGCACCTGTCCTGTTGGAGGGGTAAGTTCTGCCTCATGCCCCCTGTTTGCTGGTCCTTCAGCCCAAACTTCATCCTATTCTGCTGCACAGGCTGGTGCAGTAACCCAGTGCCAGGTGTTGATGTGGCTTGCAAGAAGCCATCAGTTGCCACAGTGTGACTTGTGAACTCACCCACCTGGCAGTGCCACTTTAACTCATCACTTCCCCTTCAACAAATTTCTTACCAGGCAGCGATGTGCATGGCCAAGGGGCCTGGCAATGACATGTTTGAGAGTACAAGGATTATAGGACAAAACATCTACTTGAAAGCTAAGGTGAGTATTTTGCTTTACAAGCGTGTGTCAGTGCTTGTTATGACAGGAGTGCGTGTTCATTTATTTAAACAACTCAGTGATCCTTGTGGGCTCCTTCCAACTCGGGATATTCTACACTCTACATATTTTGTTCCTGGTTTTGTGAGTGTTTGAAGATTTAAATTGCTTTGAAGTCAACATTTATATGCTTAAGGAAAAGTTTCTTGATTTTTTATTTATTTTTTATTTAAATGAGTAAATGAGGTTTACGATCTCCTTTTGATCTTTCAATCTGTTGTCATCAAGAAGATTTCAGAGCCTGGAATTTGTAAGCTTAGGACAGTGTATGAAATCATAATGGTAGTGACAAGTTTCCTTTGATATGACATATCTGACTAGACACCTACATTTAGAATAGAAAGCACACACTTTTATTTAGATACATCACTGTAGGTGTTGTAATTTCAAAATGTCAGTTTAGGCTTTTAATCTCAATATTCTTTATAGGGATATAATGTGGATGTTGCCCCTTTTCATCTCCCCCTCCCTCCCATGCACACATCTCAGAGCTCAGAGCCAGCACCACATACCCCCTGTCAGCATCACACTCCCAAATTAACAGCAATGTGAGTTCAAACGTGCCAGATTAAACACCCATGGAAGACACTCACTTTGCCCTGCTTGTCTGTGCATTTACTCAGCCAGTGTCCTCCTCCTATGGGCTCCCTTGTGCCACCTGAGGGCTCAAAAGCCACATGAATTTACTGTTTCCCCTCCTGGGGATTTGTGTAATGTAGGAGTAGTCAGTGCAAGGAGAGTTTTTGGCAATATTTCAGGGACAGCAGCTTGGAGGAACTGGAAGGTGTCCAGCAGAGGAGTAACAGCAGGAGGCTTGATGGTGGTGGTTTCCTTGAATCACCATTTCAGGTGCTTGCCCTGAACTCACTCCAGGCTGATCGTGGCTTGCAAGTGACAGACTGTCCCAGTCAGAGTGCCCTGGTGTGTGTATAAAACACTGAGGGGAAACATTGCTGTTGTTTTTAACATCTGAGACTCCTCGCCTTCAAAGGCTGCACCCTCAATTCCCTCCAGGAATGGCATTCAACTGCACAGCTTGTTTGGTTTTTCCAAGTTGGTACTTTCTAAGTATTAACTCAAGGCACATGGGCTGGAAAACCATTCCCTGAAGAGCTGAATGGCTTAGCTGTCAGCTGTGTGGTAAATACATGGTAAAGTCCAAGCAATTCTGAGCAGTGAATACAGCAAAGTGCTCCTTTCTCACAGAAAACACTTCTTCTGGTTGGTCTAAACTGTGAGAAATGCCCAAAGGGGGCAATTAGGATCAAGAGGTTGCCATCCTCGAGAAATAGGTGCCTGTTTCAGCTGTAAGAGAAAGGCATGTGTAAAACTGCTGAGCACAGGGTGTCCTCTCTCCTTGGGACAGGCAGAGCTTGCAGGGCTCAGAGCATGCAGGATGTAGAGATGGACTGGCAGGAACACCTTGGGAAATGCACTCTTCCTTTAACACCTGGAGGTGGCAAGAGAATGAAGAAATAATCCATGCAGCTGTATCCCAGCAGAGCTGGCTTCCTGACTGCTTCTTCCTCAGGGATTTCCACTTTGTGTGTCCCTTAGGAGCTGTATGAAAAGGCTTCCCAGGAGGTCAGAGGACCCCTCAGCTCAGCCCACCAGTGGGTGAACATGAGTGATGTCTCAGTGGAGCTCAATGCCACACACACGGTGAGAGTGGGAGTTCCTGGGGCGTGGGCAGAAGGCAGGAAGAAAGGCCATATTCCTACAGCAGGACTGGCATGCTGAGGGGAACTAGTTCTTATCCTTTTTTTTTCTCCTTTTTTATCCCTTCCTGATTTAGGTTAAAACATGTAAACCAGCCTTAGGACACAGCTTTGCTGCGGGCACTATTGATGGAGTGGGGGCTTTCAACTTCACACAAGGTAATTTGGGGAGCAGATGTCACTGTGGCTTTGTACAAATGGGTGGGGCATGGGGCATCCCACACGCAGATTGAAACCCCCAGAGTCATTTGACAACATCAACAGCTGGTTGAACCACAGACTCCAAAGTGATGGTTTTTAGGAGGGTGTGACCTCTCAGCCTGCTGGCAGGTTTGTCTGTGTCAACCAGAAAGCTTCTGGAGACGGATATGGCCATGCCCTGAAGGCAGGAGAGCACTGGATGGGGAATGGGGAGGAGAAAGACCTGGATTTGGGATGCTTTCTCATTGGTTCTCATTAGCTGAAGGCTGCCAAGATGGAGCTCTGCTGAGCTAAAACTCAACTGTTCAAACCACCCCAGGAAAGGGAGATAGGCAGAATGCACTGAGATATCCCACCCCACTGAGCAGGGAGGGATAATGTCTGTCTGACAGTGCTGGGGCAGCTGATGACCAGTGTTTCAAAGATGTTTCCCTCTCAAGGCTCAGTAGAAGGTGACCCATTTTGGGATCAAATCCGTGACCAGCTGCTGGGAGAGCCATCTAATGAAACCAAAGCCTGCCACAAACCCAAGCCAATCCTCTTCAGCACAGGAGAGGTAAGGACACCCCAGGGTGTGCCCTGGGAAGTGCAGAGATTGCTGGTCTGAGCTAGGATCAGCAATCCTTCAGAGAGCCAAATTCCCAACAGATTTGTGAGGGAGCTGCAGGAGATGTCTGGGCCAGAAGAACAAGGAGGGAGAACAAGCTGCAAGGGCTTTGATGGAATGAAAACAGAAAGCAAGAAGAAGTGTTGTCATTAGTTTGCATCAGAATGGGAGAGGTGGAAGTTTTCCTCTTTCAGAGTATCTTTTCCATATAGGCCAGAAGGAGAGACCAGACCTGCTGTTCTCATTAGGGTCAAAAGGTAAACCCAGCTGAAGATCTACCCTGGCCTGATCCTCTGCCTGTGGAACAGCCCAGAGCTGGATGCTGAGGGCCATGTCCAGAAGAGTCAGGGCAGTCAGCAAGGATGGAGAGCCCTCAGTGCCTGGGTCCCTATCCCAGGGATGCCCCACTCACACAGGCAAGGGTTATTTTTTAGGGCCAGCCTCTGCAGAGCCACTGCTCTGGTGGTCCCAGCCCACCCCCATGCTCAGGGCTGCTCCACCCTGGGCACGACTTTGTATTTGTTCTTACTGAGCCTTCCCAAAATCCTGCTTGTAACTTTAAATGAAAATTGAGGCCCCATTTTCCACCTGATGTTCCCTTGGCATTAAGGCAAATGCACTGTAGTGGAGCAGGATCATGTCCAAAGTCCTTTAGAGCACTTAAAGGATGCCATCTGGATGAGGTGACTCCTTGTTATTCCTTTCACCAGTCTCCTTAAAAGCTTTCCTTCTGTCACTTTGTGTTCAATCAGCTCCTCACCTCATCTCCCCTAAAAAGAGGTCCCAGCTCCTCCCAGCAGCCTCCTCCATCTAGAATGGTGTTACTGAGAGTAAATTACACTTTATTCTCGCAACTTTATCACATTTTATGGATGCTCTGGCAGATCTCCTGCTTCTGATGTGAGGTTTTGTCATTCATGCTTTGACCCCAGTAAATTGCACCTCAGAAAAATCTTTTTGGCTTGCTGGGGTTGGATTTTGCATTTCATTTGCTGGAGTTGTGCCGACCTTGAGCTCTTGCTCTCAATTTCCTTTTAGCAGACTTCTTCATTTCTGTCTAGCTATTATTTTGCTGTGGTTTTCAGATGAAATGCTGCTGTAAATGTGTTGTTTTGGCTGCTGCAATGGTGCTGAGTCTGAGTACACTGTGGTCCCTGCTAAGGGGCAGTTTGAAGTCAGGGTTAGGTGGAGGGTTCCCTGAGCATCATCACCTTCCCGGGGAAACTCCCCCTCTGGATAAAACTCCCCCTATGTGAGACCATGTAGTGACAGGACAAGGGGAAATGGCTTCAAATGGACAGAGAGTTGGTTTAGATTGGAGATTAGGAAGAAATCCTTCCCTGGGAGGGTGGGCAGGCCCTGGCACAGGTTGGGCAGAGAAGCTGTGGCTGCCCCTGG
>JAWWEE010000159.1:3285303-3301836 GCA_035221455.1 Xenops minutus
GGCCGTGGCACTCAGGGACAAGGTGGGCATCGGGCACAGGGGGGGCTCCCTGGGCTGGCAGGGCTTTTCCAGCCTCAAATGATTGTGGGATTCCATGATTTCCAACGCCTGACATTGTTCCCTCAATGCTCCAGGACCATGTCTGGACGCAGGCTACGGGAAGCTGTCAGAAGTGTAAGTTGCTGAGGAAGAGCTTTCTCCAGAGCGTGGTGTAACTGGAACATCACATTTCTTGAGCCTTCCGCTTTCCCCCTTGTCTCCTCCCAGCTGAGGTCACAGCTCTCATGGCTCACAGATGTTTCCTTCTCACAGCTGCTTCAGGCACACTTTGCATATGCTTTCTGACATGCAGGAGAAATGAATTTCCTCCCCAAAAGGAGCAAACCAATTGAGTTTCAGTCCATTAAGCCAACACAAGCTAATTCCACTGGGATCCAGGCAGGATGCTAGCAGGAGTTTTGTCTCTGGGGTGGAGGGGTTTAGGTCCTTTAATCCCTACCAGGATTTTGCAACATGAGAACAATTGAAGAAAAAAAAAAGGCAAATGTATTTTTTGCATTTGATTGATTCATCTTAGCTGCAGAATGAACACCATCTTAATCTCAGCTACTGTCTCCACAACTCACAGCCTTTCTCACAGTTATATCAGGATTTTTTTAGGAGTATACAAGCATCAGCTTCCAAAAAAATCCCTAAACTTACTGAATTTCCTGGAATGGGAGGTCACTTGTCCACTTCTGTTTGGGATGTGAATATGAGTTGTTAGTAAAGGCAAATTGCACTTGCAGGTTTACATCCCTGAGCATCCAAACCCCTCCCCACCATAACATTGTATTCTGTCCTGTAAATAATAATAATAATACCAACAATAATACCAACCACCATGCCAATAATAACAATATTGACCCAATAATCATCACAACAACAATAACAGCAACAGTATCTTTGTGCATTAAGCAGTTGTTTCAAGATAAGTGTTTTCCTTCCTTCCTCAGGAGTTTGATTCCCAGGGAATACCAGGGATGAATGTGGTAATTGCAGGTCTGTGCAATGTCTACACCCACTACATCACCACCTACGAGGAATACCAGGTAAATGTTAAAACTCTGGATTGAACATGTTAAACTGAGTTTTTGTGGGTCACTGTGGGATGATAATTCAGGTGAAATTATGTGTGTTTAGAGTCCTTTGCCCCAAAAAGCTGGAAGGTTTGGAGTGGTAGGGTTGTAAGGTGACCATGGATTGCAGTGCCCCATTGCTGGTTGCAGGACCCAGTTTTGAGACCCCACAAGGCAAAGTAGATGTTGTGCTTTGAGGAAGATGTAGACCATTGGATGGACTCCTTGGGTTTAGAAACCATAAACTGGGAGGGAAAGTTGGAAGAACTGGGGTTGTCCAACCCACAAAGCTGGAGGGGAGGCAAGCTGCATCACAAGCCTTTAAAAGAGAATAATCTGTGCTAAGTGGAAGGGTAAACAGGTCCTCCCTCTTTGTGATGGGTTGGGGAATGAAGAGACCCCAGATTGCACCAGAAATATTTTGGCAAGTGTTGGGCTGCCTCCCTGGCAACCAGGGAGTAACTAAACCCCTGCTAAACTGCTGGTCTTGTCTTAGTGCAGTGGGATGGGCTGTATAAACCACCCAGGAGTCCCTCAAACCCTCCTTTTCCCAATTTGCCCTCTGCTAGGTTCAACGCTATGAGGCTGCATCGACTATTTATGGGCCACACACCCTTTCTGCCTACATCCAGCTGTACAGAGGACTTGCAAGGGCTATTGCTATGGTAATCAAACTTTTCTGTGTGCCACATGCTGCTGGAGACATTTAAATCTTCTATTTGTTCCTCAGAGAGGCTGCATCATTGCTGTTGCTGCCCTCTCTTTGGAATCCACTTTGAGAAAACTCGTGCTGTAGGAAAATAATTCCTGTAATGAGGGTCTCATACCACCTGAGAAATCTGGAGGGATTTCAGTTCAAAATCTAGGAAAGAAGTACCTCCAACCTTTCAGCATGGCCTGAAGTGGCTGCTTTTTTACTTAAAGGGAAAAGAAAATCTGCTGTGTTTCTGCTGTACCTGGCAATGTCCATTATCACTGTGACCCTGTGCAGGACTGGTGGGCAGCCCTGGGATGTTCTGGGGGCTGGATTTGAGGGGAGCCCAGCACCAGGACAGCAGGTGTCCTGCAGGGATTGCTCCTGCATGCAGAGCATGGGTAAAGATCCTCTGGTTTGGTTTTACTCTCACTTTGTTATTCTCACCATCTGTCCAAGCAGCGGTCTGGGATACAGAACCACAGCAGGGATATGGTTCACCAGGGAGACACTGGTTCCCTGTGTGTGTGTTTAACAAGCACATCTTCCTTCTCCCAGAACACCACTCAGGATTTGCCACGTGGCCCAGAGCCCCCACTTTTCAACATGGTCAACCTGACCCTGCTGCCTTCCCTCAGTGCCGAGCAGGCGCCGGCGAGCAAGGCTTTTGGGGACGTGCTCCAAGAAGTGAGGCAGCAGTACCGAGTGGTGAGACTTCCTAAAAGCTCTTCAGGAAATCACCTTTAAATTCTCAGCCCTGACCCAAACCCTCTGTGCCCTCAGATCAAACTCTTCTGTTGGTGGGCGTGGTGGAGAAGTCAGGGATAGTGTTTTCATACCAATTCAATTGTACTGAACGTGATTAAAATGGGACAATATAGAGGGAAATAAAAACTCTTTATTCCCCACGAGGTAGATTTCCTCTTCTGCTTCAAAATAAACTTGCAGCTGATCAAATAGGCAAATTTTGTACAGTGATTTCTTCCCAAGCAGAAATGAGGTCACTTTTGATGCTTCTGCAACGATGTGTAAATGAAATGAAAGTAAAATGTTGGAAAAGGTTCTGTTTTCAATGCTCAAAATGCAGATAAGATGTTCAGAGCAGAGACTTTCATCTCATTGCTGTCTCCAGCAGTAAGGCAGGGAGGCATTCTGAAAGGTCTCACTTGTTCCCTCCCTTTTTTATGTGGAGTTTGTCCAGTTTTATGGTGGAGTTTATCCAGCAAGCAGGACAAGTGGAATGGCAAGGCAGACAATACCAGCTCAAAGCATAAATTGTCAATTGCTGTTGCAACAAGTTAAATTATAAGCAATTTAAAACAACAACAAACCAAACACACGAAACCACCACAAAAGGATGTTCTTAAATTGCAGTATAACAATACAAATAACACAAATCTCAATTCCCCCCCCCCCCCCAGGGAGAAGTTGTTGAAGTCACTTTTGTAGGTGCAAACCCCAGGAACTCTGCAGAGAACGCAGTAAGTACGATACAGCAAAGCTGGAATTGGGGGTGTTCAGGATCAGTGAATATTTAGCCAGTGCTTTTTCCTTTGCTGGGAATTCAGAAGAAGATGTGTGCTTTGGGAATTCACACCACCAGAGTGCTTTCCAGGCAAAGGACTGAATTTGGCCATGGGGGACTGTTGAAGTCACACTGTTGAAGTCAAAGTCAACAATTTGGTGTGTTGGGCCAGGCACTCTTAGTTGGTATCCAGTGTCATCCAGTCATAGCAAACATGCTCTCTAGTCTCAATCCTATCAGCCTGGTGCATCATTTTAATAAAACAAAGAAAATTAGAGAAGTACTTCATTTGTGTCACCACTGTTCTTGCATAGACATCGATAGGAAATACCTCACCTGTCCATTCTCTTTTTAATGGTAAGGTCTCTGCATCATTTATTAGCTTCAGTTTGTGATTTGGCAGTGAAATAGAAGCACTTTCGCAAGTAATTACCACATTTGTCAGCAAAGCATGCAGGAGCACAGTCCCTTCTCCAGTTTAAAGTGACCCAGAAGGCAGGGATGTGCCTGTACCTTCAGCGCCTGGCTAAGCCTGTTGCTTTTATTCCAGACTGAACACAACTTCCTGACAGTGGAGAGATACACCAACTCCTCAGGCTCCTGGCACGTGGTGCAGAATGACGTCTCCTGGGACACCAGGTGGGGGCCCTGAGCAGGTTTCACTGCTCCACAGGCTCCAGGGAGTGATAGAAATTTAACCCTCAGGGCTTAATTTCAGAGCTACCAACTTTAGGTTGGTCTTGACCCTGCAGAGGGTGCTCTCTGGGGATGGATCAAGTCATATTTGGGTGGTTATTTTGTCAAGAGCACAAAAACTGGTGTTCCCCTTTGGCTCTAGCATCTGCAATGAGGGCTTAGAAATCTGGGAAAGGTAGAAGGAAGGGCAGGAATTACAGAAAGTTTGTGGTCCAATTTGTTCATAGCCTATACCCATCCATCTGTCACACCATGCTGATGAATAGCATGCCAAATGGAAAAGAGGAGAGACTCGTGGGACTTTCATAGGGAAAAACTGGCCAGGTTTGTTGTGCATCATAAAGTAGATGCAGGCAACAATGCAAAAGAGTTTGCAAGAAAGAAAAGTTAAGGTTGGGGATGGCAGTCCTCAGGGAAAAAATCCAGTAAGCTGCAAAGCTGCTGACAGCTTTCAGAGCTGCACCAAAAGTCAGGTTTTCGTCCAATCGTGTTTGTAAATATTTGTTTCAATCCCAGTAAGACCAGTATGAGAAGAATTGTTATTACCATTGCTGATGAATCCAGGTGTTTTGTTCAACTGCTTCCCTTGGCTAAAGTCCTGGGATGGGGGTGCTTATGTCACTTCTAGTGAATATTCCTCCCCTTTGTTTAGCATTGCCCTGCACAGGGAGGGCTCAGCTGACCAATCCTGCTCACAGAGGTGGTGCTGTATGGGGTTGTGATGTGGAGTTGGAACTGTAAGAACACATCAGTAGAAACGTTCTTCACCTACAAAAAGGACCCCTGACTTGTTGTCCCATGTTTCCCAATATTTTTCAGTCCTGCTGAGTTTTGGCTTGGCCTGTTGGTTGCTGCTCTGACAGCCTAAATATGTGAGGAAAGGTCAAAAGAAGCTCTTAACATACACTTCACTGCTTTCATCTCACCCTGCTTAGTGGGCTCTTGGGACAGTACACCAAAGGAGCAGTGGGTTTCCTTGCTGACCACAGGTTTTGGCTTGTTTGCCAGGTTTTACTGGAGCAAAGGATCGCTTGGCCGGAGCAACGTGACCATTGAATGGCACGTCCCTCCTGGCACAGAGCTGGGCACCTACCGGCTACGGTACTTCGGGCACTACAAGAAGAGGGTGTTCATCACCCGCACCATCACTGTTCCATTTGAAGGCTCCTCTTCAGCCTTTGAGGTCACCCTTCCATAGGGGGTCTTGCTCATTAAAGGAATTGTTTCCCTCGAGCAGTAGATTCGGTATCTGGGCTGTTCTGTGCAGGGCCAGGAGTTGGACTTTGACAATCCTTGTGGGTCCCTTGCAACTCAGGATGCTCTATGGTTTTGTGATGTTCTGGAGGAGATTTCTTTCTGGCATCCATGGCTCTGTTCATCACTGCTGTCCCTGAATGCTGCTGGTTATCCTTTGCTGTGCAAAGCTCAGCTCCCTGCAAAGCTTTTACTTCCAGTCTCCTCATATGTTCTCATTCAAGTGGTTCCTGCCCTGGCCAGATCTCATCGCAGTTGATCCTTATTGTAATAAAAGCTGTAACTTTTCCCTCAGTCATTAAACAGGTGCATATTGATGGTGCATGGGATCTCTCAGAGGGAATTGGTGCTTATTGGGAGCTAATCCAGACCTTAAAATAGTCATTGAAATCGAGCCCAGTCCAAAAAACTACTGAGAGCTGCTGAATTCACAAGACATCAGAAGACTCCTCAATCATGCTTGAAGTACAAAGCTGTCCTTTTAGGATGGCAAAGAGTTAAATAGGATAGATATTCATCAGGAAGGCTTGGATATAATTTTATTTAATCCTCTGGAGGAATACAGCAGCACCACATGAAGTGAATTGCCCCCACTTGTCCATAAATCAGTGATTTTGGTTTCACAGGGGCCTGCTGACTTTGGCTGAGTGGGCTTCCACCTCAGAGGCCTTGGGTAAGGAAAGGAAGGTCAGTGACTCCCAAAATTTGAAGCAGCTGGCATTTTTGCCCTTCTAGACTATATTATTCTCTTCCATCAATGTCACTTTTGAACCAACTGCTGTGCCAGGTGGGCTCAGGCTGCCCACCACGTGTGGGTTCTGTCATTTCAAGAGGATTCTGGGCAAGTTTTTGGAGAAGAACCCCCTCTGAAACCTCTCAGAGGCCCAAGAAACTACCGATGGGCTGGAGGCCCCCGAGTCCCTGGATGGACTACCTGTGTTTGTGCTGATTTTAGGAGCTGAAGACATCCCAGACCTGTGGCACAGATGCTGAGTGAGAAAGGCTTTGAGGCTGACTTTGCCCACTCTTCTTGTCCCTGTGTTGAGCTCCTGCCCAGCCCTCCAGCCAGAGCAAAGGGCAGGAGATGGCATGTTAACCTTTAAATATCACTTTAGGACACATAAAAAAGATCAAAATTAAGGATGTTTACATGTGCCCAGAGAAAACACACCTTTCAGACCCGGATTTGGGATTCTTCTAGGGTCTGCCAGCTAAACAACTGTAAATGTTTAATAAGCTCCAATAATGTGTACCAATTTTGTATGCAATCTCTTTAATTCTTCAGAGAATCATCAATCAGATAATTTTGCCTCTCTTTAACATCAGTGGGAGAGAATGAATTATTCATTTTAAACCAGCTGCAATCAGTCTCAGAGATCCCCATCCGGAGGAGCTCAAAGCAAGAGCAATATTGAGTCAGGAAAAAGACAGCTTTGAAGGAACAGTGCTGGGAATCAAATCCCTGATCCCCAGACTCACCCAGCCAGCCCTTCTGTCCTGCTTTCCTTGGCAAAGTCACCCTGTGGGATCCAGGGAGGGGCAGAGGCTGCTGCTGTGCCAGGGGACAGGCTCTGTCAGGGCTCCAGTTGTTCTAAAATCATCCAGAAAGTCTCCTGGCAGGTTTGTCCCACTTTGCTCACGTTTCCACGTGGGACCCTGTGTGACCACAGCCCCTTCAAACAGGGTCAGGGCACCTGTCTGAAACACAGGAGCTGCTTTTGGGGCTGGAAATGGTGCTGCCTGATGAATCCCGGGGTAACAATCTCTCCACTCTTATGCTGCATAAGCTGCTGGAAATTGCTCAGGAGCGCTCTGGTTTTCCTAAACGAAATACACCGGGAGAAAGGAAATCCTATTTCCTTTTCTTCCTCACTGTGATGGAGTTTTCGGGTTTGTTTGTGGTAATTTTGTTGCTGTTATTACATTACACTAACCATGGGGTTTTTTTCAGTAGCATCAAATGCGTTTAATCAAGCAAAGCTGAATTGCACAGTTAAAATGCTCGTGGGTAGGATTCACCCTCTAAAACACGAGCATCCAACCCCAAAAGGGTGTTTTTAGGGAGCTGGGTTTTCTCATGGGAGAGGAGGAGGTGTTGAGAGGCAGAATTTGGGTACCTGGAGAGTCCCCCGGTGCCCCAGAGCAGCTTCCCTTGTGACACACCTCATATTTGGCTGTCAGCAGCGGGCTCCCTAAACTTTTTGAAGTTTAGAGGGCGGGATTTTCCGGGAACTTTTCCCAATTTTTTTGTGTCTAGAAAATTCAGCATCTCCGCATGCCACGGGAATAGAAGCCCTTGGTTTTATTTGCCTTTTGACATCACCCTGGCTGTCGCCTGCAGCTGGCACGCCGTGCCCAGCATCCCTCCCCTCCTCCCTGCTGGCTTTTTTGGGATGCTGCGCTTGGATCCAGCAGCCACTAGGTGCCAGTGCCGCTTTGCACAAGGACCAGCTCTCGCCGCTGAACGGCTCCGAAGCGTGGGGAAAAAAAGAAATGTTTTCAGGAATTTGGGCACCTCGCCAGTTGTTAAATATAGCACTACTCATCACAGTTGCTCGTCTCTCTCTGGGGCTGCTCTCCTTCCATGTGGAGCGGTTTGTGCCCGAGCAGGAGCTCGGGAGGAGGGCAAAGCTCCACCGTTTTGGTTTTGGCTGGCATGGGACACAAATTGCTAGGAACTCGGGGAACTTGTGGCCATGCCACAGCTTTCCTCCCGTACAAAGTCTTATTTCTACAGGGCGAATTCCAAATTTACCAGCAGTATTTGGAGAGATGCTAAATTAGGATCTGACCCGAGGCACTGCAGGGAGAGGGGAGAATCCTCTGCTGTCTTTGGAATTTGTTTGATCCTGTGGTTGTCTGGTGCTTTTTCCATGCACCCCACAGAGGATATTTATGTGCAGCCTCTCTACAAGGTCCACCAGCAGCTCTCTGGTTCTTAACATCTTCCCAAATGGGGTTTCATGTGCACGGGGTGGGGACCAAGGAACGTCACTCTTCCAATGTTTCCCTTAACCAGCCCCAAACCTGGAGGTGCACTGTCCCCCTTCCCTGTGGATAGCTGGAGCCAGGCCAGGATGGGTCTCTGGGCATGGAGAGGAGTTTGGGGTGGCAGGGCATGCCCAGGGAGAGAGCAGCCCACCCCGAGCATCCCTGAAGGAGGGGCTGGGGAAGCCCCATGTTGTCTTTTAACAAGGCACAGCTGAGAGTTGCAGTTTTAGTCAGCACTGAGATTTTGGGGGGGACACAATAGTTTCCAGCCCTTGAAAGAATGGAGCACCCCATCAGAGCACCATGAGCAGCACCCCAGGTATGGTTTGTCATCCCTGACTGGAATGTCACCCTACAAAGTTGGGTTTTTTCCCCCCCAAAAAAGATAAATCCATGTAGATGTGTGATGGGAAAATGGGATGGTCTCTGGGAGATTTAGCTGGACTAGTGCGAAGCCATGCAAGCTCAAAGGTAAAGCAACTCCCCTTGAAAGTCTTTGGAGAGGTTGTCCCATGAATTCTTTAGGGGGTTTCAAGGTCTGTCCAGCTCCAAAGGGGGAGTTGTGTCATCCCCAAATATGTTTTATTCTCACCTTGCACCCCAGATGTGCTGCAGAGACCTCCAGCAAAGGGTTGGCTGGAAGAAGGGAGATGGAAAATGCAGGGTTTTTACATCCTGCCCTCCAAGCAGCCAAATATGAGGCCTCTGCTGATTTTTCTGGGCCATTGCTCTTCTCATCACTTAATGCCTCAAACATGCCTTAGACTCTTTGGTGGAGGATGGATTTGGCTCTGCCTCACTGTCCACTGGGAACCCACATCTTTACAAATGGGAAATAATGTTGTTTTTAAAGTTGGGTTGTGGGTTTGAGATTCCTTGAAAAATCATTCCTGCTCCCACAAACTGATCATCCAGCTGCTGCTGAGCAAAGGGAGAACCTCAGATCCCGAGAGGGGAAATGTTACAGCACAGAAGCAAATTCTGCCATTGCCCTGGTTTCAAAGAAAATGAAAGCAGGACATCAGGAAAAGCTAATGAGGGAAAATAACCGAGCTGTTCTCACTGGAACCCAGAGTACAGCTGACCTCTTTGTGAGTCTGTAAGAACAATGTCAAGCTATTTTGGCAAGATCTCCTTTGGCTTGGAAGGGAGGCTTTTGCCTGAGGGCTGTGTGCTACCAGGAGCAAGGTACCAAACCTTCCTCCCATTTCTGGGGCTCAAGGTCTCTCTGGAAAGGTGCAAGGCCAGAACCCCTCGTGCCAGGTGTGGGAGCAGGAATTGCTGTTTCTCAGTCGTTTAACTATGATGGCCTTCTAAGGAGCAGGTTCTCATCTTAAAATGGCCAGGGCTGCAGCTGATTTACCTATTGGTGACCTGGCAACAGGCTCTTCTCAGGGCGGGGCCAACCCCTCACAGTCCTAAATCTTGTCTCAGCCCACCCACCCTCTGATTTTTGCACGTTGCTGTCCTGCTGTTGATATCCCCCCCCGAGAAATCTCCACAGGGATCAGGTAAGCAGCAACTACCACTGTAATCAATTTATAACAAAAGCATTGGCAGATAAATAAATATTGACCAGGGAGGTGGTGGGAAAAAATGCCAGCCCCTTGATTTTTTACTGAAAAGTGCGGGGGGATAAAACTGCTGATTTTCTGCTGCATGAGCTCAGTGAGTGCCACCAAAGTGCTTGTGGAAAGCACTCCCAGCACTGCTGAACAGCTTGTGACCCTCCCTGTCTGACCCCAAATCGATCCCTACAGAGCAGAGGGTGCTCTGATTTACCATGCACGGCATGGAACTCGGGCTACAAAGGAACAGAGGCACATGTGTTGGCTTTAAAAGTTTTAATGATGTCTCAAAGTCCTCAGATTACTCTAAAATTACAGAGCTGCTTCACAGAATTTAACCCCACCTCTAATTTGCTTGTAACGGATGATTGAGATGCCATTTCCACTTCATTCTCTTTAAACACACACGATTGTCCTCCAGTAAATGGAAAGTGTGATATTTCACTACACTCCATAGTGTTAAAACTCTATACAAATATTGTACTATGTGTACAAAAATAAGTGCTTCATGCACACACTTGTTTAATACTGCTTCTTGCCCTTTTCTTTGACATCTTTCTGAACTTATATAAATAGCTGAAAAAGCAGACTAAAGTTACTGAACATGGAAAGTGAGAAACATTTCCTGCCAAGGGTGGTCTTTTAGAGAGACACACTCCTGGACATGTTACTCTTTGGCAAACACTACTTAAAGACAGAGACAGAAGAGGAAAAAAAAGCCACAATATCATAACACTCTCAGTTATTTTGCCCTCTGTGAATAGATTTGGCTTTCCAAGTGTGACCAACAGCAGCCACAGAGGGCTTGTAATACCTTTAGGGTCACCCTAAGGAGCTACTTTATAAATAGAAGGGGTCTAACGGGACCACAGACTTTACAGCTTATGTGGTTTTGTTCCATTCCCAGTGAAATCGAGTCAGCTGGAGCATGAGAAGAGAAAACACTTAGTTCCCAGGAGTCAACACCTTGTCACACACCACTGTGCTTTGTACAGTTTTGGGGGAAAAACTCCTCTTGGAATGGCTTGTATGCTTGCCACATCCTGTCATCTGGACCAGACACAAAATTTGGGGCCAGATGTGTTGGAATCCATGGGTGTCATCAACCCAGCTGCAAATTCTCCTCCCCTAAAAGGGTTTTTCTTGGTCCTAGACTGAGCAGATTCAAGTTTCCACAGTGTGCATTACTGCATAGGATATGTGATATAGGATTAACATGTTATCCAGCACTGAGTTCCTCCTCTGTCTCTAGAGCATCATTACTCCTGCCTCCATCCCATGGCAAAAATAAATGGATAATGCCCTCCTGCTGTAAGCCAGCATCCCCTAAGTGTTCAAACACAACACCAAGTCTGGTGCTCTCCAAAAAAGAGGTGTCCTTACTGCTGGCATGAGCCCCCTTCCACTAAATTCGTTTTTGCTGGAATCACAGCAGCCAGAAGCCTTGATTTAACATGCAAAGCAGCACTGGCAGCCAGGCAGGGCTCTTTCCACGCTGTGAAAATGTTCTCTGTATATAATTTTATTCCTGTAGAGGTGCCTGTTATTACTGGGCCAGGGCTGTGAGATCCCATGGCCTAATTAAGTAGAGAATTGGCCTTAATGAATCGCACTTTTCTGGCCCTCAGCCTTAATAGCCCTCAAAGTTTCCCTGTCTTTCACTGCGTGTGCCATTTGATGGGAAGTGGACACAAACACACTGTTACCTGCTGATCTGTGGGTGTGTTTGGAAAGGAGCAAAGCAAAGGGGGAGAACTCTGCTGAGTGCTTGCCTCCTGCTTTAAAAATCAAATGAACACTGTTGGGCTGGGCAGAAATGTTTGTAATCAATGCCTTTTTGCCTCGGCTGTGCCAGGAAGGATTCCAAGGGCACTTGGAGTGCCTGGACACATCATCACAGAGCTGGTGGCACGGCGTGCTCAGGGCAGGAAGAGCCAAATCCACGTGGCCAAGGGGTCAAGGCTGCTCTGGCTGGAGGAGGAACTCAGGGAGGAATGGAGGAGAATTCCTGGGGCACGGAGGGTTTTGCTGGAGGTTCCCTTCCTTCCCTGGCCCCGTGTCACAGCACCCACGGGACCAGCTGCTTTCAGCACAGGTTGTTGCTTGTAAACACACACACACTACAGGCTGTGTATATGTATATATGCACATACCAGTGTATAAATACATATACCAGAGAGCCACTCATTTTCTGGGCTGAGCTTTTGCTTTCTACAGGGGAAAATCTGATTTTGCATGATTTCTTTTTTGATTTCTCCTCCCCCCCTCCCACCATCCCGTTACAAAACTCAACAACTACAGGACTGAAACTCCGACTAAGAGATTGGTTTAAAATCATGAGGGTGTAAGAATTACCAGAGTGGGATTTTTTTTTTTCCTTTCTGCCTGTGCTTGATTTAAGGGAACTTGATTGAAGCCAGGATTAAAACGCTCCGTAGCCATCGCTGCGTGCGGCGACTGCGAAGGCAGGATAGGCTTCATATGCTGCATAGGTTGCTAAATCTTGTCCCATAGTCACTGCTTGTTTGAGCTGAGTGGCTGTGACAGTGGCAGCTGCATTAGCAAGGGTATATCCTGCAGGGAAAAGGAAAGGGAAAACTGCAGGTTAGTGAAAAGTCCCTCCAAACTCACCATCACCTGGTAGGTTTTGATGGGGAGACTCTGCAGCAAATGGGAACGGCCTAGGGAGCAGTGAGTTTGTTAAGGGGAATAATCTAATTAAATTAAATAGGTCATTTCTGGCATGGTATTTTTTTTTGTCCTTGTTAAAGGTAGTGGAGAAAAAAGCTGGAAAATTAATGCACTTCCTCCCCTATGATTCGTTGAATGCGGTGCTTGAAAAACTCCCCTCTCTGTTCAGTATTTTTTTTCCTTAGGCTTCAATTATTTCTGAGCTAAGAGGGTGTTAATGGTGCTCTGTACACATGGCATAAGGAGGGCAAGAAAATGACATAATATAAGAGGAATTTGGGCAGGTTTCATTGGGAAAATATGGCTTTGATACCCTTCAGAGTCAAAACACATGGAACTCAGGACAGTCATATTAGAGAGGAGGGAAATTCCCTCTATGCAGTATCGAGGAGGAAATATTTAGTAGACTGGCTTTTTTTATTCCCATCAGCTTCTGATGGAAACTGTGGTTTCAACACTTCAAAGTTTTCCATGGGAAGATGTTCGCTTTGCTGAGTTGGAATGAATCACTGGGAAAGCAAACATGGATTGGGACTGGGTCCTCTGAGGGAAGGGCAGAGCAGCCTGTTAACCAGACCACAGAATCAGTAGTTAAAATAAAGCCTAAATTTGGGAAGAGGATCCATTGGATGTGCTGAACCAGGCTCTGCTGCCAAACTACATCTCCCAGGGTCCCAAATCTCTGTCTGAGCATCTGGGCAATGGGATCAACTCGAGGGCAGTCAGAGCTGAGGTCCTCTCATGAATGGAGATGTTGGGCAACAGTGAGCCCAAGCTGCCTCACTGGAGGTGCTGCTGGGGGGGAAAACATGAGGAATTCACCATAATTCCAGCACTGTGCTCCTCGGGGTGTTTTCTTTGCACAAGCACAGTGAAGTGCAATGTTTTGACTAGGAATGGAGAACTCTCTGATTCAAGGCAGACCTGCTGCCACCACCATAAGAGGAACGAGCTGCTGCCTGGGCATGGCTGTGCTGCAGCAAGCCCTGACCCAGGACCAGTGTCCTGGTGTGTGTTGCAAGCACAAACCTCAGTGCACGTCAATTTGTCAAGTTCCCAAGGCAAATAAATAATGGTGGATGAAAGAAAAGGAGAGATTCTAATGAGGCAGTAAGTGGGGACTGGATTCAATAAAGAGCCCATTTGGTTTCCACGCTGCGGAAGCCCTGCACAAACCCAGACAAATTGATTTCTCTGTGGCTTTTGCGGACTCCTGTGGCAGGAAGCCGGATAGATTTTGGATTTTTTTATTTTATTTTTTTTTTAAATCCATCCTTGAGACACTCCAAACAACTCAGTAGTACTGACTAATGCGTTCCTCATGTGCAGTTTGGCTTGTGTCGCTGCCACTGCATCAGAATAACCATCAGGCTGGAGAGCACAGTAAATGTAATGCCTGTGAGCTGGATTCCTGTGTTTTCCATGACTTTGAGTCTGAATTCCCAAACTGGGGGGAAAAAAAGAATCCCTTCCAGTGGGGGTGTGAGAACTGGGATCAGATCCAAACCTTCGTGGCTGCGTCATTTCTTTGGCAGATGAAATCCTAAGTGTTGGTTCAAAAGGAGCTGGGGATACTGGGGGAGGAGGGATGGACCATGAATCAAACAACTGTGTGTCTTTGCAGAAAAGAAGATCTGCTCCACCCTGAGTGGCATCAGCCAGCAGGTCCAGGGAGGGGACTCATCCCAGATGTGGCACTGGGGCTGCCAGTTTGGAATCCTGCACCTTATCTGGGGCTCCCAGTGGAAGGGAAGCATTCCCAGACTGGAAGGAGTGGAGAAGAGGTATGGAGCTGGTTTGGGCCCCAGGGTGGTGGGGTTTCTCATCCTTGGGCATGGCTCCAAGGAACCTTCTGCATCTGTGGCATGACCTGCAGGGTCAGGGTGGGAGCAGAGACCCCCCACCCTGGTGCCTCGAGCCCAAATTGCTCTGTGGTTTGTACCCTGTAATTTGGGTAGTCCTGGTGTAGAGAGAAATTGCTTTATAGGCAATAAACTAGAGCAGGTTGCCCAGAGAAGCTGTGGCTGCCCCATCCCTGGGAGTGTCCAAGGCCAGGTTGAAGCAACCTAGGCTAGTGGAAGGTGTCCCTACCCATGATCTTTAAGGTCCCTTCCAACCCAAACCTTTCTGGGACTCCATGATAAAGGTGCCATTCACATAAGTAACATGAGCCAAGGCATGTGAGGGAGCACAACCAGCTCTGCCCTCAGTGCCCAAACCCAGGTTCATTCTTGACATCTGCAAGGAAGCAGCAGGAAAAACAATACTGCAGGAGAGCTTTGCTGTACAGACCTTCCCATACCTGGAAAAGCTGGCGCTGCAGGAGGCACCTCTGCTCCCTCCACGGGAATCCCCAGTGTCTGAAGGGTGTACTCTGCTGCGTAGGTTTTGGCTTCGTCGATGTAGGCACTGAGCTTGGGTGGTGTGAAGGGATGTCTGTGAGTACAGCAACACGTTAGCTGGGTTTGTTTGCTCTGCCACTTGCCTGCAAGATGTTTGGATCTGCTTATAGCTGCCATCATCCCACATAGCAAATGGGAGCTTGCTTTCACTCTGCTGGGGCATTGCCACAAGTGCTCTCCTCGGAGCAGTCTGGTTTCTTTGCTGAGGTTATCTACTCTGCCTCTCCTTCTGGACACACTTGCAGAGTTTGTTGTGCATCTTCAATCCAAAAAAAAAAAAAAAAAGCCTGCTGTGTTTTTCTTTACAATACACAGCAAACGGTGGTTCAAGTCAGAAAGGTTTAGGATCATATTTGGAGCCAAAATATCAGCACGTTCCTTCAAGCTCCTTTCATTTCTCCACAAGAGCTATTGTAAGCTTTATTTTTGTACTAAAAAGCCTCTTTTGGCTGACTTTGTCTGGCTTTCTGTAACATTTGTACCACCAGAGAGAGAGCACCAAGTGTGGCAAACATCAGTCTATTCTAGTTTGTTTTTCTCCCTAATATTTTAAAAAATATAAAATAAAATACGGGTAAACGGAGACCTGCATGATTGTGCTTTGAGGAGAGATGCTAGACAAAATGCCACTTAAAAAATAAATCCTGAACCTCAGAAAACCTCAAATAATTACATACATGGCAGGGTTCTGGCTGGCGAGGGCAGGGATGGTGATTTTGTACAGGAAGAGCTGTCTTTGATCTTGGCCGATTGCAGAGTGGAGCTGGTAAACAGGCTGCCCCCAGTTATTTTTCTGGCAGATTTCTTCTAAGATCTAGAAGGGAGAAAAGGGATTTTTGCTCAGGTTAATTGGTGCACAGAAGCCTCATTGCTGAGCTGGTCAGCTGCCTTCCCTCCAGAGGGTTTTCAGGGAGCCGTGGCAGCTTAGCGAAAGAATGTCAAATAAAGGGCAGCTGGGTTACTACAGTCACCTTCAAGTGCAAGATCCATCCTAATAGTTTCATACTTCAAAAACCTGTTTAATTCCTGAACTTATTCCCTGTTAAATTGGATGTCTTTGTCCTTTTGCTGATTAGTGGTTTTATTCTGGTTTCAGTGTGGTTGTCTTTGAATTCTCCTCGGAAACCCCATCTCTCCACTCCTACTTCAGAGCACTAAAAAAACTTGAGCTGCATTCATCTTCACTGCTCTGCTGCCCCCCTGGCTCAGTGGGTTACAGAGCATGAGAAGCCCGAATAGTCCTCTTTTTAAGGAGAAAAAAGGTTGTGTTTCCATCCAATTAATTACACAGGCTTCAGCAGGCTATTTCTGCTTTGAGTTTGAAAGGGAAAAGCTGAACCCTGGTGCCCTTGGCCTTAGCACAGCTGATTCTGTGGTAATTGGGAGTCACTGTCCAGAAAGGCTCTGGCTTTGGCTTTGGATGTCAGTGTTTTTAACCCACTGGGAGTGTGCTGTCCCAAAAGGCCTTGAACACAGGGTGGTGTTCCCGTGCCCTGCTCTGAGGGTGCTCCTTACCTGGCAGGGACACCTTCCACCAGCCCAGGGTGCTCCAAGCCCCGTCCAACCTGGCCTTGGACACTCCCAGGGATCCAGG
>JAWWEE010000159.1:3302129-3315299 GCA_035221455.1 Xenops minutus
TGCCAGGGCCTGCCCACCCTCCCAGGGAAGGATTCCTGCCCAATATCCCATCCATCCCTGCCCTCTGGCAGTGGGAACCCATTCCCTTGTCCTGGCACTTCAGACCCCTGTAAATAGTCTCTGTCCACCTTCCTCATGGGCTCCCTTCAGGTACTGGAAGGCCACAATCAAGTCACCCCAAAGCCTTGCTGTGATTCACCTTATTTAAAACTTACACTTCATTTCATTTAAAATTCAAATGTAAACGTCAGTGCTGCTTTTAATTTTGCAATCATAGCTCCAGCAGAAGCTTAGAGCATTTGTGTGCAAATAAATAGTTCATTACATTTCTTGATTGTGGCAACACTTATTCCCTGCTGTCCCAGCACCTTTGTATTTATAATTTTACATCATTTAAATCCTCAATAAGGCAGATCTAGTTCTTAGCACTGAGCATCCCAGCTAAGCCGTGAGAGCAACCATGCAAAAGTGGTGTTGGAATGGTCTCATACAGCACACTGACAGGTATTAATGAGGCTGTCCCATTAATGAGGTAAATTGGAGGTATTTATGACCCACTCGTGTGGGAGAGTAGCAGTGTGGGGATTAGGGAGCTCAGCTGCTGTCAAAGCCTGCCCAAAGAACAAGTGTTGTCAGTGCTCAGTGCTGAAACACACCCAGCAAGGGTTTGACACGGATGGGAAGAGCAAAAGGGGAATTTCACCTGGCCCGAGGCACTGCAGAACCACTCAGGTGATTTCACTCCCATGGCAGGGGGGTTGGAACTGGATGAGCTTTAAGGTCCCTGCCAACCCAGGCCATCCTATGAGTGTATGATATGCTGATAAAATAGAGTAAGAGGACTGTGGAATTTTGCAGGGGGGAAAAAATCCCACTCTCCATTTCTCTGGGAGAAAAAAAGGGTGTTTCCATAGACTTTGGCCAACTGGATGCTGTGACAAGTCAGTGTTGATAAGCAAAGATGTGCTTCAAAACTCAGGGTGAAATTGGTTTGAAGAATGTAAGGAAAGAAGTTACTGTAAGAGCTGGACCTACAGAAACTCAGGGAATTGGTTCTGGATTTCTCCTCATCCTTCATCCATCCTTCTAGATCTCAAATCAAAAGCCTCCTTGTGCAACCAGAGTTTCTGTGCTGGGCTGGGCTGTGGTCAACACCTCTTAGCCCATAAAGGGTTTGAAAATGTACATTATTTTTCTACACGTGAGGATCCATCCCTTGGTGAAGCCCCAAGTGATGCACCTCATGGATTAAACCCATTTTGGGCAGGAATATCTTTACCCTTGGTGCTTTTATGGAGGAACAGCCTAACTGGATTTCACCTTTCCCACATGGGTGTTTGTGACAACTGTCCTGGTGATCTTAAAGCTCTTCTCCAACCAAGATGACCCCAGGAGTCTGTGGGCAGATGCTGTTCTACAGTGAGATGAGTGGATATCACAAGATTCCCCCACTATGACCTATTTCTTTTAATATCTTTGGAGGTGCACCACTGGATTAAATCATCACCCCCCAGCGCAGATTCAACCAGGGGCCCCCTTTTTCCCCAAACCCTTTTGGGCAAAGCCAACCATTGGCGGGGACGTTGCCTCTCCTTTGGGCACACATACCTGGGGGGCGAGTTTGATGCCTTGGGGCTTTAGCGTGACGTGGTTCATGGGCGTGAGCTCCATCCCTGGCAGGAGGTCGTAGAGTTTCTCCTCTCCCCTCTTTTCCTTGAGCTGGTATCCACGCCCCAGCCCCGTGTACGCCAGGTAGCCACGGCCTCCCAGGCCTCTAACGCCCGCAGCCCCTACAGGTACATTCATGTAAATTTCTAGGAATTGAAGAAGGCATTAAACTGAATCAAACCACGGGAAACACGACCCTGAGCCTCGCTGCAAGGGAAAAGTTAGCCCCGCTTGCTGGGGTGGGGAAGAACACGGGCAGGATCACCCAGGCTCGACATTGGCACCCTTTCTTTTTGTGCTCTTGTGCTTGGATAGCTGAGGCTTTGCTGGGGGAGACCTGCTTCTTTCTGACCCGCTTCCCATCCCCTCTAGTCAGTCTTGATTTCGTGATTTCTGGTTGAAAGGCACAGAGGGGACAGCTGGTATCTTTTGTTACCCACCAGTGTAATTTCACCTCAGGAAGAATTCTGAGTTTATACAATTTCATTCTCAAATGAACAACAATCCTTTTTGATTTTCCACCATTTTCCCTCCCATTTTCCCTCAGGGCACCCTCTTTGGGAGTCTGGGGACACCGTAAGGCAAGAGAGGGATGGTGGGTTATCACATCTGCGCCCTTCCCAGTGCAGGGACCCAGCCTGCTGTGGGATTCGGCCACAGGCTTGGGGACATAAGGCATCATCTTTGGAAGGAAGATCAAATGAGTAGAGTTATTTATTTTTTTGCCAGCCCCAAATTTACTTCTGCACTTACCAAATGACGTCTGCACTGATATTTAATTTGGGGGTAGCTGAGTGGGGGGATTTGATTTGATCCCAGCCATGGTCACTCAGAAGTTTTCAGGAGTAATCTCATTTTCATAAACTGATTATTATTTGCTTGATGGTCCCCCCAAGCAGGGTTCTACCTCCTAGAGCACAGAATTAATGGCTTTCTTCATCTCAGTGCTGGTTCCCTACCCTGTATCAGGGCAAAGTGACCTCCTTGGGAAACTCTGTGGCTTTTTTGGTCAGGGCTGGTAAAACTTTCCCTGTGACCTTCCAAGCAAAGAGCAAGCACAGTGGTGAGCTGTGCTGGTGCCTGGTTGTGGGAGCTGCCTCTGAAGGGGGGAAGGAAAAACTGTTTGATTTGCTCTTCCCTGCTGGGGCAAACCCAGGTGGATTCATGGCTTATTTACACTGGACTGAGGGCAAAATGGAAGCTCTTACTGTTTCCTCCTGTCCAGAATGCTCTGTTGGACACTACCTTTGGTTTTGTGTCTCCCTGCTGTGAGCAGGGCATGCACCAGCTATGGGGAACACCACTGAGTGATCCCATCTCTGTGCTCTCCTGCCTGCATGGTACTTGGAGGCAGCTTCTGGAAAGCTGGCACTCCCACCACAAAACAAGGAGACTTACTCCAGGAAAATGGTTATTTTTTTCATCTTGGTCTGCTGGAAAGTTGCCTTTGGGACTCACAGAGCCATCCATCCCTGTCTGAAAGGGCTGCAGAGCCAACGTGCTCCACACACATCTAGGGATGCCCTGGAGGAGATACTTCACTGGAGCTGAGCACCGGCATGGGGGGAGTTACCTCGGATGGAGGGGGGCCGGATGATGCTCCTGTTGCTGAGCCCCTTGCTGGGGGGGAAGTGGAGGTTGGGGATGGCCGCGTAGGCTTGGGGCGCGTAGAACACCGGGGCGCCCAGGTAGGCGGCGGCGGGGTCGTACACGTGGCCGAAGGTGTAGGTGTACTCTCCTGGCAGCACCGGGCCCCTGCCACCCGTGCCACGGGTGTATCTGACGTAGCTGTCCTTGTCCACAGGCTTGGCCAAAGTCACCTCGATGGGGGACCCGTCCAGCACCTTCACGCCGGCGTGGTGGGGAGACAACACGGGAGAAGGGTAAGACTTCCAAATGGTCCTGCCTAGGGAGGCAGTTTCCCCACATGGTTGGCTGAGAGGGTGTGAGGGTGGAGAAAAGCAGCCCCCAAACCCCCCTCCCACAGGTAGAAGGTGGCACTGGGTGGGTGAAGGCTTAAGGTGTTGAGAGCACCCAGCCCTGACTCCAGCTGGGAGAGGCTCCTCAACCAAATTTGCACAGCCTTCCAAAGGCTTCGCTTCCCTGCAAAGTGGCTTGGAAGTCAGTGAGATTCCACGTGCTCCTGTGGAGAACAGCAGGAGCCCTATAAATAGGAGTGGGGTTAACACCTCCCTGGGAACAGTGCCATGAATGACAGGCAGTGCAAGAAGGACTAAATACAGCAGCCTCCTTGCAAATCCACACCTGAACCTGGGGCAGATGTTCTGGGCTGCCCTGCTTTGTCCCAGTTTGCTGCTCACACGCTGCCCTGCGCGTGTTTTTGTTGGCAGCTGTGGAACAAGGACGTGAGTGTGAGCCAAGGGAGCCCAGAGCCCCTCATTTGCTTTCTCCTCCTTTTTCCAAGCAGTGTACTAGAGTCTGAGCTGGGCAAACGTTTAGCACGCATACAAGGGGCCAAAATGAATAGCTTGTGTACATCAGAGCTGCTGAAAAACAAATTCAGGAGTATAAAAGCAGCCTGCAAAGAGAAAACAAGGCTAACGCCTCCAGGAGGCTTTGTTTCAGCCCTGGGTTATAACAATGCACCCAAGCCCAAGAAATTAGTATTTCCAGCTGCTTTACCTTCCCATTCAATGCTTTCATAGCTTCCACTGCGTGTTCTCTCTTATTAAAGTGCACAAAGGCGTAGTCTCTAATTTTCTTTACTCTCTCTACTGCACCTGTAGAAAACAGTGGAATATCAGCAGGAAATTGGTATTAGTTGGAAAATACAGGTCTGAAAGAGCAACTATGTCAGGTTATGAGCCCTTGGAGAGCCTGACTCCTTCTTACACCTCTGTGATTACCCAAAATAATTCGAATTATTCAAAAAAATGGCTTCTGGGTCTTCTCTTCTGTGTCCAGCCTCCACAGCTTTCCTTCTCCCATGTCAGCTGCTCTGCTGCTGGGAACTTCTCAGCACTGAGAAGTTTGTCTCCAGAACACCCACAGCAGTCCTCTTCCCCATGGCCACAACCTTTAGCCATCTGCCCTTTCTTTAACTGCCCATCTTCTCCATCCTGCAGCTTGGGAAGCAGATCATCAGCCAGCCCAGCCTCCAAAACAACCTCCTCAAACAAATCCCTTGGAAACACGGCTAAGGGATGCTCAACAACTCTCCTGTTGGCTTCCTACCTGTTCAAGCTGAACAGGTGCACAGGGGAATGTCACAGTGCCCAACATTTTGCTCTTCCCTGCCTCCCCAGCAATGTGATTCCCACCCTCCCTGTGATGCTGGAGGGGGAGTATTGCCCCCTTCAGAACATTGGGAGAGCATCTTCCTGCTGGAAAGTTGACCAGGGATGAGGAATTCTGGCACAATCCCTGGGGAGCAAGGGCAGGGCTCTTTGGTGTATGTCTCTATAGGAGTCATCAGGCAGGCCCTGAATTTGGGACAGATTTAAGGGGTGATACTTGTAGTAGGTCACGGTTTAGGATGCACTGGTGGTCTGTGGAGCCCATAGATGTGGGAATTGCTCTGTGGTGGGGACCTCTGGATCATAACTCCTTTGGATCATTTTCTATTGGCTGACTTGGTAGTGTCAAACCAGCTTCTTAATGCCCTGGATCAAATGCAACTTCAGGTAAGTGGTGCTGAAATGCAGCTCAGTGAATGAGGCAGAGAAACAAGACAGGGCAGTGAATCATTGTGGATCCTTGCTGCCTTTTTTGTTCCCACTGAAATTGTATTTCCTCTCCCCAAAGCTGAAATCTTGCTGATCTGATGTGCCCGTTCCTGATTTTATTCACACAAATTAAAGCTGTCCATTAAAAAAAAAAAAAAAGAAAATAAAAAAATTAAAATTCCCACATAAGCACTGCAGTTATAAAGTGAAAATTAAAGATTGATACAGAACTTCTGTTGTTGCACTGGCAAACTTGTCTTAGGAGCAAAGCAGATGACTGTTACCAAAGGGTCAGAGGGGCACAAATGTGTTTCTGGGGAGTGTGAGCTCTTCAGTGCTCAGCAGCAAAACTTGGGTGAATAAAAGAAGGAAACAGTGAAGAGAGTGAAATGATATAAATTTAACTCAGGGGTAAAATGGGGTCTCCAACAGCTCCGTGGTGGCTAAAAGTATCAGCCAGAAATGCTGGAGGGACATAAGAAAACCTCGTGAAGACCTTTGCATTGCAGCCTGACACAGAAAAAGGCACGTATAGAGCAGCAGTGAAAAGCCAGAGAAGGGGAAATGAAGCTTTGCAGTGTATTTTAAAACATTAATAGAAGGAAGTTAATAGGAACGAGATGAAAGGAGATTTCACATTGCCAAGCAGAAGTTCCTAATGCCTAATGCACTGTGTGGCTTGGAGAGCTGCAGAAATGGGTTATTTTTACTTTGTTGGTTTTGGGTGGGATTTCCTAAAGCTGGAGCGACTCAGAAGTAAAATCTCATTTGAAAGCCAGGAGGATTTTTATTCCCAACAAATCTACTTGCTTTTGAAAAACCTCACCCTAAGTGCGTGTAATATACACCATGAAGGAATAGTGTGTTAAAAGATAAATGCTGATTATTCACAAATTTACAGGAGAATGGGGGGATGTATGAAAATTACAGAGTTCAGAATTTAGATAGACTAGATAAGAAGGATTTGTATTAAATCACTCTATTTTTATCAGCATCCCTTGCCATAGAAGAATGCTGAAATCACCCAGCTGCTTCACCAACTCTCTTTTTTAAAGACAGAACTGAAATGATTCCAAATCATTTTTATGACACAGGCATCCCCGTGCAGCATTTTGGATGTCTTCCAGTTGCCAATCACCCTAAAAAGGCTAGGAGTGTTGTTAGCTGGAAAATAAGCTGCCCTTAATGGGATGACATGGTGTGTGAGTCGGGTGGGAGCCTTCAGCCTAATGACAATTTTTGTGGCATTACACATGAACATTTTACAGCTGAAAAACAGCTATTTTTATCCCTTCCTCTGGCATTTTATGAACAGAGGGGTATTTCCATTTGCAGCAGTGGCATTTATTAAGGAGCTACAGCATCAGTGGGTTCCTACCTGGTTTGATGTTGTTGAACTCCTTTTCTATGGTCTCTTCAGTGGTTGAGAGCATGAGGTTCCTCACATAGAGGATTTTGACTGATGACATGGTGTCTTCATCCACCTCCACCTCTGGCTCTGCCCAGTCCACAGCGATAGGGTGTCCCCACAGCTGGATCCTTCCTTTAAAGGGATTGGCATGCTCAGGGTCAGGCAGGCTTTGCTTCCTCTCCCTTCTGCTCAGACACTCTTTCACGTGCAGTGGGAGCAGCAGAACAGGCCAAACTCTACAAACACAACCAGAAAAGCCTTTCTGGCTCCAGCACTGCTGCTTCATGAGCTCATTTCCACAAGCAGATGGTCACACACTCAGGGTGTGCTCCCACTAACACCTCAGGTGCCTGCAGGAATGCAGCACCCAGAACTGAAAGAAGTGGAAATAGGGCATAACTCACTAAATTCCACATTCCCTGGAGTGCTCCCTAAACGGAAATCTATAAAAATCCCACTTGGCTGCAAAAGTTCCATTCATGAGATAACAGGAAAAGGGATCCTGAAGTCCTGGCTGGATGAAATGAAGCAGCAAAGGCAAGGATGTGTCTGTGTGTGTCTGAATTCCCTTGGAGCCCACTGGGTGAGGTTGCAGCAGGAGAAAGGAGGGGCACACAAAGTGACAGGGCACAAAACAAGGTGTGGGCGTTGGGCATAAGCCCATGGGCTCTATACACTGGGGATAAGGTGCTGAGGGGCAGGAGGCTGAGGAGCAAATAGAGAGGTGGTTAGAGGGGGTGATGTGGTTAAAGAGGGTGATGTGGTTAAAGGGGGTGATGTGGTTAGAGGGGTGATGTGGTTAGAGGGGGTGATGTGGTTAGAGGGGTGATGTGGTTAGAGGGGTGATGTGGTTAAAAGGGGGTGATGTCACTATGAGTGACATATGGGTGAGGTCCATAATCATTTGTATTGAGCCACCTAATCCCTTAAGTAGTTGATTAGTCAATTAGTGATGTTTGATGTACAACAAAAGGGACTGCCCCAGAGCTGTGGGAATGGGTGTGATGAGCAGGACACTGGGCAAGGCAGAGGGACCTGAGGCAGTGATGGTTTCTTCACCTCCTGTCTTCTCCAGGTGGCAGCGATACCTGGAGGGCCATGGCTGAACACTGGTGACAGAGCCTGGATTGATGTCCCCACTCCTTCACCCCTTGAGAAGATGCAAAGGTCCCTGACATGGCCATTTCCCTGGGTTCAAGGGGGATTTTTCACAGGTACATACCTTTGGCCACACTTTCTGTCTGTGAGTGTGTGTAGTTTGAGTGTTGCCATTTTAGATTGATAATTTATAGTGGTCAGGTTAGGTATATGGTTATGCTGCACTCAGACAAAATTCAATTGCTTCATTTTATGCATGTTAAATTAGTCAATAGATTAAGAAGTGCTATTGATGAGTTAGTTAGATATTGTTATGACTAATAAATCATTTGGACCTAAACTGCTGATCCACTCTGAGGCTTAGTTTGGCCTTAGTTTTCCCCTCCTTACTCTTTTTCCTCCCTGGTCTCCACATAAGTCATTCTAGATGGCTCTAATCTGATTTTTCTTTGTGTGTTTTATCTATTTAGTAAATAATAGAGTGAACCTTGCCATAAAACTTCGTTGTGCTTTTGCAAATTTATGTTAAACCTGCTTTTGTCAATACCTCACTGGTCATTCTTTAAGTGACATAAGTCACTCCCAACAGAGGGGAAAAAGAAAATCCTGCAAAATATTCCTTGCCACATCTAAAAATGCACCATCATCTCTGCTTGGACAGCCCATCTGAGATGGGATGGGAGCCACAAAATCAGAGAGTGAGGGTAGAATTGGGAGACTTGTTTTTCTATACTGGAAGTGTAAATGATCAAACTGAATGGAAAGCTGCTGCTCCCTCTGAATCCTCAGGAATCAGCTGGGATTTGTGGAGGGAGGCTGAGCTGATGTTGAGATCCCAGCACTGCACAGTCTGATTTGAGGCATCAGTGATCAGAAAGAGAGATGGATGCTGTTGGTTATGTGACCCTATCTGGGTTGCTATTTCCAGCTCAGTAGTGGAACTAATGACCTGGTGGACTTGCAGCAAGGAGCTGAGCTTGGCCCTGCACCAGCCTTCTTCCACCCTTGCTTAGCCAGGAGACAGGACAAGGTTTTCATGTTTTATGCTCCATTTTTCAGCATTTCTGTCTCTTCTGCAGAGCTCCCTCCAAGAGCAGTGAGGTGCAGATGATATTCCACCTCACAGTCCTCCACTGCATCTGCTGGAGACACATTCAGTTCTGGCTTGAAACTTTCTTCCAGTTCCTGCTGTATGTTTGAAACATCAGAAGGCTCTGGCTCCTGCTCAAGCCTTTGAAATTCCCAAAAACCTGTTACAGAGATGTCCCTAAATTGGAAATTGCACGTCTGTTCACGTGTGCTCCTTCCATCTGTCTCCCTGTCTTTGCTCAGCATTTCAAGTGCTCTGTTCCCCCAAGGCTGCTGTTGGCAGCTGTGGCCCTGCCTGCTCCTGCCCATGTAGAAACCTCCTGAAGCACAGACCAGCTGGATGTGCTGCCACAACCAGGGAGATGCTGCTGAGCTGATGCAGAGAATGCAAAATTAAAGGAAAACCAGTGTGAGGTATCCCACAGCACCTAAGAGTATTCAGCACTCAGAATCATCCTCTTTTTTTTTACAGTCAGGAAAAAGGGTTGGCATTATGCAGGATGTTTTCTGGGCTGTCAGACACAACAGGTGAAAGAAGGCTGGTAGGTTATGGGCAAGTCCCAGACCAGAAGGTTTATGGGATGCTTTCCCCAGCAGCTGAGCTGGCTTCAACAAAACACTGCTGAGCTTGAGAAAGCAGAAGAGTGGTGAAATTCCTGCAAATGCACTGAGTGTTCAGTGACTGCTTCATCTGTCACCTGCTCAGCTCCTCCCTGCTCCACAGTGGCCTTTGACTGTCCCCTGGCACTAAATTTCATAGACTTATTCTCTGTATTGTTTAAAGCAATTCCTCATTCGAAGTTTCTTTCCCACATGGAGAATATCCATTTTCAGGAGCATCCTCTGTAAGTTCTCAAGACTGAATCTGTTCCCGGATGCTTTCCTGAGTGATTCTCTCTGAGAGGCCATAACTGAGGCTGTACTTTATAACTGAGGCTGTACTTTATAACTGAGGCTGTATTTTATGTCCAACCCAACTAACCACAGGACAAAACACATCCTCCAGCAGAGCTGTCTGCATGCACACAGCCAGATCCACCCAGCTGTATTTGAGTACATTCAAGCCCCTACATGATGAGCATGGATAACCAGCATGGTGCTGTAGTGACTCCCCCACCCTGCACCCCATGGAGTGCTGGGGCCCCTCCTTGCTTAGAGCAGAGAATCCAGCTGTGTTCCCTCCCTTGGCCCCCTGGGTGCTCTGGAGAGGTCAGTCCCACCACAGCACAAGGTGCACACAGGTGAGACAAAGCCATGCCCCCACCAGCCCCACCCACACTGACCTGGGAGCAGTTTCCTCCTGGCCATGGCTGCTGCCCGATGGTTTTCATACTCCACGAAGGCAAAGCCCCTGTTCTTGGTCTTGTCGGCGGCACTGGGGTACACGATGACATCCACAACACCGTCCGTCACCTTCTTCATCTCTGCCAGGATCTCCTCCCTCTTCTTGGTCTTGGGGATGCCGCCCACGAAGAGACGACAGTTGTCCACGCTGGCACAGACCCCCAGGAGACGCCCATTCCTGAGCACAAACAACATTGCTGCTTTGTCAGGAGCCAGGAGCAAAGAGAGGAAAAGGCTCAAACAGGCCCTCTCTTCCCTGACCCTGGTGGTCCCCCCCAGTGTGAGCCAAGATTTGTTGCATTCACCAGTGACTTGAGGCTTCCCGCTCATGGTTGGGGCTCACAGCTGAGGTTTTGGGGAAAGAAAATCCCCTGTCGTGGAGAGACACCGTTTAGGGACTCACTGATGGCAACTGCTGTGCAGATCCCAAGGTAAGAATTTCCTTACATGTACTTCATTTACCTGTTTGTGGTCAAGGTTCCTCTAGAGCTTCTTTAGAGGAGTCTTTGGAACAAGAGAAGGCAGTGGAGGAGGAGGTGGATGGAGCCTGATCCCTAAGACCCTCCAGCCTCTGATACAAATCACATTTCCAAGCCCTCAGTGTGCCCTGCTCATCCTTAGGGTTGCCGGTAAAGCAGTCCACAACACATCTTTTTTTATTAAAAACCAAAATGAAAGCCATAAAATTGCCAGAATGGTCCAGCTCAAAAGGCTTTTGAGCAAAGGCACCTACTCATCCCACTCTGAACTGGAGAAAAACATTAAGTGTGCTTGAAATCAAAACAAAACATATTGGTGGGCCCATATGCTGTTGATTTCTGGGTGTTTTGTTCCCAGTTTTTAGTCACAAACATGAGGGCTTCTTCTGTTCCTTTCTGTTAGGAAATGTCACTGTTTTGCCAATTGGTTTCCGTGCTATTTCACCATTTTTTGCAATTGCTCTGTCTCCCAGAACATATCGGCAGGATCTGTCACCAGAGAGGCTGTGAACAGGAATAGATCAACAACAAACAGGCTGGAGGGGGACATGAAATAAACAGCAATGATTAGGGAGAACTTAATTTGATCCAAAGCAAAATAATTTTTTCCAGGGGTCTGATAGATTTTGTTGTTGTTGTTGTTTTTTAAGGGAGAAATTTCCTGCCAAAGGTGTTGTCTCTTTATAAAGAGTCCTTTGTACCAGGGCATAAAGCAGTGAGAGACAAGGGGACAAGGGAGACAAGGGGAGGTTTCCTCTCAACATTTATAAATAAAAACACAAATATAAAGAACCTTGCTCTGGGCTGCAAGGAAAAAAATACACCTTACATACCACAATGCATCTGCTTTAAAGCTGATGTGAAGGTGTTTGCACACACTCACCTGATTTCATAATTATTGAGTGTCTTTATTGCGTTCTTTGCCTCCTGTTTATTCGAGAAGGTCACAAAGGCATAGCCCCTGTTGTTGCCATTGAAGTCCATCATCATTCTCATTTCATAGATTTTGCCAATCTGCAACCAGAAAGACAAAGGTTTGTCAGCAAGGTGGGAGGTGTTTAAAGAAGGCCAGGTGCCTCCTTGCCTTTATCCCATCAGAGCTCAGCCATCTGGGCCAAAATCCCACGGAATCACAGTATTGGTTGGGTTGGAAGGGACCTTAAAGATCATTTTGTCCCCTTCCCTGCCATGGGCAGGGACACCTTCCACTAGCCTAGCTCGCTCCAACTCCTGTCCAACCTGGCCTTGAAGTCCTGTCTGGTTCAGCCCTGAAATGCAGCTCTGACCATCACTAAGCCCAGCATGAACCTTACTTTTTCGCAGAGCGGTATAAGTTCATCTTCGAAGAGGTCCCGGGGCAGTTTCCCAATGAAGATCTCACAGCCCCTCTCTGGTGGAGGGCCATCCCAGCCCGGTGGTGGTCCTCCATATTTCCTCTGGCCATTTTCCTGCCGTGGAGAAAAGGAAAAGGAAGGTTTGGGTATGGACTCTTCAACAGGGATCCCTTCTCAGGGAGTGACACTGGGGCAAAACCCCTCCTTCCCATCCAGGAGCAGCTCTTCACACACTCATCAGAGCTAATGTGGGCTGGAATGGTTGTCCCACTGTACTGGGAGAACCCAGTCAGGCTGCTGGTGGGGAATGGGGAATGGTGTGCTTTGTTCTAGCTGAGTTTTGCACAGAAATGCAACTCAGGTGCTACTCCAGATGTCCAAGATAGAAAATGTGTTCCTGGCTCCGGGAGGGGAATCTCCATGGGCTCTGTGTTACTTGTGGACTGAGTGACAGAGCACTTGCAAAATTTATAACTTGTCCCGATTCTTCATCCAATCACAAACATTTATTAACAATTTCAGTGGCTGATGGGGAGCTTCCTACCCTACAGACCAAAGGAAACAGGCCAGAAGGGTCGTGTTTGGATGCAGAAGGACTCTCTGAAAGCAGAAGGCATCAGGACCTCAGAAAGTGCTAACAGAGGGGGAAAAGTGGGCATGAAGGGAAAAATCTGGGAGAGAGATGGGAGTGCAGGGGGGCAGCCCATTCTCTGTGCCAGGAGTGTCAGAGGGAGCCCAGCCAGGGAGGGCAGGGCAGGGGAGGGGACAGAAACAGCCCCACAGTGGGGACAGAGCAGAGCCATCCATGGTGGGTGGCCCTGCCAGGGGCACAGGGTGACACCTGCCTGCCCAGAGCAAATCTGGGCTCCAAATAATACTCAAAGATGTGGGGACCAGTCAGTATTTCCTCTTTTTTGTATGTTTTGGCTAGATGAGTATGTCTCTCCCTTCCCTCTCCTTCCCTCTCCTTCCCTCTCCTTCCTTCCCTTTCCCTCTCCTTCCCTCCCCTTCCCTCTCCTTCCCTCTCCTTCCCTCTCCTCTCTCCTTCCCTCTCCTTCCCT
>JAWWEE010000159.1:3315652-3329111 GCA_035221455.1 Xenops minutus
CTCCGTCCCTCTCCTTCCCTCCCCTTCCCTCTCCTTCCCTCCCCTTCCCTCTCCGTCCCTCCTTCCCTCTCCTTCCCTCTCCTTCTCTTTCCTTCCCTCTCCTTCCGTCTCCTGTCCTACAGTGATCCCTCCTCCCAGACAAGCTGGGACTCCAATAATTTTTCTATTTTTAGCTCCCTGACCATTTCTTTAGCCACTTCCCAGTCTGGGATTATTCCAGGCAAGTGAATGCCTGTACAGAATGTAAGCAAAGAGGGATCCCTACAGGAAAACAGGAACATTCCAGAAACTCTTTTAGTTTGGACACACAAGTGTCCAAGGCCAGGTTGGACAGGGCTTGGAGCAACCTGGGCTAGTGGAAGGTGGCAGTGGATGAGCTTTAAGGCACCTTCCAACCCAAACCAATCTATGACTCTAAGAAAGCCACAGTAAACATAAGACATAGAGAAGTCAAATATCTTCTGGCTCAGGCACAACAAAAAGCCTCCTCAAACCTGACCAAACTCAGCTGCTGGCCTGGGCCGGGGCACACAGGAATAAGGGTTCTAGGAAAACACTTTTTCCTGGGAATCTCAGGTTTTGCTTTGGGCTGCTGTGCCCTCTAGTGCTGTGCAAAGCAAGGCAAAGTTCAAGGCCTCCTCCTGCCTAAAATTCAGTGTTTTCAGCTACTCCTTCCAGGCTGCAAGGTCGGTCGTGTCGGTGCCCAACACTGTCGAAAAATTAGCTTGCTTTGGTTGTGTTCCTGGAGAAACACTTCTTCAGGTGAGTTTGGAAGGACATTCCCAGTCTCCACCTGCCCTAACCATAGGAGACCTTGATCTTGGAGGCCTTGAAGACTAAACTCTGGTTTGGGCAGGTGAGGCACCTGCCTCACATGTATTTATACAAAAGGCCAGCCTGGTGGTGATGTGTTGGACTTCCCAACTCAGTCCAACCATGCTCTTCTGAAGCTTTATCCAGTGGGTTTTCTTTGCCTAGCTACCACTGCAGCCATGGCTTGGAGGGACAAATCCCAACCTTCATTTAGCAGTGCTCAAGGCTGGGGGTTTTTTTCCCATCTTTATTATAATTTTACATCAAAATAAGATCCTGCTCCATGAAAGACAGCACCTATTCCATGTGGTTATGGCCAGCACACGTGTTGGAGAAAACCAGAGGGAAGAGGAATGAGCAAGGAGCACTTTGTGTGCAGATTTGCTGCTCAAGCCCCTGATGAAGCTTCAGGACGAAGCTGGACACTGCACCCAAAAGGATGTGACCATGAATTCCTACCTGGATCAAATTATATCCCGTTCGCTGAATTAAGGCACGGAGGGCGGCTTCTTTCTGTGTGCCGGTCAATCCATCCCCGGATTTGTGATTTGATTCCATTGTGAGTGATTATCAGCAAAAAATCAGGTTAATTAGGGGTGCTCACTGCAATCAAATTTAAGATAAATTAAAGAAATTAATACGGCTCGGAGGAGAAAGTCCACCCTCCTGAGAAAGTCAATAGGATCGGTCTTCCTAAACCAGTTCTTTTTGAGATAAAAACAAAGCAAACCAACACAGACCGTGGAAAGAAAAAGCAAAAGTATCCCTTTTAAGCACAAAAATAAATAGCATTGAAACCCACAGTCTGATTTTGGATTGCACTCCAGTGAGATGCAGAGGGAAACCTTTAACCTGCTGGAGCACGTGTCCTAGGAGGGAAAAATATGTGAAATGCTTAGTCGTGCACTGAGGACATGACAAGGAGTCCTTCAGGCCCTTGGATGGTGTTGGCACTGGAAGGGGAGCCACCTACCAGCCATTTGGCCTATTTTTATTGTTCAAAAAAAATGGTGTTGGGCAGAGGAGAAGGGAAATCCAGAGAAACAGCAAGCTGGAAGGAAGATGGATTGCTGTGGCTGCACCCTGAGCTAATGCCAGATTTTAGGGAGGAAATCCTAAACAATTCCCCTGTACAGCAGATCTCTTGGTGCACACAACATGGGCATTGCTTGTAAAGAAATGCAGGTGAAGAAGTGCAATATATCCACTACAGCAGATTTCCTGAGCGTGTCATGATGCTGAGGAATTAACAGAAAATCCCTTGTCCAAATTCACACCAAACCCTTTTATGAGCAAATGCTGCCTTTGGGGCTCCCTTAGAGGGAGGAGCTAAGATTTGGGGCAGCCTCCTTTGCCTTTGGATATTCCTTGCTCTCTGCTCCTGTGGCTTTGCATCCTGGAGGACTCAAACAGGTGCTTTAAATTTAAGTGGATGGATTATTCTCAGTGCCACAGATCAGGCAGGAGCCCAGGGGTTTGGAAGATCTCAGCCTTGTGTCTGTCACTTGGGCCCTGCCACACCACACTCTAGAGCCTGAGACTTAAATACTTGGAAATAGAGACACCTCTATAATGCCAGATTTGGGAGCTATTTACTGTGGAGCTTTATGAGACCCTTCTGATTTTACTTTATTTTTTCCCATGCTCCCAGGTTCTCCAGCGTTTTAATCACCACCAGCATTCAGGGCCCGGGAGATGGATGGTCCAATGCAGTACCTCCAATTCCCAAATGAGTGTTTTCTGCAGCAGCTGGAGCCCAATTACAGGTTTGTTTTGCCCTTGCTGAGGGTGTCAATGCTTGTGGTCTCTGTGCCTGCCACCTCCTCCCGAGCTGGCACAGCACAGGGCACGCTGTGCAAAAACCAGTTGGATGCTTTCCCAGCCTGTTCAGGCAGGAGAAAGTGATCATTACAAAAACCCCGACTGGGTTTGCATCCTGCCCTGCAGGCACACCCTAAACACGCCCTTGTGGAGGAAAGCCCTAACCTGGCCCCTTACATTTCGCTTTTGCCGCATCCCGGTGTCATGGGTGGGTCGGGGGACCAAGCCCAGCGCGCCGCGGGGCTCTGTCCGCCCTTACACCGCTGGGGCTGAAAACTCCGTGCGGGTCTGTCCCGCATGCCCCGCTGTCCCCTTCCCTGTGAGCCGTGGCGGTGCTGCAGGAGCCGGTTCCCGTGCCGGAGGATGCTCCTGGAGCCGGAGCGCCGGGAAGGCAGCGGGATGCTGTCCGTGCCGGGAAAGCGGCTGGAGCGCGGCCAGGCAAAGCTCGGCTGCTCGCCGCTTCCCACGGCGGATGAGCCTTGCAGCCTGCCCCCAGCCGTGACCTACATAGACGAGCAGTGCCAGAGCCTTTCTGCTCTCCCTCCTGGCCCGGCATTGCGGTATTTCACGCCGCACTCGCAGGCTGGCTGGCTGCACGGCTGCTGCTGGAGATGCTTTGTACCCCCAACGCCAAACATCCCCATCGTCCTGCTCCAGGAGGCAGTGATTCCCGGGAAAGCCTCTCCCCAGGGGATGCTTTAACGCTGAGCAGCGAGCACAAACTGAGGCTGGGGCTGGGAGGGAGCAGAGCATCTCCCTGCCTGATGCGTTTACAGCAGGAGCAATATCCCTCTTTGGCTTCTGCCTTATTAGATAAGACAGGCGAGCTCTTCTTGCAAGGCATCCTGCAAAGATTTTAGGCTCCAGCCCAGCACGTCTAGACACTGGTGTAGGCCAGGATGTGCTCAAGCAACCCACCAGGAATAAGGGAGCAAGAGCATTCAAGGTTGCATGAAGTATTAATCACAGCCGATGCAAACTCTGGTGTCTTGGGGCGTGTGTTAACAACAACCTGGCCTGAAGCTGTGCCCAGCACTTCCACACACTCCTGCCTTTGAAGAAAGGCCAGCCTGGCCCAGGGAAGCAGCCTTGACCCAGGGAAGCAGCCCTGGCCCAGGGAAGCAGCCCTTCCCCTGGCAGGAGGTGGAGGATGCCCATCCCCAGGGATGCCCCAACCTGCCTGCTGCATCTGTGCTGGAAGTGGGGTCCAGCTGGAGACCCCCAGCCCAGCCTGAGTCACTCTGCAAATCTTCACTCCTCGTTCAGGAGGAGTGTTGTAGGCCAGGCCAGGACAAGGTACACGCTCAGGGCTTGGACACACACGTTTTGTAGCACCACTGTCAGAAACTGGGTCACTCCTGCTAATTGCCAGCCCAAAGTCATTTAAGCACAGGTAAATTTGGAAACCTTGTTGCCTAAGAGCTTTCCTCCATCAGTTGGTTTTTTCTTGGATGGAAGCAGAAAATTCACCTCTCTTTTCCTAAGAGGTATAAATCCTGACACAGCAAATCCCAAGCACAGTAAAACAGGTTTTTCACCCCCAGTTTTCCAAGCGCTTCTTCTCTCCCCATTCTCTCCTACCTCCCTTGACCTAAGGACATCTGAACTTCTTGGACAAAGCACTTTTCCACCTCCTCCACCCAAGGGTCCACATCACTTTCTCTCCTCCTTTGTTCCCCGGGCCTGGAATCAACTAACAAATCCACCCTCACAGTGGGAAACCCCCCTCGAATGGCTGCTGATGGAAAGTGTGAATGACTGCAGCAAATTAAGGCAGTGTTTTTAGCACTCTTCTAAAGAAAGAATCAAGCCAAGCACACTTAGTAGAAAGAATTGCTCTGCAATTCAACTAATTTCAGGGGTTTGCCCTGAACGTGGATTGTTATTAAGAAGGGCCACCGTGCTAAAGAGAAAAGGACAAAAACAAGGTGGAGGGAGGTTGCTTTTTGTTCAGATGTTTGTATTGAAATTAACACCTCTGGAAGTGCAAACTCTCCAGGCGTGTTTCCTATTTCATCCTCGTTTTTGATGGAATTTTGACAACGCTTCCAAGTCATCACAGTCACAGAGTCAAGAACCCAGTGCCATCAGGAAAGGAAGGCACTGCTTTTACCTTAAATCAGAGCATCACTGGGTTTGATTTTCCTCTCTCCGTAGAACACTGCCATTTATTTTAGGTTTCTACTAAGGCTCTAAAACGCCAAGGCAAGAAAAGGTAGTTTTATGCCTTGCAAACCTCACACCAACAGGAAACAAACCCATTATAATACTGCTTCACCTCTCCGTATTTTCCTTGCCAGCTACTGCATCCAGGAGCAAGATGAATCCAGAAGCTTCTACCCCAAAAATGTGGATTTTACCTCATTTTTGGGTGAGTTGCTTGGAAAAGAGGGAGCCTCTTTCCTCATTCAGGGATGGCTCCCATGGCAGGGGTTTGCTGGGAGGAGGAAAAATGGGATTTGAGGGCAGCCCCTGCCCGTTGGCAGCCCTTTCAGGGAAACCTGGTTACTGTTTCCATGCCTGAGATAAGGAACCCGTGTTTATCCTCAGGGATCAATACACCAGCCTGTCTGAGTGTGTTGAGTCACTTGGACACATCTCCTGGGTTGTGCCAATATCCCCCAGTGCAGTCGCTGCTCGTGAGCAATAACAACCTCTGGAAAGGCTGGATAATTATATTCACCCTTATCCATAAAAACCCAGATAGGTACTTCTTAGAGAAACCATTTTCCTTTAGGTTATCAAGATTTTGGGGATTTGTTTCCTCCCTTCAGGCTCCGAGCAATATATATTCATTTGTATACATATATAAATACCGAAAATATGGAATTGTGTTCCCAAACCCAGCCTCTCAAAGTTTCATGAGCTGCCACCAGCTCTTTGCTATTGTGAGACACCGCAGGACAGAGTCTGATTGAGCAACAGGGCACGAGGCTTTTTGTCCCTTTGCTTTTCCAGGGCTTAGGGTTGTTTTCCAGCTCAGGTGGTTCCACAGAGAGTGGGAGCTCATAGGTATTAGCAGGAAAGCAGGAGAAATCAGAAATGCTGCACATGAGCCTCGAGAAAACACTTCACCTACAAACCAGCCCATTTTTTGCTCAGCCGCTTTCCCTTGGGAATCAGCTTCTCTTTCAGAAAAACCTTTCCTCCTGTGCACAGCTTTTGCAGCTCTGGCACCAAATGCACACAAAATGCCCCCAAAATCCCCCCAAAAAGGATGAAGGGCACCTGATGCTGAGCCCAACCTCCTCCCCTCCTGTTTTATTTGCAGCATCATGTGCCGGGTACTTTGAAAGCAGCCTTGCTCCCTCCCAAAGCTCCCGCTGCACCAGAGCAGCATTCTGTATCGGGCAAAAATCCTGCTGGTTTCTAGGGATTAGGGAAAAACGAGGGCTTTTTTTAGGAGCCCCCGATATGGAGCCTGCCCTTTTGCAAAGGGAAGGAGGGATAAGAAGCCGGCTGGGAAGGTCTCTAATGATTAGCCCCAGAAAGTTGCGCTTTAACAGATCGGGATGGAATGATCGCAGGGAAAATCCCTCCTCCCCCCTCCGCCCTGTCTGCCTTGGCTTTTCTGGCACCCGCTGGAGACCAGCAGGAGGAAAGCAGAGAAAAGGCTCGGGGAGAAGCCGTGCCCAGACCCCTTGGGAGCCCTTCTCTCCCCACCTTGCTCCTTGGAAAAACTGGAGCAAGTGATGCTGGTGTGAGGGTCTGGCCACACCGGGTAGAGGGGTCTGGCCATGCCATGTAGAGGGGTCTGGCCATGTGGAGTGGTCTGGCCATGCCACGTAGGGGGGTCCAGCCCCTCCAGTGCAGCCCTGCCAGTGTCAGGCATCAATCTGATGGTGGGGCACTACCAGGGGCTGGAAGTCACACGATGGATCCAACCCCATCCCGGCCAACAGCCTCGTTTCACAGGTCCCCAAAACCTCCGAGCAGAAGGAGCGGGCACGTACCTGAGCAATTTTGGAGATCAGCACCCTGGAAAAAGGTCTCCTTGATTATGGAGGGTTTGCGACGTGTCACTCCGGTTATTCCCTAATCATCATATCAAACTCCAAAGGTTCAGCAGCCCCGGGGCTGGTTTACAGCGCCCTGGGTTAAACGTTAACCCGCTCTATCTCCCGGCTCCCCGCAGGCCTTTGACCAGATAGCTGGGTCACCGCTGCCCCTCGGCACCTACCCAGGCCCAGGGTTGGTAAATAAATGCAAAGCACTGAACTCAGATCCCAGCCTGGCCCTTCTGACACCGGTTTGCTCCACACCTTTCCCAGGTGATCCATCCTCGGCAGAGATCCTGGGAGAAGGGACACAGCCTCGTGCCACTGCTGCGTTCAATGGGAGGGTTTGGGGTTGCTGCAGGAAGATGGCAAGAGCAAAAGATCCTCTCGCTGGTGGCCCAGGTGGGTTTGCACCCAAGCAAAGGCTGAGTGGGCTCACAGCAAAGAAAAGCCAGTGCGTGTTTTGGAGAGGGTTTGTTGCTCCTGGAAAAGGCTGGGAATGACTTCAGCAGCCACGGATCTCTGGCTTCCAGGTGTGGCATCCTGATTCTGTGGTCCTCGGGGTGTCATATCACATCTGTTGGTGCAGCAGCCCAACTGGATGTTTGCCTCTTTCTGAAATCCTCCTGGACCCTGACAGTACCACAGAGGGTTGGCAGAGTAATTTCACAGGATTATAGGATTGTCAAGGTTGGAAAAGGTCTTTATGATCATCAAATCCAACTGCCAGTGTGACACCACCACCACGTTCACCACTAAATCATTTTTCTCACATGATGTGCAGGTTTGTACCCCAGGATAAGGATCCATCCCTGGAAGTGCATCCTGCTGTGGCTCTCCCTCCCCTCAGTGCTGGACCACAACCAGCCCGTCGCAGGGTTTGCCAGTCCCAAAGCTGACCCCACCACACTGTCGTGGGATCACATTTCAGGCCCTTTTGAGGCATGTTAAATGGACCATTTCTGATTAGGTGTCGCTGACACTTCAGGCTTGGAGAAGTGCCATCCCTGTGTTTGCTCAGCTTTAAAAGCATTGGGTATTCCTGCGGGAGGAGGAGGAAACGGGGGCCTTCCCATCTCACTCCTTGCTCCATGCAAACGCTGTCTCAGGGAGATGCTGCTCCCACCTGCCATCCCAAAAATGTGATTGCTCCCAAGGAAATGTCTGGCCCTCTGGTATCCACCTTTCTGCAGAGCTCAGGGGTTCAAATGCAGGTTTTGGAGCACATTCAAAGTAGAAAAAAGGTCAAAACACGGCCCCTCCGACACACCAGTTATGAGCATCTCCCATTGAGCATATTTTGGGATCTGCTGCTTCTCCTGATCCCCTGGGGGGAGCTTGGGAGTGACAGGCAGGTATAGCATGGGATGTTTTCCCTCTCAAAGGGATTTCACTGCCTTTAGCATGCCATCCTATCTCATCTGGCCTAAGGGGTAGGTGAGATTTGATCCTTGGTGACATTAGATGTCAAACTGGACACCAACGTGCCTGAGCAGCAAATCCCCTCCTTAAAATCAGACATCCCACATCTTCATGGGACCATTGCTGAAAAGGAGTAATGAGAAAGTGTCTCTGGGGGAAAGAGAGCACCAAGAGGTGCCATCTGAGCACTCCTGGTGGTGTGTGAGCCAGACTGGATGGTCTTGCTGGGGAGGACATTGATGAAATGCAGGTGGCTGGGGGGGTTAGGCGTGTAAATAGAACAGTTTGGGGTGGGAAGCCCCATTTTGGGGTAGAAACTGGCTGTGCTTCCTCTGGGTTGACCCACAGATGTGAGGGAAGCTTTCCCTCTGAAATGCCTTTGGAATTTCAGCCCCGTTTTTGGAAGGCCCTCGTGCTGTGCAGGAGCAGCAGCTGTGAGGCTTTTTCTTCTCTGTCTTCCTCTCCCTGCAGCAGATCCTGCTCAGAAGAGGGAAAGTGATGACGAGAGGAGATGTGTGTTCATGTTTCCTTGAAAGCCTCTCGAGAGCCAGAGTCGAGAAGCCTCAGGAGCAGCAGAACTTAATTGTTTCCTTCTCCACAATCACACCAGCAGTGGGTTGCCTCTTCCAGGCTCTCCCTAAGCTTGCCAGGTGGGATTAGGGACTTCCAGCTCAAGAAAAATGATACTTGAGTGGATGTCAACCCTTGGGGTTAATTACTTACTGCCACAAAACCCCTAAGGGGGGGTTGGGGGGGGCTGATCCTCCAGCTTTTCCTGGAAGTGCTGCAAGAAATTTCCCAGGATGTCCAGAGAGGGGTCAGTGACAAATGTCCAGCTGTGACAAGTCCTGCTGGCCGTGGCTGGGGATCAGCAGCTGTCCCTTAGCACAGCAACAGAGCCATGGAAAATCCCTTTGGTGTCAGGAGGGGCAGGGTCAGAGCCCAGGATATATTTTGGGGGGGTCAGGTTTTGAAGCAGGGAAGATTTCAAGTTTCAGTGGCTTGGGCAAGTTATATAGTGCCCAAAGACACTTTGCAAGAATGAGAAACATAATTCCTGGGAAGGGGAACTCGTTGATGCTTCTAGTGCTGGGATTGTCCCCTTAGCACTCCATATCCAAGGTTTTTCCTCTGAATCCTTGAGCTGGGAGTGGCTCCATCTCAACCACCCCTGTTCCTTTTTCTTCCTTAGCTCCTGTGACTCCCCCTGACAGTTTCCTCAGGTGCTTCAAACAAGGTCAGCCAGCTGGGCTGGATCTGCCAGAGCCCCTGGAGCTCATGGAGCTGGGCCCAGAGGAGATGAGCCATACGTGAAACTAAGCAAGTCCTGCGTGGAGATCCACTGCAGCTCCTTTGGGACAACTGGCTAACAAGTGGTGAGAACATAAAGGGCTGGAACCTGAAAGAGGAGCTTGTCTGGGGATATCTGCCATGTGGGGGGCTGGAAAGCAGGATCTCTTCTGAAACAATGGGAACGTTTTGCTTTTGGGGGCTTGTGGAGCCATGGATGCACCTGTGCTTTCCCAAAGGCTGCTCTGGTTCTGGATGCTGGGCTGGCGAAGGCACCTGGGGCAGAAGGCTCTGTGGATCCTCATGCCTGGAGATGTGGGATGGTGCTGGAGGCTGCTCTGTACAGATGGTGTGTGGTGTTCACATAACTTGGTAAGTCACGTGCAGACCTGTGGTGGTGGCTGGGCTTTAAGGATCTCCTCTTAGCTTTTGCTGTGTGGGGCTGGGGTTCAGTTGATCTGCCTTCTCCAGCCTTGCAAAGACCTCAAAATGGTGATGTTGAGTGTGAACAGTTATAGTAGATGTGTCTCCCATGTTTGGTGGCATTGAAAGCACCTGTGAGTCCTGTTCACTGTGCTTGGTGGGGACACTCTGGCTTGATAACCTGTGTAGTGGCCACTGGAGATGGGGGAAGAAATGGGATGTTGCTGAAAGGACTTGGAATTTTCCCAAGTCAGCTACAGATTTAGAGGGACATGTGTGGGTTATTGGGAAGGGGGATTTGTGTGTGTGTGTACAAAGGGCCCTGAGAGTGCCTTAAGCACTGTGACAACTTATTACAGCTGTCTAAACATTGCTATGCTCCCTTTTCCCCCAGAAGGAGTCTGTGTGCTGTAATGATGCTGTGCTCCATAGCTGGGACCAATTCAGCTCAGGGCTGAATGGTTTCCAAAAGCCCTCCTGCAGCATGCCCTGCCAGAGAGCTGCTGCCAGGCTGAAAAGGAGTTTGAACTGGGGCAAACAGCCTGTGTGGGTTTATATTTATGGGTATCAAAACGACTTGGTCCTAATTCCAAAGCTGATATCAGGTGGGAAAAACCTTCTAAAAAAAAAAAAAGGTGGGATGAATGAGGTTGGGGAGCCTGGGAGTCTCTGGGCTCTTGTGCTGCTGAGACATTTTGGGTTTGATGGTGCCAAGGAGAAGCAGCAGCAATTTGCCACTGACACATCTTGTACCCAAAGGGCGTTGGATTGTGCTGCTGCCAAAGAAAATAGTATAAACTACAGGAGTTTTGTGTGTCTGTGGCTTCAAGATAAACCTATGGTAGTAAGCACTCCTTTGATTTATGATGGTTTGATAGGGCCTGTGTTTGTGTAAGGCTGATGTTTGGATATTGATCAAATATTGACACTGCACTGGTCCATAAATGTTCTCCTGCTGCCTGTGGGTCTTGTAGGTTGTAACGTGGTGCCTGACCTGCTGTGGTTACAACTTCTTCAGTCTCCTGGGTTTCTGCAAGTGCCCCTGGTGGGGATCACCGAGGTGTGAATGGTGGGTTTGTCATCCCAGCCTTGCTCCCTGGTGCAATTCCAGCCTGGGTAATCCTAGTGCAGAACCAGAGTCCTGTCCCTGAGCCACCCAGCACACCAAGTGTTCTCATTGCTAATGTGTCTGCTCGGTGTTGGGTTCTAAACCCCATGTGGAATAAGAGATTTAAAACTGGAGCTGGTGGCAACACAGCCCATGAAAATGCTTTTTGACTCCTTGTTATGAGGAGTGTGTTTTAGTTCTGAACCCGCTGGCATGTCTTTCCCTTGGGCAAATAGTTCTTGAGAAGGTGCCACTGCACCCAAATGCTTGGGAAGTTAATTGAAAGTTACAGTCCACTGTAAAGTCTCCAACCTGCATCTTTCTGTCCATGCAGTTTCTTGATGCTGAAAGTGTGGCCTCCACCTGGGCTTAGGAAAGGGTTTTTTTGTGGGCTTAACAATGCCAGGCATTTTAGAAGTAAGTAATGAATTCATTAATCAAAACTTTCCTGTTAATTAGGGGTGTATGATGGCAGACTTTGAAGCCTTAGCTTTGAAGGTTTATGCAGTAGAGGTTAAAAAAATAAAACCCCTTCTGCAAAATGTTATGGAATCATAAAGTGGTTTGGGTTGGAAGGGACCTTAAAGATCATCCAGTTCCACCCCCTGCCATGGGCAGGGACACTTTCCACTAGGCCAGGTTGCTCCAAGCCCTGTCCAACCTGGCCTTGGACACTTCCAGCTCTTATTTCTCCTTTAAGTAGATACTAAAGTAATAAATGCTGTAATAGTAATGGTTTGCACTAAACAGAAGTGAAAATCAGTAATTGGATTTCCTGTACAAATCATGGACAGTAAATTCTCTAATGCTTTTAGGACTTGTTAAAATAATATCCTTAAAACTCCCTCCCAGCTGAAGCCAAAGCTCACAAGGCAAATAATCCCCCTTTACAGTGTGGTTATTTTGCAGCACCTTTTTGTGGCTTTTGTGTGTGCAGGGGAAAAGCTTCCTTTTTCCTTTTTGTTTCAGAACAAATCAGTGAGATGGGAAAGGCAGGACTTGCCCAGTTATTTGTTTTGGAAGGACACCCTGCATGAGGCTGGGTGAACTCTGTGTGCCTGTGGGGGTACCTACAGCATATCCTGTATTTAATGCATAGGAAAAGGGGGATTATTTCAGCCTTGGAGCACTGCTTGGAATAAAGCTGTGCCACAGCTCACGGATCCAGGTGCTTGGGATCTCCCACAGGTGTAACTTTGGGATCCTGGGAGTTCCCTCAGGGGCCTGTCTTGGGACACAGGTTCAAACCAGGGGAAAATACCTGGGTGACACAACAGAGCTTGAAGTGGCCACTGGAAGGTGTTGGCAAACCAAAAGTGGTTTGTTGGAGTGCCCAAGGAAGGAAAATGGAAAGCATAAGTTGATCCAGGTGGCTATAAACCCTCCTAAGGAAAAAAGACATTTCTAGTGGCAAATTAGATGCTGTTGGATGAGATTTTGGTCTGTTTGGAGCAAGGGATTAGTCATGAATTATTGGAGCTTCTGGTCCCCCACGTGATGGAGAAGGTTCCCTGGAGGAACAAAGTGCCAGGGATTAGCAGGGATCAGTTGGCAGCGTTGCCATCAGTTCAAAATCCTACCTGATAAGGGAAGGCTGGTGGAGAAAGGGAAACATCCCAGGGGTTGGGTGCAGGTGTAAAGAAAACAGGGTCAATGCCACTGCTGCAGAGGTTTGGAGGGGGCAATTAGTGACCTGTGCACATAAAAGAGAGGGGGCAGGAAAAGTGGTATTGATCTTGGGATAGAAGGGCATTGGGAAGAGAAATGGTACCAATTTGCATGAAATACTGGGCAGGTCTAGGTAGGAGAGATGGGGGTAAGGGGCTTGGGGGGCATCTTAGGTTTATTTTTACATATAAATATTTATTTATTTTAAAAATAGCCATTGGAGACTTTTCCCCTACTGGGAGACCAGGGAGGAAAATGAGATGTTTCTAAGCAGCAGCTTGGCACTTGTAAGCCAGGCCTGACCACTAAGCTGAGTCTTTTACCTCATCTGGGCTTTGGCCTCCTGGGGAGGTGAGAGCAAATAGTTTGGGATGTTGTTTCCTTCCATGTGGTTCTTGCTTTTTTTCCACTGGTTTTCCATCAAAGACCATTTCATAACTCCTGTGTCAGCCTGGCCAGTGCAGGAATATGTGGAATATTTCCCAATTCTCTCCTAAAAGGGGACTTGTGTGTTCATGACTCATTGTACCTTTCTAATATGTAGTAAGTGTCTTGTCAAAACTGTTTCTGTAGCACATTGAATTAAGATGTGCTTTATTATGCTGTGGTATTGCAGAAAAGCACTTGGGACCCCCTGGTATTGGTAAGGCATCAAGTACAAAAGTTTATAAGACTGGTACAGAACCTTTACAAGTGACTCAGGGATGAAATAAGGGCTGTGACAGGCTTTGGTGTCCTCACAGGGGCTTTGTAAGTCCTTGGTTTATTAATTCATCAAGGAATAGGATCATAAAATGCTTTGGGTTGGGAGGGACCTCAAAGCCCATCCAGTTCCACCTCCCTGCCATGGGCAGGGACACCTCCCACCAGCCCAGGGTGCTCCAACCTGGCCTTGGACACTGCCAGGGATCCAGGG
>JAWWEE010000159.1:3344696-3362218 GCA_035221455.1 Xenops minutus
CCGGTAGGGGCGGGATGGGATGCTGAGCTCCGGTAGGGGCGGGATGGGATGCTGAGCTCTGGGAGAGGCGGGATGGGATGCTGAGCTTCAGGGGGATCGGGATGGGATGCTGAGCTCCAAGGAGAGGCGGGATGGGATGCTGAGCTCCGGCAGGGGCGGGATGGGATGCTGAGCTCCAAGGAGAGGCGGGATGGGATGCTGAGCTCCCGGGGGCCGGGCCGGGCGGGCCGGGGGGCGGCTCCACGTGGCTCATTAGCAGGAGGCAATTTAATATTTATGAAGTGTTCTTGTTTGAATCCCAAGTCTTCGGCTCCAGTTACAAGGAGCTGCGTCACCCTGCGATCACATGGTAATTGTTGCTATTTCCAGGATCCCAGCCTCGCAGAGTGGCACAAGAGCTCTTTCCCCTTTTCTTGTCTTTTTTGCCTTTTTGGTTTTTTTTTCCTTTCCCCCGCGCTTCCCCCTCCTTTGCCGCTGGTTTTGGGGTGGTTTTCGCTCCCCCGTGGCCGCGGGGCAGCGCCGGGGGATGCCGGGGCCGCTGCCCTGAGCCCCGGCGGGCACAGCCGCCCGCTGCCCCTCGCCCCTGCCCGGGGAGCCGCTCCATGAGCCCGGCCCCGGCTCGGCACTGAGCGCCGGGGGCGCACCCCCAAAATGACCGAGCTGGAAGGGGACTTCACCAAGCTGCTGCTGCTGAAGGAGGAGCGGATCAAGGAGCTGGAGCGGCGCCTGGGCGAGAAGGACGAGGAGATCCAGGAGCTGCGCCGGCGGCTGCACAAATGCCAGTCGGTGCTGCCGGCCCCCAGCCCGCACATCGGGCCCCGCACCACCCGGGCGCAGGGCATCTCGGCCGAGCCGCAGACCTACCGCTCCTTCCACGACCTCCGCCAGGCTTTCCGCAAGTTCACCAAGGCCGAGAGGTAGGGATGGCACCCCCGAGCCCCGCTCCCCACCACAGATCCCTTCCCGAGTGGGGTGGCCGGCGCACCGCATCCCCCCGGCAGGGACTCGTGCCCGGCGGGTCGGAGGGATCATTGGGGGCTCCGAGCGGTCCTCACGGAGCCCTACGGGGGATCGGATATCCCGGACCCCCCTCCTTTCCCTCCTCCCTTGCCCCGGCTCCCGGGGGATGCTTGGCCGGGGAGCGGCGGTGCCTGAGCGGCGCTGGGAAAACTTTGCAGCGGGGCCGGGAAGTTGTTCTGCCGCTGCCCGAGAGCCGCCCGCACCCTCCGGCAGCCCCAGCCCCGCGGCAGGCGCTGCCCCCCTCCCCGCAGCCCCTTCCCCGAGCCCATCCTCCCAACGCGCCGCCCAAAAATCAGAGCCCACGTTATTCCACCCGTGGGTTTTGCCTCCTGGTATCCCGGCTGGACTGGCCGATCCTGGAGGACTTTTTCCCACATGAACCATTCCGTGATTCTAGTCCTCAGCGCCGCTTTCAGGCACCCGTGGAAGGTGGTTTTTTTTGGGAGGGAGGGGAGCGTGGGGTCTGCATCACTCAGCCCGGGGGGCTGGGGGTCTCTCCTGCCTCGGTGCGTGGCGTGGAGCAGGGCAGCGCTGTGCGGTGCTGGCTGCCGCGGGGCTGGGCTGTGCCGGAGGAGCTGCCGTGGGCTCTGGGCGTGATGGAGAAGCGCAGCGGTCGGGACCATTCGGGACAGTGCTCGGGCTGTCCCCGAGCAAGGGACGGTGTGGTTCCCTCGGTGTGGGCAGCGATGTTTCAGCAGACTCGTTCCCGGCAGGATTTCTCGTGGCTGGGTGGGTGGGTGTGGATCCACAGCGCTCTCCTCGATCCGCTGCTCACCAAACACACCCTGACCAAACGCGTGTCCTCCCCTCCTCAGCTGTCCCCTGCCCTTCGTTAGCGAGCCCCTTGCTCATTTAAAGATGAACTTTTGCCTTTAGGCTTTTTTTGGTGGATTATGCTTTTTGCTGAGTGTCTGTGGGGTTTAATGAAGCAAACCCCTCTGCCCAGGGAGGTGTGGGAGTGCCGGCCACACAGGCAGAGCGTGGCCATCCGTCCTTCCCTGGGGTGGCACATCCCTTCACATCCCCTGCCCAAAGCACAGGCTCTGTACTGTGGCCGGGGCAAAAAACTCACATCCAGCTTTTCCCTTTGCCATGGCTTTTTTTGTTTGTTTGTTTTGGAAGCTCTGATGACCCTGAACTTGGGCTACTGCAGGTGAAGGTGACAGCAGTAAGAACAGGGACCCCAGTGCCGCACCCATGTGTAATAACTTATTTACAAGTTGTTAGAGCTGCTCGTGGCTCTAGCGAGGGTTAGTCCTGGCCTGAGGCTTTTCCCTGCTGGTCCCAGTTAGGGCTGGCAGGCCATTGCCAGGAAATGCCGTGTCCCTGTGATGCCGTGAAGGTCGTTCCCATCACTGAGATGATGTTCTGGTGGGCAGGAAAAACTCTCGGTGGGGCCTGCGGGCAATTCCCGTGGCCCTCTGGGCTGAAACTTCATCCCCCAGCATCTCCCCACAGCTCAGCCTCGCTCGTGGTAGCCATGACAATGGTAACCAAGCCAGTTCGGGTTTGCTTTGGGGGTTTTATTCTTAATTCTTCTTTTAATTCCGCTTCGTTCTTCCTCTGTGTCATTGCTGGCAGACTCACGTTGTACCGAACACGGTGCACCCGCAACCTGCCTCTTTTCCCCCTTTTGCCCCCAAATGAACACCCACCCGTGGGTTAAATGAACGTGTGTTTTCGTGGGCAGTGTCCCGGGGGCTGATGCAGTTCCAGGTTGCTGCCAGGGTGCCCCGGGCACGGGGGCAAAGGGCCGTGCTGCAGTCGGCCTGTGCCAGGAGCATGACGATGTTTCCCTGTTCGCCATGCTGACCAGAGGCATAAGTGGGTTTGTGTGGTGCCAGCTCCCTTCAGTGTCTCTGGGGCTTTCTCTGGCTTCTGCAGCTAAAAACTGCTGACAGCATCTGGCTGATTTATTTATGGGGGAGCTTGGGTACCTCTGACAGTCTCCTGCCTGTGTTTTAGGGACAGCAGCTCACAGCATTGTCAGACCTGTTCAGCCCACAAGGTCCCTGGGAGCCTGGACATGGGTGATACCTCTTTTCCAAAACTCAGGCACAGCTTCCATACCATCAAACGCCCAAGATGACATTTCGGCTGTTCTGTGCCTTGATTTCAATTTAATGCTAACAGAAACCTTTCTATCCAGGTCTGGGATTAACCTTCAAATGCTTTTTCACTTCTGGAGAAAAAGATGTAGTTATTGACAGTGTAATTAACTTTATTTAGGGCGAACCGGTGTGTGATAAACACGGACATTCAAAGCTTTCAAGGAGCTGGGACTGGCAAACAATGGGATGATAGAAACTCGAGCAGGGTTAAATCGCAGCTGAAAGCAGAGAATGGAGTTTGTCTCTGGCCATATGTTGTGCCTCTTGTAGCCCATCCCTGTCAAGTGTAGCAAGGGCAAAGTTGCAAAGACTTGCAAAGAACCAAGGAAAGGGGATGTGAAAACAGAAAGGTGTTGCAAAATGAATTCCCTATTTTTCTGGAAGTGTGTTTTTATCCCATTCTTCCTCCTGATAACGTAAGTGTATAGATTTTAGTGGCAGAAGGCGTTGCTCAGGTGTAGAAGGCTATCCATGCGTCTGCATGCAATCCATAAACCAGATTTTCCTTCTTAAATAGTCAGAACGCTGTCACTTTTCATGCCTGTTTTACAAAGCAATTCTTCCCCGTTCTTTCCTTGGTCCATTCCTGCCGGTGGAGATTTGATTTGGAGTTGAGATTTGAGCACTTGTAAACGATTCATTACTTTACGCTTGGCCAGTGAGTTTTTGCTCCCTTTTTACTCCCTTTCCCTGCCATTTTACACCCAGCGGGTGTTTCTGCTCTTGCCTGGCCTCGGTGCTGTCCCATCCAACACGTGGCCGTGCTCGTGGCAGAAGGAGAACCCATTAGATGTGTGTTCTGACCCCCGTGGATGATGCAGCAGCCCGGGCGGTCCCTGGGAAGTGCTCCCCAGTTGCTAAGCGAAGGCGCTGGGGCTGATGAACGATGCACGGAGTAAATGCCAGGGTGTAGCGGAGCACTTAGCAGGACTATCAGCCGGATGAGGATGTGCCAACCCCCGGCAAAGGGGCTTTGTGCAAACCCTGCTAATTCTCGGCATCCACAGGGGCTTTGTGCCACACAAGTGAGCGATGGGAGCCCTCATCCCCACCTTTAGCTCATCCCCCCGCTAATTTCCACCACCAGCATCCTTTAATTCAGAGGTGCAGTGTCTAATTCCAATTTAAGCCGGTTTATTTGGGTCAGCAAGCCTTATTCAAACCGGGGTGACGCGAAACTCTTAAATGTTTTGAGCCTGTGAGTGAACCTTTGCTGGTACTGACGTGCCGGAGCGGCCGTACAGACAATTAATTACACTTTCTGTGTGTGGTTCCATCCTCAGCTTTCCAAATTTCCTTTGGGCTGTGCCATTCCCGTGTTTCTCCTCATCCCTTTGTATCTGACACAGTGCTACAGCCTCAGCATCAAAGAACACAAGAGGAGCTTCCCAGTAACTCACCCTCCTTCCTTGCTGCATCCCCGACTCTCTCCACAACTTTTTAACGGGTTTTCCCCTTTTTTAACTCAATTTCAGGAAGCGTTTGCCACAAGATGGCAGTGGGGTCTCACATTTAAGGCGAGGTCTTGGGGGGTGTATCGTGGTTTCAGCCTCACTGGCTCAGTCCTGCAGGTGGTTTTCCAGATAAAATCCTGGTGGGAATCTCTCCATGCCCTCCCTTCCACCTTCTCTGAGGTGCTGGGGGATGCTTTGCTGAGGGCATGTGTTCACCCATGGTGTTTCAACTCGGTGTTAGAGGCTTTGGGTGGTCTGTGTGGTACTGTGAATGGAGGATTGGAGCACATGGTGTTGACTTTATGGCCTCAGTGCTCAGGATAAGCTGGTGTGTGATGATGGCTGTGGCAGGATCAACCCATCTCTTGGCTGCTAATGTTGGGCTTTGGGTGCTGCTCAGGCCAGGGCCAACCATGCTGAGGGGAAACACTGGACAACCCTGGAGGTCTCTGGTCCAAAACTCGAGGCAAGGTCATCTTCAAAGCTGCCCCATCCTAAAGTGAAGGGATCTCCTGCACAGCCCTAGAATTCTCCATCACTTCTCCTTCCCTTTCACAGTTCTGGCTCCCAGCTCACTTGGTGTCCCCACAGCCCTGGAGCTGGTCCATTGAGGGCTTCACCCACGCCCCAACCCCGCTGAACACGGCAAAGAGAGTTCCTTCCTCCCTCCCTGGAGCAGCCAGGGCCGTGTCCTTCCTCCCTCGTCCCTGGTTCTGGGAACTCAGCTCCCAGCGGGGTCCTGGGCTGCGTTAATTTAGACATGATCTCATCATCTGCCAGCCACTAAAGCAATATCGATCCTGCATTCAGCCTCCACGTGAAAAACAACCCCACTGCTTCCCCAGGACCTGTAACCAGTGTCCCCTGGGGCCTTGGCAGGCTGCAAAATGAGCATCTGCCTGATTATTTTACCACCGGGGGACAAATGTGTAACCTGCTGCCAGTGAGGGACATTTCAGTGCTGGTAAGGACAGCTTTTAAGCCAAGGAAAGGACAGTTGGGGACTGTAGCTCGTGTCATATTTGATACCCCTAAGCAGCCTTAAATAGTTTAAACTGGGAGGTTTTGCTGTCTCTGAGTCTTCTGTGTGTCTCTGTTCCTCTTCAGCAATCTGTCTGGAAGGATCAGCAGCGCTTGCCAAAGCTCAGAGGAAGGATAGCAGTCATTTTGCCATTAATTACTCCCCTAAAAAATGCCTCTTCCCTCATTTATGCATCACCAGTGGCTCCCATCTGCCCCTGGTGTGCTGTGACAGCACATTCCTGGGGTGCTCCATCCCTGGCTGATGGACACCGAGGATCAGAAGGATTTCACTGTATTGAATGATATTGGCATTAATTAATGCTGCTCTCACTGCTTTTTGTGTCGGGAGCGCGGCGCTGGCTTGGAGAGAGGGAAACACAGAGGGGAGTTTGCCCGGGTGTGATTCAACTTTGGGGAGAGCTGGAAAATACTGCAGAGAGCAGCTGGAATGGGAGCTGGACTCTTTTGCTTGGTCAGTCTGCAGCCCCTCAGCCTGTGGCACGAAGCAGGGAGGTTGTTGAGTGAAGGTGGGAGACAAGAGGGTCATTGCACACTGCAGGGAGAGGCACAGCAAAGGTCACGGCTCCCTCGAGAGATCCAAGGTCAGGCAAGGAAGCAGAAGGGTCGGAGAAAGGGAGAGAAGCAAATGTTTACAGTTAATCAATGGAGCTCATTTCCCTTCTTTTAATTTTTAATGGGCTGGACTCACTGCTCCCCCCTCCCTCCCTTTGGAAGTGGAGCCACGGCGCGGGGACGTCACGTTCCCAAAGGGCATCGGGTGGCACCTCTGCCTGGCATGGCTTGGCGTCCATCCGTCCGTCTGTCTGTCTGTCTGTCCCCTGGTGGGCCACGCTGCCCCTTCCATCACATCCATTCAGGGTGTCCTCATGGGCATCGCCACTGTGGCCACACGGCAAAAGCAGCCAAACCAAGCTTTGCCTTCCACCTCCTGCAGAAATGGTATAAAATATGTATTAATTTATGTATTTGACACGGTGGCTGCTCCTGCTGAAGGAAGGTGGGGCAGGATGGCAGAACCGACATTTTTCTGGGGAGGGGGGGTTAATTAAGACTTGAAATATTTGGCTCTTGCTGTTTATTGCTCAGTTTTGCACTGACATGACAGCGCAAGCCTGACCATCCCCATCATGGCCAACAACTCATGCATCCCCTGCTGGGGCTCAGCACCCTCGTGCTGGGGTGGCTGTGGGGTCTCTGTGACCAGGACCAGGGATGAGCCACCCCTGCCCATGCCCGGCTGACACAGCCCCGTTCCCAGCGGCGTCATCACAAATTCTTCCTCCAGCCTATTTTTAAATGTCTCAAGTCATGAGGCTTTGGGTGCCTCCCTTGGGGGGGTCTAAAGCACAGGCAGACAAGCTTTGCAGGCAGCTGCCAGATTGCCGTGTATCCCACCTTTTGCCTGCCTGGAGCTCATTCCCAGTCCCCAAAAATCTGGTGACACACAAGCTTTAAACTATGGCTGCGCCCCCAGGCCAGGTCGGGATAAACCCCTGTTCTCTCTTTGATGTGAGTTCATCTCAAAAAATACCCAGAGGAGACAGGATCTTGTGTTGTTTGTGCGTGGCAGCTTGGGGACCCCGCTTGGTTTGGAGGAGAAAAAGGGTCCTGTGTCCTGCTTGCTGCTGCATTTTTAGTGGCAGCACACAGACAGAGGTAAATACGGTGGGGAAAACTGCTTGGCCACACGGGCTCTTTGCTTGGCCTCTTTTTGGTCCCAGCAAGGGTCATTTCAGTCAGGATTGTACTCCGGAGAAGGTGATTCCACCACCCCGGGGTGGGGAAGTGGATCAAAGGGAAAGGAGATAGAAAGGACTGGAATAAGACAGCGAGTCCCTCTTTGCAGCTTCACTAATGAGAGACCTGGGGAAAAAGCCTTCCCAAGATATCCACTTGGAGTGGATGTAGGTCCTGGAAAATATCTCACAGAGCTTGGCAAGGGGCTCCTGAAAGAGCTTTACCCTCTGCTTTGACCTCCCTACTGGAAAAGATGAGGGTTGCCTTTTTTTTTTATTTTTAATGGGCTTTTTTCTATGTTTTGCTCCTGGATGTTCTTTGAGCATATTTGTTCCATTAGTTATAAAACCCTGTAGTCACAGATGAGGAAGATGCTGAAAAAGCTGGAGGGAGGGAGGTTGAACTCAGAGCCACAAGCACGAATGGTGATTAATATAAAGTGAAAATGGTAAATTTTAATTTGGGGGTTAAATCCGCATTAGGGGCAAATCCCTACAAGAGAGGGGCAGTCAAATGACTTGGCTGAGTCCTGTGGGGTCTTGAGAGAGGGAGAGATGAGGTGGTGGCCACCTGAAGGGTCCCTTCCCACCCAAACCATTCCATGACTCAGCCTGCTGCTCCCCCCCTCTGCTGGCTCTTCCAGCTCCAGCTTTGAGTGCTGCTGGAGGGTGAGATTAATGAGCTCTGCTTTGTTATCAAGTGCCTTCAGTTCTTCTCAGGCAGGAGTTTGAATAAACACCTGAAAATTTGTTGCCAAGGGAAAATGTCTCACTGTAGCACAAATGAGCTGATTTGATATCAAAATCCTCCTGCCCTGCAGCGATGTAAGATTTGGGTTAGAGACAGGAGGAAAAGAAAAGCTGAAGATGTAACTAAGCATAAAGAAAGTTTTGCCTTCTGTTTGACTCACAGGGGTGTAAAACAAAACTGATTGGGTGGGATTTTGTCGGTGCATTTGTGGTTTTGAGATGTGTTGATCCGTGGAATGGGGTAAAAACACCCACCTGCAGTGTCCTGGTGGCAGTAAATTAATGCCAGGCTGGTGGTGAATGTGAGATTCAGACAGCAGCCACAGGGTAGAAAACAAAGGATTAATTAACAAAGAAGGCCCAGAAGGAACCTGTGCAAGTGGGAAACAAGTTCAGGATAAATATCTTAATAACTGGGGGTTCTGGTGTATGGTTTGTGGTGATGGGGGCTGTGATTGGAGCCTGCAAGTGCAGCAGGATGGGAATTTTGAGTAGTTTTTCTTTGCATTTTGCCCTTTTTTGGGAGCTGCTGTAAAATCCTGCCAGATAAAAATTGCCACCAGGATTTTCAATGACCAATTAGTGTATAAATTCTGTTTAAAAACCCCCTCAAACTTATAAATCTGTTGAGTTGTTCGCAATAAGGGGTCATATCCTGAATATCAGTGTTCCATTTAATGTCTCTGCACATGGTATCACCAATATTTAATTTCTTTAGACTCTTTGATGCTTCAGGTGCTGAGCATTGGCCCCAGAGCTCTGTGGTATTTTCCCTGTGGTGCACGAAAGTGGGAAGGATAACTGGGGATAATTCCTTGAGCAGCCAAGATCCCAAGGAAATACATCCAAATCCTCTGCGTGGCTTGACACACACACCAAAATTCCCGGCCCTGGGAGATGTTTTTGGCGTCATTACTAAGCCAAAAATTCAACTTTAAGAACTGGAATCAGTGGGAGCAGCAGGAAGGGGTCCATTAAAAATGCATGCCAAAAGGTGGCTTCCAGCTGGGCTGTTTTTAAGGCTTGGAAACGTGTTGGAAGCAACTATGGAGCAGGGAAAGGTGCAAGGAGAGAGGACACACTTGGACTAAGACAGTCAGGGAGTTGCTGCACTTGCTAAAACATTTCCCTTCAAAGCCAAAAGGGAACTACAGGGAATAAATACCTCAAATGTCCCCTCTTCCTCCAGCTCGTGGCTTTCTTGAAAGTCCAAAGAAAATACATCTGTGCTCGTGGAAACAGGGAAAAGTTTTGCAGATCTGAAGGAGTTTGGAAAGGTGGCATGGAGAAAAGCTGGGAAGGAGCTTTCTGGGAAGGGGGGGAGCTCTGCTTCCTAAAGTCCCTGTGCAGTTCAGAGGGGGCAGTTTGTCCCCTCTCTGGGAATGTGCCCAGCTTTGGGGCTGGGATGGACCCAGCTGGGCTGGGGTCTTGGGAAAACAAGTGGGAAGCTGCTTTAGCCTACCAGAGACAGGGGGAAACTGGGCAGTAACAAGGGGGTTTCCATCTGCCCCTGGGAGGGGGATTGGAATGGATGAGCTTCAAGTTCCCTTCCAACCCAAACCATTCTGGGATTCCAGGATAAAATGCTCCTACAGTGATTGGATTTGTTATGCTGAGAGTCAATAATGGGATATTATGGGATACATATGGGCACTGGCTTGGTTCCTTTAGCACGTGGGAAAGCATTAGCTCACCAAAATACAGTGTATTGGTGCAGTGAAGGCACTGAAACCAGGGTGAGGCTCAGGCTCCACATCAGGCCAGACAAAGACCCAGCAAGACACCCTTTCCATGTCAGATGAACTCTCCCACTTTCCCTGGCAGTAAGATGATGGATGGATGGATGGATGGATGGATGGATGGATGGATGGATGGATGGGGAGGTGGCACTCGGCTGGAGCTTGGCTGGGAGCACAGTGAGGTTCAGGTCTAACCCTTTTCACAACATCTTATGGGCATTTCTGATGCTCTCTTAGCCCGAATGGAGGGGGGAAAAAAATCCCCAAATCAGCTTTCACAGGGAAAAATTTTCATAGAATGACACTGGGGGTGTTAAGAGTCAATTTTATCAATCCACCTGCCACCTTCTTGGCCATTTGATTTCTGTCTTAAGCTGCCTCTGTGGCTCAGAAAAGGACTGTTCAATATGAAACAAAGTGAACCAGTAAAATGAAAGCAGCCTGAAAAGTGGTTGCTGCGTTGGGGTTTTCCCCCACTGATTTGTCAAGCTCCTTTATGAAATCTGTGTCAAGGTAAGGGGTGATACCCCTGCATTCCCTTTGATCCCATGATACGAAGCTGGGGCTCTCACGTGGAGTTTTGGCAGTCAGGCTCTCCCTGCCAGGAGCACATTTGTCACTTTGATCAGCAGTTTTATCTGCAGGTGCCTGACTCAGGGAAAGGACTCGATTCCCTTTTGGGAAACACAGACCAGAGCAGAAACCCTGACGTTTTGCAACTTCTTCCCAGCAAAACTCAGCCCTGCTAGAGCAGAGAGGCTTGAAGCAAAATTAAAACCTGTCCCTCCCCTCCATGGCCTTAAAATAATCACTTGAAAAATAGTAATTTCAAAGCGAATGTTTTATCTTTTGATGGGAGATTGCTCGTGGCAACTTCATCCAGAAGCTCGTTCCTCTGGGGAAAGATGCTGGGAAAACATGGGTTGAGCTGGCGTGGGTATTATGAATATGAAATTTCTTACTCCAGAAAACCATTTGTTCAGAGGCAGGAAAGCAAAAGCGTGTGGGAAAGGGAAATGGAACTGGTGTCATGGGTCAGCTGAAGGCCAGTTTTGGGGAGATTTCAGTGCCTGATGAATCTCTTCTGAGTCTGTGCAGCTAAAGCTGCCCTGAAGCACCAGTGATGATAACCAGCTCCTTGCAGAGACTGTCTCATGTTGAAACACTCGTGTCTCACCCACCCAGCTCCTTCTGTTGCAGCTGCTTGTTGGTCCTGCCACCTTTTTCTTGAATTGTAGCTGCTGCTCCAGCAGCACCACAGAAGAGCAGGTACAGCTCGTTTCCATCTTTCACTTCGGGTTGGTTGATTTCTGTGTCGAGGAGGCTTCTCCTCTTCCTCCCTCTTCTTCTCTTGTCCTCCTTGTCCTTCTCCTCCTCCTTCCCATCCTTCTCCTTCTCTTTCCCTGTCTCCTTCGTTCTGTTGCTAAATATGAAGCAGATAAAAATCAAACGGAAAATAGAGGGAGAAAAATTCCCATGACTATATTGCTTTCTTGTCCACTGAAACGATGTCATTAATCTCCCCAGCTAGCATTTCTTTGGTGGCTCTTGCCCAAGCCGCATGTGAAAAAGCCCACTGGAGTGATTTGGTTCCTTTTTCCCCTGCTCTGACTGTTCTCCTGACCCTGCTGTGGGTCTGTGAGTCACTGGGAACTGGAGCAGCTCTGTGCGTGGGTGCTGGCTTTGCTCATCCCTCAGTGCTGTCCGTGCTGGGAGGCAGAAGGGGCAGCTCAGAAAGCCTGTGCTGGCCATGGGCTCCTGGCCTGGAGCTCTGCAGGACGTGGGGCTGTCGGTCAGCTCAGCCTGCCCCTGGGGAAGGGGATTTACCCTGCCCTGCACAGCCACTTCAGAGCCCTGCTGGGGACGTGGCAGATGGCAGAAGAATGAATGAAAGCTCCTTTAGCTTTGCAAGTGGGAACCTCAGGAGGTCATTTGCTGTTGGAAAGGTTAATTGTTCTAATGGCTCTGCCTTAAATATTTGTTGCCCGTTTTGGGCCTGAGTTTGCACCACTTCTTGGTGCATGGCTCAGTCCTGCCCTTGCTGGTGGCTGGATGAGCTGTCCATCCTCACTCTTCTCCCGAGCCCTTCTCCAAGAGCAGGGCTTCCATTTGACCCTTTTGACCTCCCCTCCACCTGGGCCAAAACCCCTGGAGATGGAGGTGCTCTCAACAAGCTGAAGTTTGGAACCCACCCTGTTTCCAGCACCCTAATTATGTTAGGTCGCTGCAAATGCTTTTTCAGCCCAATTAGCAGGAGCTTTAATAAAACTTGCTAAGTTCCTTTTCCCAGCCATGTTTTCCATTGAGCCCCACAGGTTGGCATTTGTTATATTGCCTGAATTTCTTCAGCAGTTAAACTGGGGCTCCTACATCCCAAAGGATGCCCAGGGTCGATGTCAGGCTGACACACAATTAGCAGAGTAATCTCATTTACCTGCTAAAAACCTTGGCAGAGCTCTTGCTTTCCTCTGACCTTCCAAAAATGTTTTTCTGGGTATTTCTGAACTTGCTGAAGGTCAAGAGAAAACTTGGTGACCTTTTGTCCCACCTTTTATGGGAAATTTAAAAAGCCACTTTTCCAATAGTTTGGCTGTCCATAACACATGTCCCACTCTGTTTTACCTGTTAAGATCTGACCCATAAAATCATTTTTTAGCCAGAAACTTCTCCAATAAGGATATTTTGCACCCCTGAGGAAGCTATGACCATGAGTTTACCACCCAATCATGCAGTTCTTCCTGCCCCCCTTCGATTAATGTGAATAAAGTGGGATTTGGGCAATTCTAGTGATTCTGGCTGAGCTGTGCTGTTGATGGGCAGGAGGCTTTTCTTCCCAGCCCTGGCAAAGCTGTGCTAACACTTCCATTTTGTTATAAAAAAGCCATCTTCTCCTTCTCCTTTTATTTTAACACCTTTCCTTTGGTCTGAGGTGCCTGGTCCCAAAACAGAGGTGGTCTTTTCCCCTGGAGAACATCAGGGGTATCACAAGTCTCTTGCACAGGGGGGCTGAGGGTGGCTGAAGATGTTCCCATAGCTCTAGAGATGGGGTACACCCTGTCCAGCTCCTATATATGCCCTTAGCACACACTGTATATGTGTTTGGGTGTGTTATTTGCTGAGAACACGAGGATGGTGTCGAGCTGCTGTGGTTTCTTCTCCTCTTCAGGGGCAGCTTTAAGGACCAAGATTAGAGGCAAAAGCTGAGGTGTCGTTCCAGGCTATTGCTGTTGTGTGTCTGTTCACAGCAAGAGCTGCTTGAGCCCAATCCTCCCCTTCTGAAGCTACAGGGGAATGATTTCCCAGCGTGGAGGAAACATTTTCCACTGGCATTATCTTGGTTTGGGCTTCAGCCCCAACGCAGCGATAATGGGATAATTACGACCCCACTTGATGTGCTTAGACATTGCTTTCATTACAGACAAGTGTTCCTGAAGAAGTGGAATGCCATCCTGCTACTGACAGATCTTTAAAACCTTTAGGTGGTCTCTCATTGTCGCCTTTACAAATAGAGTTTGCAGTCGTGTGCATTCAGTGTTCAGCATAATGACTGTGCTTATCAGGGTGATAAAGCACGCCTGGCACGCTGAAATAAATGAGAATTTACTGAGCTTCAGCCAATAAAAGCATCCAGGAGGTTACACGGATTTCTCATTTCAAGGGTGCTTCTCATTCAGGGAAAAATCAGCTTTGAGATGAGAAATGGTGCAGGTTTGTTTGGCACTTGCAGCTTTGGCATCTCCCAGATCAGATCAAGTGCTGTGGGGAACCTTCTCACCCTCTAGATCTCCCTGGCAGGGAGGGTCGGGCTCTGCTCCCAGAGACAGGACAAGAGGAAAGAGCCTCAGGGTGCACCAGGGCAGGTTTAGTTTGGATATTAAGGAAAATACCTTCAGCAAAAGGGGGGTCAGGCACTGTGACAGGCTGCCCATGGAAGGGGGGGAGTCGCCATCCCTGGGAGTGTTCCAGAGGCAGGTGGAGATGGCACTTGGGGACAGGGGTGAGTGGGGGGTTTGGCAGTGCTGGGGTGGTGATTGGACTCGAGGATCTCAAGGGGCTTTGCCAGCCTTTGTGATTCTGCGTGGAGGATGTTCCACCGAGCTCTGAAAACCCTGGCCTGAGAGGAAAAGAACTATTAAAAATGGGCTATTCCTCCTGGTTTTGGGTTTTTTTTTTTGGCATAGCCAATCTCTCCCTAGTTTTTTATTGCCTTCTAGTTCAAAAGAGGTTGGCAAAGTAGGTGGCAGTGCAAGACAGAGAGGGTTTGGTACCGGATTGGGTCTGGATGGGGCATTAGTGCCAACCTGGTGTGAGGCTGGGGTGGAGGACATGGATGCTGTGCCACCTCCTTGTGGCCACGACGTGTCCTGGCAGGAAAAGGACACAGGGGACAAAAGGGCAGGTTTAGGCAACACTCCTAAGGCCCAGGTGTGGAGAGTGGTGCTGTTACCCGTGGCCTTTTGCTGTGGAGGGCGAGAGCATCGTGTCCCCTGTGGGCTGCTGGGTGGGCTCTGCTCTTAGAGCTGCCTTAACCCCTCTGCTGAGGGATGGCCCACCGCTCAACAGGCTCAGCCTGGGGCAACACAGAGTATTAAAACCACAAGCTGTTCCCTCCCTCTAGTCCCAAACCACATCACAGGGTGGTCAGCCATCCTGACATGCCTGGTTTTCCAGCACGTCCCCTGCTGCCGTGGCTATTTAATCCAGTGGGGCTGAAATTGTGTGGAGGAGCAGAGGGGTTGGGGGTGTGGGTGATGTGAGTGACCCCTCTCTCCGTGCCTGTGCAGGAGGGGTGGCCCCTGGGGACAGGCTGCTCGAGGCTCTGGGTGCCCACCATGCAGGGCTGGAAGACAGGGAGGGGGGGTTTGGGGCACCAGCTGTCGCTGGAGATGAAACACATGGATTATTTCAGGATTCCCTTCCACGTGACAGGAAATGTTTGATGACTGGGGCAACACCAGCTTTGACTTCGGGCTATGACTTACTCAAGGCCCCAGAGAAGGAGGCGAAACACACAGGACAGCCTTTAGCTGCATGCTGGGAGGTGGTCAAAAATGATCCAAAAAGGCCTGATCCCTCTGTTTCCAGGGAATGGAGGGAGGTCATTGCCGAGGGGAAAAGCTGGAGGGCTGCACAGACCCCAGGCTTTCCTGGGAATGAAACCACGCTTTCAGCTCGGCGTCCCCACCCCGCGCGCTCGTAAAAGGGCTCATAGAGCAGAAATCCTGAGACAGATGGTTTGAATAAGGTAAAGTACATAGCCCGTGGTGCCTGTGCTGCTGTGGGTAACCACACCACCCTGCAGCAGCCCCACAGATGCGAGCAGAGGTCACTGTGGCCCGGCAGGACCAGGGGAGGCTGAAAGGCTGCCCTGTTCGGGCACTGGTATTTTTATCACTCAGACCCCGGGGAAGAATTCCTGGGTGAAGCTGCCAAAGCCCCAAGCCCAAGGTTTGGGGTGGGGAGAAGCACCTCCTGTGTGCTTGGCCCTGGAAAATATGCCCCCTCTGGCTCAGCTCTTTGGAGATGGAGGGGACACTACGGGGTGTCCTCGGCAGTGGGAGCCGGAGGGAAGGGTTGGGAATACTCCAGGAGAAAGCTGGGTGGGTTTTGGGGGGTTTCACGGCATCAATCGGCTCAGCTGGGGGGTGATGGGCACCTCAGAGCTCACTGGTGGGGAAGGTGGCTGAGGGGGCTCTGCTTCACTGAGGGCTTTGTTCTCCTGTGTGTCTGCCCTTCGAGTTCCAAACTGGTGCCTCATCTTTCACCTGAATTCACCCATCCTCCAGTTCTTGTGACGCCCTTCCCTGCTCCTCCAAAGATGCCATTTAATACCGGGCACTTCATCTACATTAGACTGTCTATATAACCTAAGATATTTTTTCCCCCTTTTTTTTCCATAAGCTAAACAAATCAAGCCCTTTCCGCCCTCGATAAGGATTTTTTGTTGGCTCCCTGGTATTTGCTTGCCTTCTTCAACACCACCTCCAGCTGCTCAGCATCCTTCCCCCCCAGTGGGGATTTTAGCACTGTGAAGAAGCAGTTCAGCCTCAGCCACCAGTAGCTACAGGTCATTATCGGTCTCCACTCATCACTTCTCCTCTTAATTAATTGCTTCCTACTCAGAGAGTGGCCAGATCTACCCGCCCTGGGTTTGTGTGGAGCCGTGTCCTCACTGAGGACCCCGAAGGGAAGGAGGAAGGTGGAGAGGTTGTTCCCAGCAGGAGCATTCCATCAGCCTGGCTTTATGGCAGCTCCCAGGTGAGCTGGGCACAGGTACAGCTGGGGGTGGGTGATGTTCAACACCCCCCCTTTCTGGAGGTACTGGTGACTCTTTTGGGGCTATAGGGTCTTTCCTCACCCAAACCCTTTGATTCCTGGCAGAGAAAATCTTTGCGAAGATCACGAGGGAGGAATGTTTTGCTGACTTGCAGTCTTGTCCTTCACAGCATCTTTTCTCCACGAGCCAAAAGACTTATGAGGGAGATGCTTTGCTTTTCCCCAGATTCCTTTGAACTCACTGGCATCACCCATAAATCAGGCGCTGGACTCAGGGAGGTTTAATGCACGAGGTTTTTTGGTGGCTAAGTGGCACCCTTGCCATTTGCCCCCCTGGAATCCCGGGCTAAAGCAGGCAGGATGGAGGAGCCAGCCCTCTGGGGCAGGGCTTGGCTTTGTCTGCCAAGGCTAATAACTGGCACTGACTCCCAACAGCTCCTTTCAAAGGAGCTCTAAGGTATAAATAATTAATACCTGTTAAATTATTCACGCTGGAAACAGAGCAGATGAATTCAGCAAGCTGACCAGGATGCGAATGAGTAATTATGTTAATTAACCCGTGCAGTTAGCAGGAGGTGCAATTAGCTCGTGTTTTAGGCTGCTGTGCTTTTGAGGAACAGAAAGGAGATAAAATGAAATAAACCCAAGCCACGGTTAAAAAGAGATGGGTTAAACCGTGTGGTCTGAATGATCAACAGACAAGCTGTGTTCAAACTCAATTGGATTTATGTTCTAACAGCCCTCCTTTCCTTCAGGGCAGGAGCAGGTACATCTTTTAAAGCTTTATTCACTGCTCTCTGCAAGAGCCTGAAGATGGTGCTGAAAACTGGTAGTAGTGGGATGCTCCACTGTTTATTTCCTGTGTGTGGCTGAAGAGGAACAGAGAGAGGGGGAAATATCAATTAAAACATATATATCTCTATATCTAGATATATTTGAAAGCCATTAGCTAATGGAGTGAGTCCTAATAGCGCTGCACAAATGGAAAGCCTCGTTTTGCAAACACAAAACTTGCCATTCGGTGCCCAGTAAAACCTGAATTCATGTTAAAAGGCTTTTCTGGTAAGAAATGAAAGGCATTTGGTAGTTACAAAGGAAAACTATTGCATTAAATCGAAGTTTTGAGTTAACTAAGTAGCGTTAAATGAGATTTTAGGACTGGAAACAGTCGCTGGGTGGATGAATGATGCTGAGCCTCAGGAAAACGGGTCTTTTTTCCCCCAAAAAGCTGGGAGTGGCTGCATTGTAGACAGAGAATTGATTTGCACTACGGGAAATCACATGGAAATGCACCCTGTGACTCTTCCTACTGGCCCTGGAAGGGGCTGCCCAGGGAGGGTTGGAGTGCCCAGCCCTGGAGGTGCCCAAGGCAGGACTGGCCGTGGCACTCAG
>JAWWEE010000159.1:3412129-3426874 GCA_035221455.1 Xenops minutus
GGGCAGGCCCTGGCACAGGTTGGGCAGAGAAGCTGTGGCTGCCCCTGGATCCCTGGGAGTGTCCAAGGCCAGGTTGGGTGGGGTTTGGAGCACCCTGGGCTGGTGGAAGGTGCAGAAACACAGTGAGATCTGGCTTTTATGTGTGACAGCTTCTCTGTTCCAGTGTCTTCCCCTGGTGGTGGTTTTCTGGTTTAAGTGTCTCTGCATACCTAGACCTTACACTGCCATCTCCTATTTCGAGTATGAATAAAGTGAGCTATTAATACTTGGGGGATTTTCCTTGATTTTAGCATTGCCTGGTGACGCCAGACAAGGGCCACAACTGTGTGACCTCACAGATCAGTGAGTGCCCAGAATTAGAGCTCTGTGGCTCCAGGGAGCACCTCTGCAGTCCCACACAATCCCAGGGCTCTCTTGTGGGAGCAGTGCCAGTCTTGGCACGGGACAAGGAAATGGGATATCAGCACCCTGGAGCTGCTCTTGCCCTGCCCAGCTGTTCCTGCCCCCTGCTCATGTGGCTGTGGTTGTCCAGGTCCTGCTTTCCTTGCTTCCCCTTGGAGTCTCCAGTTGCTTTGGGTTTCCTTCCCTTGCTCCATGATTGCCCATCTGTGATGGATCTTCTGCAGGTTCTTCTGCCCAGGTAAGTGCTGGGAGGGCTTGGGTATAAGCTCTGTTTCAATTTTTGGGGTTGGAAAAGAAGACATTTAAGAATTCAGTGGGTTTTATTGTTTCTAGTTCAACCAACAGCTCTGAAACCTGCCCAAAATCCCCAGCCCAGGACATGTAGAGGAGATTTATTTGTAGCTGGTTGGATCAGTGGGCAGAAGAATGAACTGGAGCTGAGCACAAGGCACAAATCCAGAGGGAGCTCTGCCTTTGCCTCCCCTGTGACCAAGACACTAGAAATTAAGGAAGTTTTAATTAAAAGCTAAATTGTGGTGTAATGGGCTGCCAGAGGCTGGAGCTTGTTGACTTTGGCTTCACATGCCAATAAAATCCTAATAATCCCTATGTTTGAATAATGCTGTTTGAAGAGCAATTTGTGTGTTTACATCCTTAGCAGGATTATATTTGGTTAAAGCCAAGATAAATAGGAGGGAAAATCAAAGGTGAAAATGTTATGTTGGGGGATTTTTCTTTAGGAAAAGTGCAAAGTACTCAGTGAGTAAATTCTGAACAATGTGGGGATTGTGAACACAGGATGGCTCTTGGCAGGTTTGGATGAGTTTTGGAAGAGTTTTTAACTCTGCTTTTTGGCCTCCTAACAAGCCTACAGATTTTTGGGTAAACATTTAGTGGTTCAGCAAGAGTAAAGCCATTTTGTTTCTCTCTCCTAAATACTTTGGGGCTCTGCTTTTTTAGACTTGTTGGTTCTTACTTTGCTTTCTTCACCTGGGTTTCCTTTGGTAAATATTCCTTTCATCCCGTTCCCCTGGGAGCACGTTTTGCTGTTGCTGTGATCGTTGTTGGGAGAGCTGGTCTGGAGCCCAAATGGAGAGCAGTCAGAGGAATGAAAACAAATGATGGCAACGTCCCTGGGAGACTCTGAATTGACTTTTCTGGATTCACAGTGAGATGCTTTGGGTTTGCTTCTGTGAGCAATCGAACTTGATTGATCCCTCCAAGCACCAGTGAAATGTCTCTGTATTGTATTTCTCCACCCCGGTGCTGACACCCAGAATTGGTGCCTCTCCACTTGCTTTTCCTAATGAATTCCCTCCTGGCAGCTTTGCTCCCGTTGGAGCTCCGTTGTATCCTGAGAGTTTTTCATGGTTTTCTTCCATCTCTGTGTCCTGAGGCTGTTGTATTTAATGCCTTTGGGAATGCAAACAGGGCAGTAACTGGAAGGGCAGAAATAATGGATCCTCTTGGACAGGAGCCTGAGCTTCCCCCCTTTCTGTGGGGGGGAGATCTGGAGCTGACTTGGAATAACTTCCAAGATTTTGTGAGAAGTTCCTCTAAGACAGCAAACTGGGCACTTGGTGTAGCCCTAGAAATGCTTTAGAGTTTGTCAAAATTGCTATAAATGGGACTTTATTTTCCTCAGGTGTCCTGTACTGGAGATGAGGAGGGAGCTTGCAGCTCATTCCTGATCCGCTGTGTTTCCATGCCAGGGTGCTCAGCAGGGTTTAGCTTTGGGCACAAAAATGAAGGATATGTTCTGCTGGTTCTTTTTTAACTACAGTCAGAGAGCTGGTCCTGTCCTCTCATCTTCCCTGCAGACCACAAACCATGCCCTTTTTCTCTCTCCCTGTTAATAGAATTGAATAATGTGCACCCATTTAACCCTGAGAATAATTTTCAAGATATATGATAGAATCATTAAATGGCTTGGGTTGGAAAGGACCTGAAAGATCATCCAGTTCCAACACTAGGTCTTCTGTAGCTGACATTTGTTGAGTTACTTTCTGGTAAAAATGAAGGTATTGATAAAAAAAAGGCAAAAAATTTTTGCTAATTCCATGAACACTCTCAGAATACTCCCCCTTCTTTCTGACCTTGTTATTTATCTGGAGAGAATAAAAGAATCCTGTTCTTGGAAGTTGTTCTTGCCCCAGATGCAAATTTCAGGCAGCTTTTCAGTGGAATTGGAGCCTCCAGTTCTACTGTACATCTGAGTTCCTGAGCTGTAAGAACCGGTCTAAACCTTTCTGAACTAAGTTTTCCACATTTACCTGTTGGAGTCGATTTTTCTTTAGCCATCATTGGTTTTGAACCAGTGGAACCACTTTGGGATTAACCAGACAAAATTCCCAAAGAAGCTGTGGCTGCCCCTGGATCCCTGGCAGTGTCCAAGGCCAGGTTGGATGGGGCTTGGAGCACCCTGGGCTGGTGGGAGGTGTCCCTGCCATGGCAGGGGGTGGGATTGGATGGGTTTTGTGGTCCCTTCCCACCCAAACCATCCTGGCATTCTGCAATCCTATGAAATACCTTGCTAAGGGAAGCCACGAAGGAAATATTAATCAATTTTTCAATATTCAGAATTATATGCAGAAGTCTCACAATATCTTGGCATTTTTAAACACTCATTAATGTTCAGTTCAATTCACCAAGTCAGCACAAAGCTACCAGTCCCCAAAAAGGGAAGTAAGAAAGGTTTTCCTGATGCCTCCTTCTTTCAAGTCCCAGGAAAAGCTTCTAGGTGGATCAAACACTCCTCAGCATATTTTTAGAAGCCTTGGGTTCTATTATTTACATTCTTTTACCCTTTGTGTGTTAAAGATGATGTGTTAGAACACGTCCTATCTTCCCTCTCTCTACTTGAATTTCCTTTGCAATGGAAACAAAGAAATCCATATGCTGAAGACTGGCTCACTGGAGTGACTGGAACTGCCTTGAGTCAGGTGAAAATCACAAGGAAATGCAAGTATTTAAAAGAATATGTCCCTGTCAACACCAAACCTGTGATTTTACTTTCATACAGGATACCTGTCTCCTGGTTCTCAAATCGGTTGCAGACTCTTGCTTTGATTCCAGCTTCAAAGAGAAATTTGGTATTTATTCTCTGAGGAAGGAAAACTCTTTATCATGCCTCTTTGATGCCTTGTTACATAACTAAAAAAACCCCCAACTTTATATGGACAAGATTAAATAATATCATCAGCAATTTATTTACCAAAAGAAAAGGCTTTATTAGCAATGTGGGAGCTGGATTGAGCAGGAAAGTGGGTGAGCCTTGGGTTTTATGTGGAATTGAATATCAAAGAATGCATTTAGGATGTGGTAGTTATGACTCCTGCTATTTCTTTCATCAATACTCAGCTCCAAAATATGAACCTTACTCAGTGCAGGCCCAAACTTTGGTCTCAGCAAGAGCCAGCCAGTGTAAAATGAACCCATGAGGTGTATTTTATTATGGAAGGTCCCGGGCACCAAGATACAATTTCCAAGGAAGGGAGTCCCCACATGTATATCAAAAAAGAAAAAAACACTAAGTAGTATTTTAAGAGCTACAAAGATTAACCCAGTTCTCCTGCCTGATTTCCACTGGTTTGATGAAAATAGTCAGGCTCTTACACCAGGGAGGGGGTTGGGGAGAAGAGGTTGTTTGATCTGTTAAACCATTGTAAGAAAGCTTATCCTAAAGTTTGCAGAGTTTCAGACAGGGGAACTTCAAGAGAGCCAGCACAGGACTGTGCTGCTGGCATTTAATCCTGACTCCAACACATCCTCGGGTGCCTGACACGAGAAATGAAAATAAAATACCATAATCAGTTGGAGAGTCTCATATTAACCTACAGGAAATTGTTCCTTGGAACTTCGAGTAAAGAATGACTAATCAAACTGGATGGAGACATCACAAAGCAGTTTCCTTGGAATTCTTCTGAAATTCTCAAGCTGGCCACCTGTACTACAAGAAGGGCTTTTTGCCTCTTTCTTTCCTTCCTTAACTTTCATAAATTGTCATTAGAGGGTCTTGGGTTGGGTTGGACTTACTAGGACCGAGTAGGACACCCAGAGAAGCTGTGGCTGCTCCATCCCTGGAAGTGTCCGGGGCTGGATGGGGCTTGGAGCAACCTGGGCTATGGAAGGTGTCCCTGCCCCCTGGCAGGGGGAAGCCATTCCCCTTGTCCTGTCCCTCCATCCCTTGGAAATAGTCTCTCTCCATGGTTCTTGCAGCCCCTTCAGGCTCTGCAAGGCCACAATGGGGTCCCCCCAAAGCTTCTCCTCTGCAGGCTGGACAATGCCAGCTGTGCCAGCCTTCCCTCCCAGCAGAGCTGCTCCATGCTCTGCCCATGCTGGTGCCTGCTCTGGCCTCTCCAGCAGCTCCCTGTCCTTGCTGTGCTGGCCCCAGGACTGATAAATCCCATTCCTTAGGGCCACTGATGTCTAAAACAGCCTAAGGGTTAAAAACTCTGGCTGGGCTGTTGTTAACCCTGAGTGGGTGAGGAGAGTGAGCTGTCCTGCAATAATACAGTGTAGATGTTCTGCTCCCTGCCAGGCAGAACTGGCACTCAGAGGTGTTCTGTGTTGCAGCCACAGAAAAAAGAGGTGCTGGAGGTTTGTTTCCCTGTCTGGAGATGAGTTACACACTCTTCACTGTACTGTGCACATCAGCTGTCAGGCTGGGGGGTATCTGAACTAAGGATTGCTCTGCTCCTAGTATAGAAACCAATGAATCTTCACACAAATATTACAAATTAGTGATTTTAAGAGCTCCATAAGGAGTAGAAGGAATCACCATTTATGAAAGGTTGTCATAAGTATCTCAGTTTCAGTGCTGTGGTTTCTGTGAGCATCAGCATTCGGTTTTCTTCGAGGCCTGGCAGAGACTGATTTGGAGTGTCCTGTGTTTGTTCAGGGTGTTATTCCCCATCATGGTGGAGCACTGGAACAACCTTCTCAACCTTCTCAGGGAAGCTGTTGATTCTCCATCCCTGGAAGTGTCCAAGGCTGGATTGAACAGGGCTGGGAGCGACCTGGGCTAGTGGAAGGTGTCCCTGCCCTGTTTGGATGCTGTTACTGGGGCTAACTGGGATTTTCAGAATGTGTATCCAGTGTACCCCTAGGGAAGGGCAGGAAGTCTTTCCCAAGTCTAAGTTCCTGAAGCTCTTTAGAAACATGGAAAGGCACGGCTATGTAGAAAGCAAAACCTGTGAACGTGCTATCATCAGTCCATCAAAATAATCCCATTAGCCCAAAGAAAAAACCATATAGAATTTACATTTCTTGTATGAAGTCACCTCCAGGAAAAAATTGCAACTCAATTTGATCTGGCAGTCTGAGAGCAGGGCTGTTCCAAGGTGCTCCACAGTGAATTGAATTAAACCATGCTACTATTGGATTAGCCAATGCCTATTCCTAAATTACCCTCCTTTCCCTCTTGGAAGCAGCAGCATCTCCAGCACTGACTGTGGGTGGGTGGGGAGGATGGCAGAGGCACAAGGAACCCTCTGGAGTTTGTAGTTTCCTCTCAGGTATTATTGTGGGGACATTTTGCAGTTGGGTTTCAGTTAGAGGGTCATCACACTTCTACTTTTCTGGTACAAATGGAGCGTGTTTCCCATCCCTGGAATTGTCCACAGCCGGGTTGGGCAGGGCTTGGAGCAGCCTGGTCTGGTGGAAGGTTCTCCTTCCACTAGCCCAGGTTTCTCAGAGTTGTGGAGAAGGTGAATAGGGATTGAAGATATGCCAGGGGTGAGGGGAGTTTCCACCATCCCAGAATTAGGAGGCACCAACAGACCCCAACAGGCAACAGCAGCAAATGCATTTTTAAACGAGGAAAGTCACCCTAACTGGGTACAATTTCCACATCAGCCATTCTTTGAGAATTGTGGAGAAATGTAAGTTTCAAGTATGAAAATATTCCTGAGGGAACGTGCATTTTTATTAATTTGATGTAGCCATTTCCTTCTATGGCATTTGTTTTATCATCTTTGCTGCGTGCAGGGTATTTGCAATATATCCCCTTTGAGACTGTGGTTACCTGTCACTGGCTGTCCTTCCCGGTCCTGGAAAGCTTTGAAGTGTGAAAAAGGCAATGCTTTAAGAACCAGAAAGGCTGTTCATTGGTGTGGATTAATAGCTACCACATTTCTTTTGAAATAAGTTCTTTACTAACATTTTCCCCTATTCCCCCCTTCTCTGGTTAAGCCTAATGATTACCACATAAGCTTGGCCAGAACATGTTGGGAGCAGCTGTGAACTTAACTGTTCAACATCATAGATTCATATCAGGCTCTAATGAGAAAAAAATTAGCTTTCCCCCTGGCAGATGATTGCTAATGTGCTAAAATATTAGTGCTGCTGTCTCCAGACTGCTCTGAATTCTAACATCTTGCTGTCACACAGTCAGGACTGAGAGCTGTGAAATGCCCTGGTTTTCCCAGGGATGCTCGAGTTCTCCATGACATCAAAGTCAGACAGACCAGGGGGAAGAAAAGAGGGCTGAGTTGTTTAAATCCCTGGATTTTCCTGAAATCACTCGTTGCTCTCAGGTGTTACAACTCCAGTGGTTTCACCCAGTTCTTTGAGTGCCCAGCCCTGGAGGTGCCCAGGGAAGGGGCACAGGGGGGATTTGGTTGTTCTTGGAGGCCTTTTCCAACCTTAAGGATTCTGTGATCCCAGAATTAGTGTGAAGACCATTCTCTGCTGGTAGGGAGAAAAACTAACTTAGCACTAAACTAACTTAGCTACTAAACTTAGCATCTGGTGAGGAACTTTGTGGGTTATTCATGAAAGAGTCTGGTGGTTTAAGCACCGTGCCTGAGCTTTCTCCTTGCTTACTGCATGGTGGGAAAGGATGTACAGGTAGAACATCTGGCTGTGAAAGCCTCAAGTCATCTGCTAGAGAAGCTGAGTGATTTTTCTTCCAGTGCATATTGGATAGGGCTAAAAGCCCCAGTCCTGTGGAGTGTGGAGACCTGCTGGTGCTGATGGAGGCTTTGCTGTGAATCAGGAACATTCCCACCCCCGGGCCCCCCAGCCCTGCTGGTGACTGATGGCAAATAAACAAAGGAAAGGAAGGAACAGGGACACCAAGAATCGTCCTGAGGTCTCACAGTACACACACTGTGCTGCTGATACGCCCTTGGGCAGAAAGGGTTCATGGCATTCTTTCATCCTGCAGTGCCTGACTTGGGATTTAGGATTAAAACTTTGTTCTTTGCAGACTTAAAGGCCCCTTAGTGAAGAATAAGAAGCACTCACGTCTTGTGTTCCTTGTGAAAAGCTCAGCTGGAGAGACTCTGCCAATTAAAACCTTGATATGCAGCCGTTTCCAGGGCTAAGTAAATTTGGATTTTCATTTCACAGTAGCAGTGAAAGGTTCCAGGCTGTTGTCCTGAAGCAGGGCTGGGTGGAACCAGCCTCCAAACCTCCCATCTGGCTGGCCACTTCTTGCTCATTGTTCTCTCTCTCTGTCCTTGAAGAGACTTATTTTTAGAGATTTGTCTGTATTGTTATCTCTGCAGCCTTCCTGAATGAGGCCCTGATCTGTGGGTCTGCCACACAGTCCTTGTTGTGTGATTTTTCTTCATCTCATGGTATATTCCAAACTTCCTGGTGTGATGGGAGATTTCTGGCCAGAGCTTGTAGAGGACTTTTCCCATACAATAGCCAAAGTATTGCATGTAGAAATGAATTATTTTATCTAAAATCAGTTCTTGCAGAAAGACACTGATTTATCCATCAAGCAGCGTTTAACCTGATGTCCACCTTGGTGTGCGAGGAGTGTATTTCATATGAAAGGACACTTGTTCCCACTGCTGGCCTTGTTATCCAGCTTACAGGCAGCACTCTGTGCTTCCCCCCTTTTTGGCATCTTGGCAAGGCACATCTTCCTCCGTTCCCAGAGCCTCCAAAAACACAGTGTGTCCATGGCTGCTGTTACTGCTACACCAGCTGGAGAGAGAGGAAAGGGATGTCTGGTTTCATGGCATGGCACTGACACAGCCTCTTAGCCTTTGAGTCCTGCCCAGTTTTCCTGCCCTTGCCCAGGGGTATTTACCAAAGACAGACCTAATTGTAAGAGCAGCCAGATCACGTTGTTAACCAGTTTTAACAGAGGTCTCACAGGAGATTTTTGTAAAATCCTTCCTATTTGCTTCCTTCTGTATTGTGGCAGTCAGTCACCCCCTGAGCTGTTGTTGCTAAGCTGCCCTAAGGATTTGCATTTCCAGGCAGTCTGAAACTCCCTTAATTTAGAGACCAAGCTCAGCCAAAGCAGTTCCACCAGGTGAGAGGCGAGCAGAGCTGCAGCAGCGGCCGGTGTGTTGGGTGCATCAGTCATGGCAGGGAACAGCTCCTTGGGCTGCCCTGAGAACCAGAGGAATCCATTTTTTGGGACGTGCCATCAGCTCAGGAACCTCCCCAATGGTTTTGGTTCGCAGGGAGGGGAGGGAAGGGACTGCTGGCTGCACAGAGAGGCACTTGAGGCTTGGCTTTGAAAAGCCATCCATTCCTGTGCTGCGGGAACCTGGAGAAGGGTGGAACACAGAGTGGGATGTGTGTGAGTGAGTGAGTGAATGGGGGAAAACAAGATCAGCAAACAGATAAAGCACTTGAGGCAAACAGGCCAAGGCAGACAGGGTTTATTGAATGCTGTAATTGAATGGCTTGGTAATAGTCATTTCACCTGCTTGGGGCTAAGAGGCACCCAAGGCTTGTAGGAGCAGAAACTCCCTGTCAGGGTTGCAAAGTGGGACGTGGAGTCTCTGCAGGGCATGGGTGCCCAGCCTTGGGATGAGCAGCAGATCCCACAGGCCTGCCCAGAGCCATGCACGTGAGTAAACCCCGAGCAGGGTGAGAGGGCAGGACTTGGTGGCATGAACAAGCCAGGAGCACCTTGGCAAGCAAGGCCCAGTCTGAGGCGATTCAGGAGCAGGAGTGGGGTGTAAATCTGAGGGATTGTGGGTTTTTGTGGGTGTCAGCAGCGCCCACAGACTGGAAAAGCACAGCACGTTCCTAAAGAGCCAAGGGAACAGGTTTGGTCTCAAAAGGAACAAAACAAAGCCCCATTGTCTTGGCTGGGAAAAGGCTTTTATTTTTAAAGCCAACAGGTCTCCTGCAGGCAGTTGAATTAACACTGTAAGTATTCAAAGCTCTGTTCTGAGCGAGCTGCACACCAAGAGCTGGTGAAAGGCACCCTTTGTGGAACAACCCTGAGTGAAGGCAGCTCAGCCAGTGGCACAAGCTTTTCATCAGTAATCCGGGCAAAATCCATCCCCTTGGTTTTGGTGTCCCTTGCTGACTGACTGCTACAGGAAGGACCAGTGGCTGAAGGTTTTATTGTGCTTTCCAGTCTGTTTGCATGGAAAGCAATGCCATTTGGTCCCGTGGTCTCGTGCCCCATTATCTTGGCTTCCTCTTGAGCGTGCCAGACGCTGTGCCAGGTGTTGTCAGTGGCACATTTGGGTGCTGGTGCACCCATCTGACTGTGTCACTCAGCTCCTCCCTGGCACAGGTGGCAGGGAGGGCTGCCCTGAGCCAGCCAGGTCCTTCCTCAGGGCAGGAGAAAAGCCAGAGAGGAAGAAGCCTCAGGCTTGTCATTCCCCTCACCTGCTGTGGCTGCAGGGCTGGGGGAGGTCTCAGGCTGCAGGTGAGCAGGACCTCATGGGTCTGGGAAGCCTTGATCCCATTCCTCATGCCATCCTTTTGCATGAAATCTCTTCAACTTAGCTGGAGACACGGGAGGGTGCTGGAGATGGGGAAAGGTGCTCCCACCTGGATGTCCTGCTCATCCCTCCTCCAGCCCTGCTGTGCAGTGTGGTGGTGTTTGGGCTTGAGGGACCTTGGGGGTTCCTCCTGCACATCTGTACCTTTGTGATGGGACTGAAAGGGGGGCGTGATGTTCACAGGCTGAACTGGGTGGGAGGTGAGAGTGTGCTCCACTCTTTCTGGGGGAGGGACATCATGTGTGCAAGGAAACCAAGGCATCTTCCTTCTTCAGTGGTTTTCTCCTTCATCCCTCCTTCCCGTTCCACTCCCACCCTCTGGTCCACCTGCTGGGGCTCAGCTGAGGAGCAGCTCCAGGGGAGATGCAGATTCTGATTTTCTCCAGCAAACAAGCAGGTGACAACATCTGCCTTGCCTTTTGGATATCCCAAAATACATCATGTTTGCTGTTCCAGGCACTGCTGGGATCACTCAGCACCCCATTTGTCTCTGATCCAGTGTGCCATCCCCACATCAGATGAATTGCATTTGCCCACAGGAGTCCCTTTTGCTCAGGCTGGAAACATTTTCTGTCCTTCTTTATCCACTTTATAATTTTCAGTGGGGTAGGAAACAACCCTTTCATTCAGAGGGCGAAAATAGAGGTGCAGAAAGGCATTTTTCCTTCTATAAGCTGTTTGAAGGTGATACAGGAGCCTGGCTTTGAAAGTATTGGTAGGCTTAAAAATGCCTCCATTTTTCATGTGTGAGAAAGAAAACCTGTCTGTGACCTTTCAAGTACCTTTGTTTACTTTTTGGAAGGTACTTGAAAGAAAAAGCAAGATTTAAGAGGAATTCGCTACTTAATGGGTCGATAAAGTATCTGCTGAGGTGGGAATATTTGCTTCCCCAGCTCAAAATGAATGGCAGCACACAGCACCAGCCTTCCAGCTGCGAGGCTCTGGAGAGCAGCTTCCAGAGGTTGTTCTGGGGTGTGTGGTGACATCACGGGTCGTGACTGTGTCCCTTCAACCAGAGCAGCGACGTCACTGCTGTGACTCAGCCCAGCATCTCCAGCCTTGCTGCCTGCCATTGGGGGGCCTTGTTTTCTCCACATCGAGGTAATTTGTAGTGGTGTTTTAATAGCTGCTTCAGATTGGATTTGGCAGCAGTTTCATCCTCCCACGTGTTTGGAATTGCTCTGTTTGTGCCCTTTCAACAAACCCCCCCCGAACCAACCCAACCCCCCCAGACTGGGAGTGTGAGTTGTTGTTTTTAAGGGGGTTTGTCTATTGAATAGGATCTCACAGGAAAGCTGTGCGTTGCTTGTGTGTGACGGAGATAAAGGACTCGGGCATCATTAGGCTGTTTGTTACGGGTTTGTTTCTGTGGAAGATGCTCGTCCCCAGTTTTGCAGAAAGCAAGGGCTTCTGTCTGCATATTAACCGAGGCAGGCTGGGTTCTGCTGCCAGGGGAGAGGCTGGTGAGTTGCCTGCAGGTCTGGGGAGGGCTGTGCTGGCACAAACCTGCTGCTCCTGTGAGATCACATTGGGCTAGGTCCTTGGGGAGGGTGTGCCATGGACTGGAGTGGGGTTAATGCCTTAAATATTGTCAAAACCACAGGAAGACTTCTTGTGGAACTGCAAGGAAGCCACTGCCTGTCTGGGACCACTGAAACACCAGTGCCCTCCCAGTGCCTCCTGGCTGGAGTTTGGACTGTGAAGGGGAACTTGAGATATGAAACCATTGTCTAATCCTCTCAGGTCTGAGGAGAGGCAAACACAGCCCAGGGGGTGCTGGAGGAGAAGGGTTTTGGGGTGTGATGTGAAATCTCTGCACCCCAAACCAAAGGAGTTCCCCCTCTGCTCTGGGAAGGCCACGTACACGTGGGACATTCACGTGAGAGGCAGCTGAGAAGGGTCCCAAAGACCCCCAAAGCACCCCCAGCCTCATTGCTGAGGCCTCCCACCACCTGCACGTGACCCAGGTGAGGCACCAAACCCAGAGCCTGTCCAGGGCACTGCAAAGCTGCCCCCACCCAGGGCAGCTGCCTGGAGGCTCCTGAAGGTCTATTGACCCACTGGACTCTGTTTTGGGGCACCCTCAGCACTGAGAACACCACAAGAAGAGGGTCCATGGGACACTCTGGGTTCCACAGTGGGGACACATGTCCTAGTTAATCTCTCTCTGCCACTTTCTTTCTTCCCCCGCTCCTTTTTCCTATTTCTTTATCTCTCTGTCTCACATTTACTATTAAATAAACTCCGTACTATTGACTTTGACATCTCCTTTGCACCTTAATTCGGGCAGAGGCATTTCTAATAATTGTAATAACTGGATCATAACAGGGTGAGATAATGTTTGTCTTGTGAAATCGTTGTCCCCTCTTGTTGTGTTGCCCTTAAGTAGTCATGACTTTGGAAAGATTGTTTGGATAAATACTTGGATACTGAACTGAGGCAACAAGGTCGCCGTGCCTGCCAAAGAGACCTTCCCAGCATCCCTCCAAAGGGAAGGAGCTCGAGTTTTCTGGGTCACTTGGCTGTGTGTCCTCTCTGGGGGCACTGGTGGCATCTCTGGGCATCTCTGGCCTCTGAGGAAGGTCTGTGTGGCAGCACAGGTAAACATGGCACACGTGCTGCCCCTGGATCCCTGGGAGTGTCCAAGGCCAGGTTGGACGGGGCTTGGAGCAACCTGGGCTGGTGGGAGGTGTCCCTGCCCATGGCTGGGGTGGGGTGAGATGGGCTTTTGGGGTCCTTTCCATCCCAAACCAGTCTGTGACTCTCTTGGTTGTGCTTTGGGAGGTGTAAGCTGGGATGGGTCGTATAATTTTTTACCAGATTGGTGAAAAATGTATGGAATTTGGAAGAAGGAATGTCGGGAGTGTATTTGGGGAAAACAAACTGAGTGCAGTGGGAAGTCATCAGAGCGGATGTGCTGGGATTGCCAGCAGTGCTGGTCAGCTGGAAAACCTTTCCTTTGCCAGCAATGAAATCCAGCCTTTCTACAAGGAGCTCTCTGATGCCTCTGATTATGCCAGCTTTTATTTTAACCTCCCTGCCACTTCTGTGAGCTATCAGAAGTCCTGCTGCAGCCAGGGGTTCCTTTGGCACCTGGACTCCTTCTGGGACACGTGTGGATTCTGGACCATCTTCACTGTGAATAACACCTTCTGTGTTAAGTCATACTTCACAGTGTGTTTGTGGAACCTCAAAGTTTGCAAACAAGGCATCCAAGGAGCTTCCTGTCCTGCCTTCCCTTTCCAGAGGCTCTTTTGGATGCAATTCCTAAACCAGCCATGCTGATGTCGGCACGCCAAGGGCAGCAGCCGTGCCTGGAAATTGGTATGCTCTTCACTTCTTGTAGCACTCAAGACAGTGATCTCATCAAGCTTCAGGAGGGTGAAGGAGCCATTGTGAAGAGACAGAGTCCAAAATAGCATCTTGAGCCCTGAAGGACACTCAGCAGTGAGATGATAACCCCAGAGCAGGGAGAGCAGGGAGAGCAGGGAGCCACCAGCTGGAGAGCTGCAGTGCAGAGCCAAATCTCACCAGGTCTCACCTCTTGGCAGGGCAATGAGAGCTTGCCTTGCTCCCTGCCTGCAGTGCTCACAGAGAGAGGGGGTCCTGTGGAGGGACATGGAAAATCCCTGCCTGGGGACACTGGGACAGGTTTGTGACCCAGGGAAACCCCAGGAGGGCGAGAGCGTGGCCTAAGCCTTACCCCTCACCTTCACAGCAGGTGGGGGATGAATTTTCTATTAAATATTTAGTTGCTGATTAGTTTCTAAAGCAGTTTCTGTTGAAACTTCTGACATTGTGTTTCGAACCAGGTTGCTCAGTTATTTGTCTGGTCTGACACCTCTTTTAATGAATTTTTTATTGTAATCCAGTGTCCATGTGTTGAGTTCATTGTCTTTGCACCAAGCTGCTGGTATTTGCATTTGAATTGCTTTCCTGGGTCTGTCCAAACTTTATAATTTTCAATTTCACAATTCTTTTGCAGGAAGAGCTAGTCAGATGAATAAAAGATGAAAAAATTTGCTGGCTCTTCTGCACCCTTACAGATAGTGCATTTGTGAATGCTCAGAAGAAAGGTTAGCTGTGTTTGCACACCCTCATTTGTGCTCTTCAAGTACCTCCAGAGTCCAGAAATGACAGTACAAGGCAGAAGGAAATGGCCAGTGCTGGGGACAGCTGGGAGTACATAAGATAGATTAGGAATTTAGGGGCAAAGATCACCCTTCTGTCTATTTATCAGCCTGTTGTGCTGAGCCTGGGGTGTCGTGTTGCATACAGGTCTGAGTCAAACAGCCTCCGAGACGTTCCAGAGGGTTGGAATGACACAGCCCTGCTTGTTTCCTTCAGTAATGATGCTGTCAGAGCTGGAGGAGGGAAGGAACAGGAAGGTACTGGTAGTGCTGAGTGAAAGCCACACTGCTCCTTGGGGCTTCCTTCAGTAGCTGGGTGCACAAGGTGGGTGTTTTGGTGATCCAGAGGAGATGTGTTTGTTTAATTGGAGAAAATGAGACTGTGAGACATCCTGGGAGAGAAGAGGCTCTGCTGCCATCCCTCTCTGGGAGCAGCAAAGGCTGAGGGAGCTGGGGCTGGGCAGCCTCCAGAGCAGCCCTGAGAGGGCACCTGCCCATGG
>JAWWEE010000159.1:3475794-3491393 GCA_035221455.1 Xenops minutus
GAGTGTCCAAGGCCAGGTTGGACGGGGCTTGGAGCACCCTGGGCTGGTGGGAGGTGTCCCTGCCCATGGCAGGGGTTGGGATGGGATGATCTTTAAGGTCCCTCCCAACCCAAACCATCTCGGGATCTCCTTGGAGAAGGGGCACAAGTCCAACTCAAGTCAAGCTGGAAACCATCGAGCAAGGGATTTTCCTTGGAGGATTCGGGGCCATTTTTAAAAAAGAAACGATGGCAAAACTCCTCCACACTTTGGTGTGAAACCCTGGAGACTTGGACAAATGTGCAATAAGCAGAAAACACGGCGAGCTGGACGAGGAAGAGTGTCCAACATCAGCGAGATATCGATCTGCTCCCCACAGTCTTTAAAAAATTGAAGAGGAGGAAGCTGCAAATAAAGCTTTGTTGCCATGGTGATAAAGGCAGCACATCCCTGCCTGAAGGCAGAAAAAGGGCTGTTTAGTGTTTCCATGCTCAGATGAGCCAGTTTGGGCTTCGTGGGCTCTAATGAGCAGTTGGCAATGAGGTGGGGAGGTTTGGGGAAGCAGAAGGGCAGCGAGCAGAACCGACTGTGATCTGAGCAGTTTCAAGCTGTGATTAGACTTGGGATCACATCCCTCTTCCTGAGGTTGTTCATGGCTCTTCCCCAAGGAATCCCAACAGCTTTCCTTAAAATACCTGTGCTGTTGCTCTGTGGTCCCTCTGATTCCAGTCTGGGAGCTGGGATTTATTGGTCATTTGGGGTTTTAAGGTGAAATGCGCTTTTTTTGTCATGAGGATTCAAGAAACCTGGTTTTAACGTGGTGTTTTCCAAAGGGAAAAGCAAGGGATCTGTAGGCATTGCCTCTGAAGTCAGTTAGAAAAGTGAAAGGAAAACCCCTTGATGCTCCTTTTCCAAGTGGATTTTATTGTCTGCAGATCCAAAGTGTTGAATTCAGAGCTAGTGGAGAGCAAAGAGGGAATTTGGTGAATTGTCTCCTCGCTTGCCATAATATTTTTTCCTTCTAAATTATTCAAGGGCATTTAACATCACCAGGAGAGGTTTATTTTTCACTGGCTTTGTATTACTTGAGAAGTTGGGCTGTGAGTGCTACCACAGAAACCAGTATTGCCCAGTACACCCAAACTGGAGCTGATTCAGAATCTGGGGGTTTAAACCCAAATTTTATCTTGATAGTGACTCATATGAATTAATATGCTCTAGGTAAGAAATCCCAGGCAGTCCTTTAATGAGCTGTGTAATAGCTGTAATATTTCAGCTCAATACCCTCAGAAAAACCACAATTAAACTCCAAAAAGCCCCACTGAAAAGTGCTGGTGTTGGGGGATGTGTAGGGTGGGAGAATAAACCAGGAATCCTTCCATCCTGCCCAGGGAAAACTGGTAGGCAATTTTCTAACAAAATGCTGAATTCTCAGGGAAATCACTGATAGAAAGGAGTGGTTTGAACAGGAACTTATTGGGGTGGAAAAAGGGCTGTTGATAAATAAGATTTTGTATGATCTTTCATTTTATATTGGATGTTCTTTCCATTGGAATGGAATTGAGGTGTCGAGGTCCGAGTGCAGTGTTTGAGGAGTCATCTGCTCTTCCCTAGGATTTTAGCCTGGAATTTCAGGTCTTGGAGTTGGAAAAAATGACTCATGTTGCATCATTGCAGTCAGCAAAGAGTTTCCCACCCAGTTTAAGCCGAATTTTAAGCCTCAGCCACTCTTTGGGGTTCGATCCCTCACCCCTGAGCCACGAGGTGATGGGAGCAGATGTGATGTGACAGCAACGAGGCAGTTCTTTGGTCTCCATCTAAAAACATCCCAAGTTTGAAAAGAGGCAAGAAAAAAGGGAGGGAAAAGAGGGGAAACAACCCCCATCCTTAAGCAATGTCTTTTAACACTGTACAGAACAGGAAACACCACCAGAGGAAGGAATGCTGCACATCCTCCCGCTGCCCCTTTAATTAAAATGGATGAAGAGCTGGGCTTTGGAAGCCCATCTGTTCAATAGGGTGTCTTGCTTGAACTATTTTGGGACATTTTCACCTTTAGGAGTGTTCCAAAAGTGCAAATGTTCTTTTAGCTGGAGCTGATTCCAGGACTTCCCAAGGCAGGACCCTGGGAGAGCCCTGCTGGGAGCTTCAGGAGGAGGAACATGTGCGTCTAGAAAATAAAAATAAGCTTTTCTACAGTGACCTCCCACTGGCTTTCAGTGAAAACCAGGGAGCATGTCCCCTAAAAACCCTCCTGAAATCGCTCTGCTTTGTGTTTGTATGGAGTTACCATCAGCTGGCATTCTCTGTTCCCACTTCCTTTGGTTCTTCCAACCAAAACTGGGGCTTGTTTGGGGCACATCAGCATTGTGTGGATGCAGAGTGGGCACAGACCCCTGGCAGTAGCCATGGCTTTGAAAGGGAATGATGCATTTCCCTGTGTTGCAAGAGGAGAGGATCCCCCAGTGAAGATAAAAGGGTGAAATGTGGATTTTAAGGTGTTGTCTCCTTTACACATCCCATGCTCAGCTAAGGTGCCACTGCTGGATGGCAGGCACTGAACCCAGTGGGCACAATCAGGTATCACATTTAGGGTTTCAGCCACACTCACTCCAGAATTCAGACTCCTGCAAGAGCCTGGATGATGAGAAGCACTTCCTGAGCTGGTTTGGCTGTATCTCAGTGCATTCAGCTGCATTGCTGAGTGAAACTGGTCTCTGTGCAGCAGCAAGTCTGCAGAGCCCCATAATTCAAACCCATCTTCTTGCTTAGGTAGTGAACCCACCTGAAATGAGCCCAGCTTAGTCTCTGAGCACAGCTTAGTCTGACAGCACAATGTCATGTTCACATTGCCAGGCTCTCCTTGAAAAGTGATGTGCTTTTAAAACAGGGTGAGGGGGGAAATAAAGAATAACTGGTTAGTTTTTTAACTCTGTGTTTTTAATTTCAGATCTCCTTCCCCTTCCAGAGGAAGTTAGAGATGCCATAGCTTTAATGTCTGGTTTAGCTGCCACTCAAATGTTCACTTTCTGTAAGAAAATCTGAACCAGGAGGTAAAGCTATTTTCTCCTGATGTCAAAGGCATGAAAGGCAAGTACATTGTGAGCTGGAGTGCTGGGGGGGTCCCAGAGAAATTCCCAGCCCTGCCAGCATGAAGCTGAAAAGAAAGGCAGCCTTTCTTTTCCATGCAGCTGGAGCCTCCGATGCCATGGCCACCCCCAGCACATTTGCTTCCAAAATCCAAATGACATGGCTCTTGATTTGGATTTTCAGTCAGAGGTGTAAGTGGTGGAAGGAGGTGGTAGCAGCTAAATCAGGAGTTAAAGCCACTGCATCGCTGACCTCAGAAGGATGGGCTGGAAGGGGGAGACCTGAACTGAGACAGAGCTGGAGGGTCATTAGCTCTCATGCCTTCTCCCTGTGTCCATCTATCTACAGCCCCTTGTAGACAGACCAATACACACCTGCCACTCTTTTGGTGTTGTTTGCATTTAAAAGAAATGCCAGAGTGGCAGATGAGCTTGGAGTTCTCCTTGTTGGTGCCCCTCAGTGCAGGGCAGCAAATCCTCATGCACCAGTAAATCCTCTCCAACCAGCTGAGGTCAGTGGGTACCACCAGGGCACCCATCCCTGCCAGGAATGGCTTGGCACTGGGGTAGCAAACAGCAGGCAGAAATTATCTGTGGGCATATTGACATACCAGGAGTGTGTGTCAAAGGGCAGAGAAGCCCTCTGGGATTTAGGGAATGGCTCCCTGGAGCAGCAGGATCCTTAAGGCCCATGGGAGGTGTCACAGTCACCTTGTGCTGGCACTTTTCTCCAACAGCTCACTGTCTCCCATGGGTGTTTTCCTGCTTTCACTGCCACTGGAGATGTCCTGGAATACTTTTGTGATCCTGTGTTTGTGAACCAGCTAATAAATGGCAATACTGTGGCAGAGCTTGAAGTGAACTCAGCTTCTTTGTAACATCATGGGACTGACAGTAAATCAGGCAAAGAGCTGGCCTTTTCCTTGCTATCTTTGGTGTCAAATGACAGCAGTTATTGAAAGGGAGATTGGGGATGCCAAAGGGGCCTTTGTGCATCCTCAGGGGGATGGACTGTGGGTACCCAAGGGGCAGACACAAAGCAGAGGCTTGGCATGGTATTTAGGAAATAGTTCCCCCCTGCTCTCCCTGCCTGCTCAGCCTCAGGGTGCTTTGGGGCTGAGCATCCCTCTTTCAGCTCATCCAAGGCCCTGGAGACCTCAGAGTGCTCTTCACCCTGAAGGATCAGGCTGTCAGGAGGGGCTTGGGTTCCTGACATCCCCTTGCTTGTTTTGTCCTGCTGCAATGGTTCCCCAAGGGGGTTCTGCCCCCCAGAATGTCCCGACCCAGAGGATTGCTGTCTGGAGATCTGAAGGGTTTGCAGGTGGGGTGGGACCTCTGAGAGGACAAGTGGCAAGGCACCAGAAAATACGGATTTGCTCTCAATGCCTCTCAAGGATTTGCTTTCAGGCATTCCCAGGATCTTGCTGCTTGTGTAAAATGCTCTGTGGCTGTCCCTGCTTCTGTGTGTTGCCTCAACCTCCTGAGCCCCCTCCCACAGGGCGTAGTTGAAGGTAAGGACCCCGTGTGGCACCACACGAGGCGCTTCTGATTTCGCTGTCACCCCCATGACCATCCATGGATTTCCCCCTGCCTGGAATCACTGGGAAGCACGTGCTCCTGGGCTTTTTGGAGTCATTGGAGCTGGCAGGGAAGGGAAGGCATGGCAGCCCTGCCTCCATCTGCTGCATCTGCTCTGCCTTCCATCGCTTTCTGACAACGAAGCCTCCTGGTCACATGAATTCGATCCATGTCCCCTGCCACTTCCCATTCCCGGTTGGAATCGCAGCTCTCTTAACTCAGTGGCATGAATCCAACCTGGGAAGCCTTCCATGGCTTCAGGGTGCCAGGCAGGACGTGGGTGCCATGGGTAGACTAGACCCAGGTGGGTCATCCCATCACGACTAAAAGATGTATGTTCAGGTGTAGAGGAAGAATGGTCACAACATTGAAGATTTGGGGGGATTTTTGCTTTCATTTACATGGACTGATTTTTTTTTAAAGTGTCACACCAGGTGAAGCAGCATTTGAAAAGGATTTAGTTGTGGCTGCCCCATCCCTGGAAGTGTCCAAGGCCAGGTTGGACGGGGCTGGGAGCAAGCTGGGCTAGTGGAAGGTGTCCCTGCCCGTAGCAGGGGATGGAGTGAGATGATCTTTAAGATCCCTTCCAACCCAACCCATTCTGGGATTCTGTGCTTCCATGATCCCATAAGAATCTTTCCTATATCTTAAGAACCACAAGGAGATGGACTCTCTTCTCCAGAGACCACAGACAGAAGGGTTTGGTCTGTGATGTGTTTCTCCTCCCACCCTATTTGTGGCTCTCAGGCTCATGTCACCTGTGTCCTCTCCTGGGCTGGCTCTGGTCACCACCACCCCAGCCCTGCAGCTCCAGTCTGTGCAGAGCTCCAGTGTTCCCCCTGCAGAAGGACCTGGCCTCAGCCATGGCTGATGTGTTGATCAGGCCAGGCAACAAACCCCAGTACAGAGCTGACAAAATAGCTGCTTAACAAACCTGGGGAGGGCTCTGAAATTCGGGTTTCGTGCACCCCAAATGGTTCCATTTGTTCCTACCAGGGAGTTGGGGGTTGGTTCCCATTTGGTTGTGATTTAAGTGTGGTTGGCAGCGTGCAGGTGGAAAGGAGCCAAGTGTTCTCTCAGGATGACAGTTTGCTAACAGATGTCTAATGTTTCCCAACACAGTTGGCTCATGTGAGAGGAATCGTGAGCTAGTTTAGTCAAGCTGAGCAGTTGGAGAATTGCAAACCTTTGCTCCTCACATCTTCTCACTTACCCTTTTTAGCTGCCGAGGTAAGATGATGGTTTAATTGCTGGGGTTTATTTTTATTTGTAGTTCTGGGAGGAGAAGCTCGAAATAGTCGTTGTCCTCGGAGGTGATGGCTCATTCCAATGGTTGGGAACCTCCAGCCGTGCAAGAAGCCACATGATTTCCTCTCCCCTTGTGCATGGCAGGCATTGCCCAAATGCTTGGGCTGTGGCTCCTGGGCTGCCATTCCAAAGGAGTGGAGCATGGGATTCACTCCTGAGCCTCCTGCTGACTCTGGTTTCTTGCACGTGGTGCCTGTCCATGCCCAGGAGGAGGCTGGAGCAGGGCAGCTCCTTAGGAGTGTGCATTTCCCTTGGAGGGAGGGAAGGAAGTGCTGGTCCCAAGCCCCAGCTATTCCAGAGGCTCACACGGATACCCCTTAGGGCAGGATGGCTGCAGGAAGCCTGGGAGGTCTCAGTAGGCTCCTCTGGCATTCAGATTTGCTGGAAGCCTTGGAGAAGAGTTTGGGAGGTTCTGCAGGATGCTCCTGTTTCCCTTGGATCTGAATGTCCTCTGGTTTCTGATGTCCCACCTCTCCTGTCAGCTCCAGCTGGGCTGGTTTGCTGTAGGGCAGCTGATAAGACCCAGTCTCAAAAAGCCAAAAACACATTAGGAGTGCTTTGGGAGACGATTCCTGCCCTCCCACGAGCTCCTGTGGAAATCTCAGCCTTCATTTTTAAAAGTTCTTCCTTAAAAAGTAACTTGTGATTGTTTTTCTCAGTATCTTTTCATCGTGGGTGCTTCCAGCTATGATTTTCCAGGCATTTTTGACCTGTGAGCCAACACAATTACCAAAATCTCCAGGTTGTCTCTTCCTTACCCCTAATTCAGCTGGAGAAGGCAATCCCAGGAGTGTCAGCCCAGGACACTGCAGCCTCTCCTCTGTGTCACTCCAGCGTGTCACTGAATGTGCCAGGGACACTGATCCCACCCCGAGCTTGCCCAGGGTGTCTTCCCAACATTACTAATTTAGGAACTGAAACCACCAGCTCTTCACAAAACCATTTTGCCATCTGGAAGGTCTCTGAGCACCAACACAGGGCTGAGGGTTTAGAATAAAACAGCCCCACTGGTGATGGTGATGGTGCTTCCACCTCATCCTGCACAAATGGGGTCCAACTTGTCTCTACCACTCATCCCACCTCTGTTGGAACTTCTCTGCTGGGCAGTGCCCCAGCACTGAGCAGAAGCCAGAGAGGGGGTGGCCTCTCCTCACTGGAGATATTCCAGACCCATCTGGGCACAATCCACGTGCTCTGGGATGGCCCTGCTGGAGCAGGAGGTGGGAGCAGATGCCCCACTGTGGTCCCTTCCTGTGACTCTCCCAGTCATCCTCCCCAGTATCTGAGCGTAGCAGATTCTTCATCCTGCTCCAGAACTGAGTGTTTTCCTACAGACACACCAGTATTAATATTCCAGCTACTTCTGTATTTCTTGGCACCTCCCAATGCCTTGGAAGGGTCCCTTTGCTTTTGGAGGTGACAAAATCAGACATCACAAAAGTCTGTCGAGGGAGGAGCACACACTGCAGAACCTTGGGAGCTTCAGGGAGCAGCACAGTGCAAAGAAAGTTGGAGGACAGGAAGGGAATTCCTATTCTGCATTTCCAGATGAGGAGAATACCCCTGCTTTCTGATTTAGGAAGTGGCTTGGGAATATTTGCACTTTGACCCTTTTGTTGAAGATGTCCATAAGCTTTGTTAGTTTATGGGAATTTGGTGTTAAAGTGAACTTTGTAGGTGGGAGTAAACCAGAATTTGGCTGTGGCTGTTGTTGGTAGGCATGTGAAGAGCTTGTTGCCTTGATTTTACACACGTTTTGGCTTCACTAGATATTTTTGGCATTTCTTTTGGGTTTTGGTTGGTCGTTGCACCTCTAGAAAAACTGCATTCAATCTGTTCCACCTACTTGTATGTACAAGGAGTGTGGCAAAGGGAATTAGCCAGGAGATTTCCAAAAGGAATCCCAAGAAGGCTGCAAGGACATTTTCTGAGCAAAATAATACATGAACACTTTTTTTTTTTTTAACATGTTCCATGGAAATCCAGAAGCTTCCAGGTTCCACAACCTGGGCTAGTGGAAGGTTGTCCCTGCCTGTGGCAGGAAGGTTGGAATGAGATGGTTTTTAAGGTCCCTCCCAACCCAAGCCATTCTGTGTCTCCTGACTGTTGAAAGGAAATCTTCCATGCTGGGATTTCACCTCCCCAGCAATTAGAAATCATGAAGGGCATTTAACTAGTCTGTACATTTATCATGAACATCAGAGCCGTCTCCTGGCTCTGTCACCCCTAAAGTGACGTGTCTGCTGCGATTTGGAGGGGACCTCTAAACATGCCATGGACTGAGCAGAGGAGTTTCGGTGGCAGGTTTGGTATGCACCTCGTGAGGAGCACGGAGTGATCGATAACAAGGTTAGCCCAAGTTCAGAGCAGGCTCTGGGCTGACTGCTCTCCCAAGTGGGATGCTTTGGGCTGCCGTGGCCACAGGAGCAAGGTCACCCAGGGGATCTGGTGACAGGAGGAATAATAAAGCAGAGCTGAGGTAATTTGTTGACAGCACCACCCGCCCCGAGAGGAGATCGTGCTTTATTGCATCGGATCCGTGGCTCGATGCTGGGACCTTTCACTTGTCTTGACACCTATTTGTATTTGTCCCTTTTTGCTTGAAAAGTGATGGGGTTTTTGCTCTTTGCCCCGCAGTGCAATGAGGTTTTAAATAGACTGAGGAAGGTGGTTTGAAGGGAATTAGTCAGTAAATCAATTCCAAGCTGTTAATGCAACAGAGACAGGCCGTGACGGGCAGGGACGTTGGAAAGCAGGACAGGTGGATTTGTGTATCCGTGGTGGCTCCCACTGGGACCCTTTATCTTCCCATTGCCCTGCCCCAGTGAAGCCTCCAGGTGAAACAGGTGACTACAGTCTGTTAATTGCGAGATATTTTGGCTAAAAGGAAGTCCTGCAAACCACCCAGCTGCCCCTTTACACCCTCCATGCCTCCCTCCATAATGCAGTCGGCTCCCTCTTGCCATACAAGTCTGCGTTGCCACCGGCGAAAGGTCGGACACGCACGGGGACTCTGCGGCAGCTGAATGTCACATTTTATTGAGTGGGTGGATCCTGCTCATCCATTTCCCCTCCGAGCCTTTCTAAAAATAGCACAAACCTTAACAAGGAGCTATTTTGGAGGAATCATGTTCATGGGGATAGTCATGGGGAGCTTATTTTGGCAGGCTTGCATGTGTTTGATTTGCATGCTCCCTTAGTCAAGGGCTTGGTGAGCGCACGTTGCGAGCCACTTGGACACTGGGCTAGAGAGAGAGCATCTGGATTTTGGAACCTGGGCTGGGACAGCTACTCCAAGGGAGTTTATGGGAGCAAAAGAAGTGAAGAGATTCCTATAGGAATGTTGATATGTGACTGAAGCCATTCATTTCAGGCATTCGCACACCAGCCCGCAGCTTATCGGATCTGATTTCGTAAAACCTGGCTGTGATTTCTCTCCAGGGACCTTAATGAGCTTGCCACTTCCAATAAACATTTATAGAAACTCCTGCCGGCCCGTGGATAAGAGAAACTCCTATGAGAGACTTTTATCTTCCAAAAATACTCAAAGACACCCAAAACCAAAAAAAAAAGCAGCCCAACCAACCCAGCCAGGAGAAGACCTGTAGGAAATGTGCAGCCATAGCGTGGGCTGGGTGGCCAGAGCTGCCTTGCAGTGTAGACATGCCTAGGGATGTTTGCTTTTCTCCCGTGGGAAACCGTGCCCGTCGGAGCGATGCCGCAACTGGCACCAGCAAAGCCATGAGCAAAAGCAAACTGTAAGAGCCACGATGGCCACGCAGCAGGTAAAGGCTGGCCCAGGCCCGGGCACGGTGTGGAGCAGTGCCCATGTCTGCACCCCTAAGAGATTTCCGTTTTTTCGCCTCAAAAAATCCAGATACGAAGCCGAAGCCGCTTTCTTCGCCAACCTGAAACTGTCCGACTTCAACATCATCGACACGCTGGGGGTCGGAGGCTTCGGCAGAGTGGAGCTGGTAGGTGACCTTCCTTCTTATTCCTGGAGTAAGTCGTGTGTTGGGAGCCTTAATGTGCCTTCATTGCAGCCCAAGAAGAGGGAGGAAAGGTGCGTGGTGGGGTTGTGTGTTTGCTGGTGGTCGAGGAAAGGTGGATTGTGTCTCCCAGGAAGGGAAAATGTGGGATAAACGCTCTGCAGTAGGCAAGGAGAGTTTGTGTGGTGGGTTGAGAGAGGAGCACCCACCTTGAGATGAGCTCAGCTGGGTAGAGCCTGGTGGGACAACAGCAGGGTTGAGGGTTGGAGTCGGGGATCCTTGTGGGTCCCTTCCAGCTCGGAATAGGGGGTGATTGTCTCTCCCCAAGTGGTTTATGGCGTTGATTTATGGCCTTCTAAAAACAGCCTGGGTAGCTGTTGAGTGCTAGGATTGAAGGAGCCACCTCAAATCTTCCCAAAACCAGCATAAATGTCTCTCCTAAGCAGTTTTTAGGTCAGGTCTAGAGGTAGTTCTGCTCAGGTATCCTGAGAGCTGCACACTGAGTGCCTGAGCCATGGCAAAACACCCCAGAAAGCTACTTATTTTTTGTGGAATCGTAGGGAAAGGAGGAGATCTGAGCTTGCTTTTTGCCCTGCTGGGATTTAGAGCTGTAGATGAAAGCAGAGCAGGAGGAGACCCAACGGCGGCCGCTGCGTGACCCGTTTGTAAAACCATGTCAAGACCAAAACTTAGAATAGAGAGAGGGCACTTATTTTACATCACAGAGGAGCTTCTGACACGGGACACTGGCATGGTATGTTAGGAACTCCCACAAGGTGGGGGCAGAAAAGGAACAGAGTTATTGTTGCCACCACAAAACTTCAGGGAAAACCCCGCTTTGTGACCCCGTGGGAGCCAAACGTGCCCGTAGTGCTGGGAAATGGCCAAAATTAAGTGTTTTGGTGGTTGTTTGTGATGTGAATGAAGAGTAAAGTCTGTGTTCCAAGCACAACTTCCCTGGGGTTCATTCCTCCCCGTTGGGATGTGCATGAAATCACGTGGAGGAGAGTGTGTCTGTGAGAACATCAGTCCCTTCCGTGTTTGGGGTTTCATTTATTATGGATTTGTTGGCTGTTGGCTACTGTTGTTTTGGGAGAGAGCCCCAAGAGCTGACCCACAGCCTGGGAAGGATGACCTTTCTCCCCTTCTGTAGTCACCTGCAGGGGATGCTCTAGAGGGGGGTTTAATCTGGGTTGTGCTCCCCCTGCCCTTTGAAGTCCCTTTCACCCTGTGCTGACAACAGCATAAGGCTCAGGAGATGTGTCTCCTCAATTAACATCTCTGCTGGCTTCTCCACCCAAGGTGACCTGCAGTGAGGGATCCACAGGTTTGGGACTTGCTTTGAGCCTTGTGAAGGAGCTTGGCAGGTTTGTTTTCATTTTTAAGGCTATCAAGGTGTTTGAAAAGCCCATGGGGGTTCCCATGCAGGGTTTGTCTTCATGAGGGGCCGGTGATGGGACCCTCAAACCACACACTGGATTGCTACTGGTGGCCACAGGGCCAGTCCTCTAGCTCTGGCTGCTTCCAGAAGTGCTGTGGAAGCTTTAAGGTGATATCAAAAATGACATCTTAGCCTTGCATGACTTGCCCAGGCCAGAGGAGGAGCAGCAGTGGACGTGCTCCATCGCTTCAACGTCTCAGCTCAGAGTCAAGCAGAAATATTTAATTCTGGGGCCCTGTCCAAATCTCAGAAGCCTCCAAGAAGCCACCTCTGATGGGAAAAGCATTCTCAGCACCTCAGAGGGGTGGGTGCCTCCCTCCTGAGCAGGAAAATGCTGGAGCAGCTCATTTTTGGCTGATGCTGAATTGCAGCCAGAAGGATTTGAATGTGTAGCTCAACGGTGCAGGTTTTCCACTTTTCCTTTACCACAGAGGGAAATGTTGTTAGAAAACGAAGAAAATGCTCTTTTTGTCAAAACACAGCCTAGAATTGCTGCCTCTTGCTTCCATCTCCTCCGTGAAAAGCACAGATTTATTATTTCAGGCTAAAAATTGAAGGAATTTGAAACGTATCAGAGGAATTCATTGCCTGAGTGTACGACAGGAGCTTGTTAGTGCAGGAATGTTCCTGGAAAACAGTCCCATTTTTGTGCTTTCCAAGAGGAAAATTGTTCCAGTCAGTGAAGTGCATTGCAAGGAAGAGGATTTTTTACAGCTGTGGGCAGGATCCCCCAGGATGTTGCCACACCACTCACCTGGTGGTGTCTACTGAGAAACTGGAATGTCTAGGGCTGAGTTTGGGTCCCTGGTTATTCCAGGGGGGAATAACTCTCCCCTTGGGCTGTGGTTTCATGTCCAGGTGTGGTTTGAATGTACTGTGGTTTTCCAGGCACCTCTGTGAATGCCAGAGGTTGGGAGAGGTCGCCCCTTCCGTGCACTCATCCACAAGGCCGTGGCTTTTAGGTGAGACAGCCTAAAATTTGAATATTCCCCATGGAAATACTTGCTTTTCAAGGCAGTTTTTTAACCTCAGGAGACATTCCAAGAGGTTGGCATCGGGGTTGGATGTTGTTTGCTCCATTTTTGGATGGCTCCTTGGTGGGTTTTGCAACATGCCTTGCCCTTCTGGATGCTCTTCTTCATCCCTAACTGGACTATGAAACCAGCTTTTTCCAGCCTTCTCTCGAGGGGATAAACCATCCAGGGTTGGAGACACCCCAGGCTGCCCTGAAAATGCCAGGAGTGGATTTTTTGGGATGCATCCCGTGTTTTTTTGCAGCTCAGCTTCTCTGCTTTATGCCAGTTGAGCTTCTCCTGTGCCAGGATCCAGGTGCCTCAATAATGTGTTGGAATAGGGACTGTCACCTCCTGTTCATGTCCTGCTTTGCAGAGGGCAGGGATGTAGGTCAGGTGTCCCCAACCCTCATAAATCATCTCTCCTGGACTTTATTGCTCCTGTCTTTGTTCCTTCATTTCCTTTTCATTTAAGTTCTCTGCCTCTAATCGCCTGCCCCAGGTCGGTTCTTTGGGTTTTAAATCCAGATTCTTTCTGACAGCTCTGAAATAAATACATGGGAGTATCTGAACATGCAGGATTAGAGGGGTTCTGGCTGTGAAATCAGGTTCCTGCCTCAACCTGTGCCTTCTGCACCCTGGGTGACACGTGGCTTGGGACATCCTGGGGCTGCAAGGGACCTGAGCATCTCATCATCCAGCACAGTCAGGTATTCCCAACCACTTCTGACCAGTTTTCCCTGATTTCTTCTTGCAGTCATCAGGGAAGGAGGTTCCCAGGAGGTTTTTTTCCTGTTATTTGCCATCTCCCTGCTGTGGCTTACCCTGAAATACAGGCACATCCAGCTGCTGGGCTTGGGTTACATGAATTTGAAGACCATTGTCACCTGAACCTGAAGAGCTCTTCCTTAAAAGAAAAAATAGGCTTCTTGTGAGTTTTGTCCAGTGATGGGACCTGAGGGAACAGCTGGAGCAGGGTCAGGGGGGATCTCAGCAAAAGGTCCTTCCCCAGAGGGTGGTGGGCACTGCCCAGGCTGCCCAGGGCAGTGGGCACAGCCCCAAGGCTGCCAGAGCTCCAGGAGGGCTTGGATGATGCTCTGGGGCACAGGGGGTGACTCTTGGGGATGGTCCTGGCAGGGCTGAGGGTTGGACCCCGTGATCCTTGTGGGTTCCTTCCAGCTCAGCATATCCTGTGATTCTGTAGTGATTGGAAGGTGCATAAACGCTCCACTTGTATTTCATGACATATTTTTCAAAAAAGATGTCAAAGGTTGGATTATTTTTTGAGCAACCCAGGCTAGTGGAAGTTGTCCCTGCCCATGGCAGAGGGTGGAATGAGATGAGCTTTAAGGTCCCTTCCAGTTGAGGTCACTGTGACTGTGAGTATCTCAGGAGTCACCCTTCAGTGCCATCCAGTGCTGTGGCTCATATTTGTTTCACACCTTTTACAGTGAGATGCCCAAATGCTGCTCTTTTCTCTCTTGTAGAATCAGTAGAGTTGGAAAAGACCACCAAGAGCATCAAGTCCAACATTCAACCAAATCCCACCATTCCCTCTAAACCATTTCAGCCACATCCACTCCCTTTTTGAACACCTCCAGAGATGGTGACTCCACCACTGCCCTGGGCAATTCGTGCTATCCAACTTGACCCTCCCTTGGCACAACTTGGGGCCATTTCCTCTTGTCCTGTTGCTTGTTTCCTGGGGGAAGAGCCTGACCCTCACCTTGCCACAACCTCCCTTCAGGGAGCTGTAGAGAGCACAAAGGTCTCCCCTGAGCCATGAGGGCTTTGGGGATGAGCAGTGTGTGTGACAAGGCTTTCTGTAAATGGAACCATCAGTCGTCACACCAAGAGCCAGGCATGGAGTGCACTTGTCAGGGTTTGCTAATCTACCTGTACAGTCACCTGTGCTGGTTCTCTGTGGAATTTCATTTTGATTTTCACTCATTTCAGTTCACCAAATCTCTTTCCTTGTAGGATTTTGGATTTCTTGTAGTCAGCCTGTTCCAACACTGTCTGCTCTCCTCTGTGGCTGGGAGCTGGGGGCCTTTGTTTTTGGTCAGCAAACTTTACCAAGGTTTGGTTCTCCACTCTCCTCTCATTTTCTCTGGGAAATTTGATTCAGTTTGTCATTGAGGTTTCTAAAATTTCTGATATCAGGCATTCGCTCTTATGCTTTTATATTTATACTTGAATCATCATTGATTTGCTGCTTCTTTTTTTTTTTTTTTTCTTCACTGAGAGCATTATTTGGAGTATATTTTCTTGACACAGTCTGTCTGCATTTAATCACCTTGCCTGAATTACAAGGATATGCTGGAAACAGCAAATTCTTTAGAACAAGCCTTTCTAAAGCTACAGTTCCCAAATCCCAGCGTCCAGCATCTCATATCTGGAATGCCTGAGCTTCTGTTAGAGTAGAGAAAGCAAAGCAGCAAGATGGGAAGGGAAGAATACACTGTTCCTGGGGTCTTTTTTCTTCCTTTGTTTTGTTTTGCTTTCATCTAAAAATAGAAGTGTCTTCTTTTTATGTGGCTTGCATTCACAGCAACCAAGGATGTTTGTTAATTCAGACTGGTGCCAAAGGGATCAGATCAAGCTGTGTGTGGAGGGGACGAGAGTTTCTTTAGGTCAGAGATGAAAATCTGTTTCTAACTTGCAGTCTAAGATGAGGAAGGAAAGTTTCCAGGCACCTGAGAGTGGTGCAACCCCAAAAGCCTGTTCAGTGTAAGGAAAGCCTCCAAGAAATTGAAAAGGAAAATGATCAGTGGTATTTTGGGGTGTTGCAAAATAGCCATCTGCAAGGCAAATGAGAGAGAAACTGATTTGAGCCCCATACATGCAGAGAGAGCAGTGGGAGCCCTGCAGAAGTCAGGAGTGGGTGCAGGTAAAGGTAACTGGAAATGCCCCAAACCCAGCACCTCTCACAGACACTTCTGTCCATCCATAGACCTGCTGCATTTGGACTTCAGAAAGTACTTGGCATGGTCTCAAAGGAGGAATTATTGATAAAACTGAGTCAGAGAGGGACTCTTCATTGGGAACCGAAGTGACAGGACAAGGAATAATGGGTGCAAACTGACAGAGGACACGTTTAGGTCAGGTGTGTGGGAGGAATCCTCCCCTGGGAGGGTGGGCAGGCCCTGGCACAGGGTGGGCAGAGAAGCTGTGGCTGCCCCTGGATCCCTGGGAGTGTCCA
>JAWWEE010000159.1:3549467-3560207 GCA_035221455.1 Xenops minutus
ACACTTCCAGGGATCCAGGGGCAGCCACAGCTTCTCTGCCCAACCTGTGCCAGGGTCTGCCCACCCTCCCAGGGAAGGATTCCTTCCCAACATCCCATCCAACCCTACTCTCAATTTTTTCCTGCTATTGTAACTTGTCCCTGGAGCTGGCAGTGGGTAGAAAAGTAATTTGGGAATAAAAAGTGAAGCATTTAAAAAATAGGGGGAGGAGGAGAATGTGGGAGAAATTCTTCATTTTCATACCTTTTTTAATGGCCATAAATTGTTTGGATAAACTAAGAAATATATTTTGGATGCAAAAAAACCCAGTGTTAATTAATTTTTTAGGTTTCTAATGATGATTTCACCAATATTCTGTCATCTCAATGATTGTGAATGCTTCCAATTGAGCCCTCCTCTCTGGACACATAAAATATTCCCTTCCCCATGTTTAAAATGAGAGGATTGGGGTACAGCTGGTGAAGGAAAAAAAGGCAAAGGAATAGCAGAAAATATGATGAACCTGCTGCTGGAGGAAATGTGATGAGGCTGTTTTTTAATGCCTCCACACTTCTTCCAGCACCCCCTTGAGCCCTTCTTGCCTTCACCCACCAGAAGGCAGGATTTTGGCTTCTGGATATAACCTTTTCCTGAGCCAGGCTTAAGGTGGACTGATAAAATGTCAGTGGAGTCACTGAGCCGTTCTTTCAAATCCTTGGGGAAAGTTCACCAGTGTCCAAAAACATCCCTGGATGGGAAACACTTACACCTACAGGAAAATGGAATTGTCCCTGTGGAGCTTCAGGGAACAAAGACCCATTTTATCTTTGTGACCAGAAAACACATTTTCTCCTCACAAAATGCTCTGTGTCTCTTAACACAAGAGGGATGGGCAGGGACTGATGCCCAGCAAGTGCCACCTGCACAGGAGGGAGAACTTCTGGGCTGGGCAGTGCCCCAGCCCTGGGCAGAGAGCAGAGAGGGGCTGGAGTCTCCTCCCTGGGCACATCCCAGAGCTGGGTGGGCACAGTGCTGTGCCAGGTGCTCTGGGATGGCCCTGCTGGGGCAGGAGGTGGGATCTGTGGTCCCTTCCAACCTGACCCACTCTGTCATTCCACTACTATGGCAAAATTTCCCAGTAGAAGACATGAAAGGCTTGCTGAGACTTTCTCACCTACTCTAACCCAAATCTTCCGCTCTGTTCCACCAGTAACTTTCTCCTCTCCCTTGGAGAATGGGGCCCTCTCAACAGGACAATCTTTAGCCACTTCCCAAAAGTATTTCCAAAGTTTTGGCAGTCGCAGTGGTGCCTCTTCAGACCACGGTCAGAGCAGAGCTGGTGCCACGGTATTTGTGTGCTGGAGAAGGTGGGAAGGAGACACAAAAGCCTCAGTTGAAGGCACACAGAATATTAACCAACACCAACAGGAATAAAACCAGCCATTGCTTTTGCTGCTTCAGTAGAATTTGAAGTTTGTCTCCTAAACCAGGGCTCCCTCTCCCGCTGCTTTAATTACTTGAGTCGGGCTCATTAATAGCTCTGCCTTGATAGTTACCTAATTACAGCTCGAGACCTCTCCCTGCAGCATTAGCTGGAGCTTTTGCACTTAATGCTGGGAATGAATCAGGTGAAGGTTTGCCTTCCATGACCTGCCATAAATAAGGGACCATTCCAATCCAGCCCCCAGCCCTGATTTACACAGGCTGCTCGCTCAGGCTGCCAGGATTGACCCTCCTAATACCTATTGTTACTGAGGCATTTCTGTGGAAGTCCATCCAGCCTAATCAAAAACTTGCTGCTTCTAATAAGCTTTAGAAAAGCAGCAAGGAACAAAAAACCAATCCTGTCTGAATGGATTTCTCCTACTCTTCATGTTTGCCCCAGCCTTGGATTATTAATTGCTGTGACTGTGATATGCTTTGATTTATTTAAATCAAAGCATGCTTCTTTGGCTTCAGTTGCTCTCAGTTTAACTTTAAATAGACATTGATACAAGACATAGTGATATAAAGAGCAGCTGGTTTTGATAAATGACATCCGGAGATGTGTTCTGAACACAGAAAACTCCCAAAATATCTGCAGGTTACTTGGGCATCCTAACACACACATTTATTTTCCTTACAACACCCACAGCAAAGCAGAAGAATTGATGAAAATTTCCACACGAGCACCTGGACATCACAGGAAACAAAGAAGGTCCCTTGTAAAGGTTTATTAAAGCTGGGAGGCTGAGGCTCACACCTCTGGAGCTGCCAGATAACTGCTGTGACCCTGCAAAGGACATCCCAGTACATGTGATTGTGGCTGTTCCGTGGGGGTTCTTCCTCCTCCGTTTGCTACAGTGAAATGCAAATCCAAACCCACAAAACTATAGCTTGTCATTATTATAACGCCTCAAGATGCACCAGGGCAGGGGCAGGGGGGGACAGCAGGAGGAGTTTGTGCCTGCAAAGGGTGGTCAGGCCTTGGCAGGGGCTGCCCAGGGAGGGTTGGAGTGCCCAGCCCTGGAGGTGCCCAAGGCAGGACTGGCCGTGGCACTCAGGGACAAGGTGGGCATCGGGCACAGGGGGGGCTCCCTGGGCTGGGAGGGTTTTTCCAACCTCAGTTGTTCTGGGATTCTGTGAAATTACCTAAAATACACTTAAAAATTCCTCTGTAAGCAGGAAGTCTGGACAGTGCCTTCCTCTGCTGGCCCCACAGCCCTGGTGCAGCTCCTCATGACGTCTGCACTGGATGCTCTGAGTGATTGACAGGGCACATTTTTTATCCTCTAAACATCCAAGAATGGGAGTTCACTGCTAAAACAGCCCCAGGCTGAGAGAGAGGGCTCAGGGCCAGGTATCTCCCACGCTTCAGGGACCCCTCATGTGCCTTTGGCTCCCCCAGCACACACCAAAGGAGCCTCAGGGTATTTGGGCAGCTCCAGAGCTTTGGCTGCATTGCCAGGGGGGTGAACTGTGACAGACAGTGGGTGGTGGTTTGAGGGCAGGACCAGGGGTAAGGTTTTGGTCTTAATCCAGTCTTATAACCAAGATTTTTTGGTACTGGAGGGGAATTTGGGTTACATGTGATCTCATGGCCATACACCCAGAGACAGAGCCATTCAGGTTGGGAAGGATCTCTAACCCTGCACTGGCCAGCCCACCACTAACCATGTCCCCAAGCACCACACGGCATGGTCTTTGAACACCTCCAGGGCTGGTGATTACAGCACATTCTCAAGTGTTTGATAGATGTTTCAAGACACAATGATGTGTTACACATGTAAGATGTGAGAACCGTACAAGGAGTTGGGTTTGTACTTTCAAACCATTAAAAACCCATCACTCCACACACTTATTTTAGAATATACATATCGAGAGATGTATCTTTACTGGAGAGTGCCTGGAATCTGCCAAGGTGAGGGGCTGGGCAAAGGGAGATAAGAACAGTGTTGGGTCATGGTGGATGTGGTGGGGTCAGACTGTCCTCAGACCAGGAGGTTTCAGGTCTGTAAGACCCTGAAGCCCAGAGTCCCCCATCAGAGTGGTGGGACAAGTCTTTGGGAACAGGTTGAGCTTGTGTGGGGACACCTCCAGACCCTTCTTGGGGACCATGTGTCTTTATAAGTGTGAGGCAGACAAGATTACTGACCCAAAGGAAGGAGGATTCTCATTGTCTTGTGTGTGTCTCAAACAAAACCCTTCCCTGACCTCGAAGGGCTTTCAGGGTGCCAAGGCTCCTCTCTCCTCCCCACTCCAAAGCCAGCAGGCTGGCTGTGAGCTTGGCAAGGGCCACGGCTGGGACAGCTGACCCAAACTGACCAAAGGGCCATCCCACACCATATGGCACTGTCCTGAGTGCCAAAACTCATGCAAAGAAGGAGAAAGGAGGTGGGGCACATCCATGGCTGTGGAATTTGTCTTTCCAAGTAACCACTGCTCATGCTGAGGATGTGCAAGGGCCTGAAAACCCCCCTGCTGATGGAAAGAGTGAATGAATTCCTCCTCTTGCTTTGCAGACATGCACAGCTGGTGCTTCTCTTATCAAAGGGTTGCTATCTCAACCCAGGGGTCTTTCCCCTTCTCATTTTCCTCCCCACACCCTGGGAGAAGGGAGTGAGTGAAGGGCAGGGCTGTGTTTGGCCAGGGGCAGGGTCAGCCTTCCAGCCTGGCCATGGCCATTTGGATGTGCATCCTGACCCTGCTTGCCCAGGCCAGACCTCAATCCCCACGGACTGTCCCCAACCAGTCTGTCCCCTCTGGCTCTACTGCACTGAGTCCCTGGGCTGGGGCAAAGGTTGGAACAGGGACAGGGAGGCTCCAGGCACAAGTGAGACCAACAAAAAAATGCCAACTGCTCCAGTTCCTGCACAGCCCCCTGTCCAAAACCTGTAGCAGCACAAGTGTGTCTCCTGGCTGTAAATATTTGGGGTGAGGCATCTGTGTTCACTCAACCTGTGCAACACCCAGCAGTGCTGCTGCCCAAAGCTGTGCTGTGCTTAAACACAACCACAGCAGCTGGGTTTCCATAGGGAAAATTCCCTGTGGAAAATGGGCTGAGACAGGTGGATGTTAACCGAGAGAGTGTTTGGATTCTACATTTTATTTGATCTTTATTTCCTTTTAGCATGACATCTTTCTAGCAGCTATTTTTTTTTTTCCCCCCACCAAACTTTAAGATCTGTCCCTCTGAGCAGGTGTCGAGCAGGTGCTGTTCGACTTCACAACAGCTTTGCAGTCCTGGCACACAACAGCTCCACCTTACATAAATGCTCACAGTTCACAGGCAAGGAAAATCAGGGGGGAAAAGGTGGGGAAGAGCCCCTATGTCTGTATTGATTAGCCTAAGGCACTGTGTGTTATCAGCCACAGTGTCTGAGGGTGTTTGACAGCTTCTGTAGCCTCATCTGCTCTTTGCAAGACGATATAAAAGCCCTGGGATGGAAGGTGGATGTATGTCAGGGATGTGTATAACTCTGCCTACCCTTTGTTCTCAGCAGGTCTGGCCTCAAGGGCTCAGAGGGACAACTTATGCACAGGCACCATAAAATTGATGGTCCCCTCTTCTGTCCGTGACACAAACCCAAGGTCCACCACGTGAAGCTCTAGTTTGGCTGTACATTTATTGAATGGTGTTAAAAATGTTAAAAATATAGCATCATCCCCCTGGAGCAACTCTTAGGATCCAGCAGACATCAGGTGAACTCACCAGTTGGTGGATCACAGCTCTCTCTGACTGAAGTTTGTCTTTGCAGACAGAGGTCCCTGGGGCTCAGCAGCAGCTGCTGAGGAAATACTGACTGGGCTGATGTGCAGGGCAGGAACAAGGGTAGGGTGCAGGCAAATGAGCCCAGTTCCCACTCCCAGTTTGGCCCAGGGAAGGCAGGCAAGAGAAAAGGACTGGCTCCTTCAAGTGAGGAGTGTTGGGATCAGTGTAGGATCCCTGGGGGTGGCTGGAGCTGTAGGTCAGGGGGGCATGTGGACTTTGCAAGAGCCAGGTGAATTAGCTGGTTATTTCACTGGGAGCAGAGCCTGAAGGCTGTGCCATGGGGTGCCTTAATCCTGCCAAGGGACTGGGACTTCCTCTGACCCAGGAGAGGATAAAAGGGTGGTGTGCCCCTAACTGAGGGTCTGTGTACCAGGCTGGCTCCAAGGGTTGCACTGGTGGGTATCTACACCCTGTAGGAAAGCACGAAGGCTCCAGGTCAGATGATTCCTTCCCATTAGGGGTGGGTTCCAGCAAAGCCAGCTCTTGTTTCATTGCTGGTGTAATAATTCTAGGGCAATAATTCAGCTCGTGCCTGAATCCCTTTTTCAAAGGGGTAATTGAATTTATCTGAACCTTTAAAGAGTAAAGAATAATCTGAACTTGGAATGGAGGTGTCAGTCCAGCAATAGGGTGGGAAGCTCCTGGGTTCTTGGCCAGAGCTCCACGTGGGTCACCAGCTGAGGTTTGGGGGTGAGGAGCTCTGAGCCCTGAGCATGTGGCTCTTCCCTTGGGACCTGATGGTCTTTGAGTTCCCTCACTCAGCACCCTCCCCTCCTGTTCTGGAGGGACCTTCTGGGCCAGGATGGGGCAGGAGTGATAAAGGAAGGCTTGGTTTTGTCCCCAGGAGAGCCAGAGAGCAGGTGGTAATGCTGCCAAAAGACCTGGAGAGGGGTGGGGTTGGAGCTGGGGACCCCATGGATACTGATGGCATGGAGAGGGAACAGGGGTGTGCTGGGGGTCCAGTGCTGGCTGCCAGGCAGGACTGGTGGCACTGGAACCATCTGTCTGTCCCTGCCCAAGGGGCAGCAAGCTCTGGAGCTCAGTGCTTGGCAAGGGGCAGGGCTCAGAGCCTTTGGGGCAGGGGGACTCAGTTCATGGGCAAGGGGCTGGGCTGGCACTGCCCCAGGACTGGGTGCTGGCACTGGGGATGGCTGTGCAGGAGTAGAGCCAGGGAAGAGCTGGCAGGCTCCAGGCAGCCCCAGGGAGGCTGGGCAGGGAACGGGCAGCACAAGTGCAGTGACCAGGGATGGCAAATGGGACTGCCTGCAGTGCCAGGGCAGGGGACAGGCAGCACCATGTGAGGGTTCAAGCAGCACCTGGGCAACTCTCAGGCACAGGGTGGGATTGGTGGGATGTCCTGGGCAGGGCCAGGAGTTGGACTGGATGATCCTTGGGGTCCCTTCCCACTCAGGATATTCAGTGATTAAGGGAAGGGGTGAACACAGACCTTACCAGTGCCAGCACTGGTGTGAAGTGACACCCCTGGCACAGCGGGGCTCTCAGACCTGCTGGAGGGGGGATAATCAGCAGGGAAAGTAGTTGTTGAAGGGTACAGGGATGTCTCCAAGCAAGCTTAGTGTGCTCCAAGCTCAGGTGAAACCTGTGCTGCAGCTCAAGACAAGTGGCCCTTGTATGGCAAGAAAACTCAGGAAACCTTCTCAGGAGCAACAGGCAATAACAGGGAGCAGAACAGGCATCTCCAAGTGGGACTGGCAAAACATGGTGAGGGCTGAACCAGCTTGTAGACAGCTGTGGAAAGGGGGAGCAAGCTGGTGGGAAATGCTCCTGTGCTCCTCAAAAGCAGGAAGGCAGCCTGGGAGTGGCAAAGGAAAAGGGAAAGGGGCACTCGGGGATAATAGGGCTGTGAAGACACAGAAACATGGAATTATGGAGATTGGACAAGATATCTAAGATCATAATAGTGATTGTATGACCTTCCCTCCTGAAAGCACTGGAGACAGCATTCTGAGGGTGCTCTGCAGCAGGGGCTGCTCAGAGGAGCGAGGTCACTGGAGTTACACTGCCCAGCTGGGATCCAGTGGCATCACTCGAGAGTCCTGCAGGAATTCAGCTCTGGGAGGCTGCAGAATTCCCAGCCAGGGACTGTAACCTCTCCCTGGGAACTGCTGCCATGCCAAGCAGTCAGAGGGAAGGGCTCAGAGGGTTCCTTGGCAAGGACTCAGTGGGTTCCTTGAGGCTGTGCCATAAAGCCAGTCCTGTTGGTGACTGGGAAGGGAAGCATCAGGGAAATTTCCCGGCTTGGGGATGGTGCTGAGCTCTTCTGGGCAGTCAGATGCTTTGCTGACAGTGAGAAAATCCATCTGGATCTCTCACCCCGGGGTGATAGGGTGAATTTGGGCAGTGTAGATAAACACCAGCAGTGCATGTAAGGACAGCAGCAGCAGCAGGTTCCAGAGGGGCAGATGTGTTTGGGATCGAGGGCATCTCCCTGGGATGGACCTTAAACATAGCCAGGCTCATGTGCTGGCCATAAAGGGTTTTCCCAGTGGCAGCACCTCGATGCTGTCCCAAATGGCATCACTCCCAAAGGCTCCCTCAGCCTCCCTGAGGAAATCAGGGCTGTGTGCTGTGCTGGGCAGGTGAAGCAGAGCCCTGCCTGCAGCAGCAGGGATCCTGGCAGGGCTGGCAGCACCCACTGTGCCACCTGTGCCTGGCAAACTCCCTCCAGGGTGTTCACACCGGGCAGGAGTGATCTCTGAGCCCGGATTTGGGGACCCTGCTGCACTGGTGATGATTGCTGGGAATGTGCCACCTCCCAGCTTGTGCTGAGAGCCTGCAGAAGCACCAGACACCCCCATGGCACTGAACACTGTAGCAGAGAAATGAAGTTATTGCCCCTGCTGCTGCTGCTGCGTGGCTTCTGCAGGCACTAATCAAACCATATAAATCTGATTTTGCTACTCCACGAGCTGTATCACTGCACCAAGAATTAATTTCAGATGCATTAGCAGGCTTAGGGAGCGTGAGCATCCTTGAGCAGTGGCTCGAATCCGTGGCTTTAGCTCCTAACTAAAAGGTGTTGTCATAATCAACATTCCCTGGGATGTGATCCATTAACTTCTGTTTTCCTGATCAGACAAAAGATAAACTAGGTAATGCTCCTTAACAAACCCTGGCAGTTTCCTTGTGTGTTGTAAATTACCCGAGTTTGGGAGAAAGGTTTCCTTCTTAGAGCCTCTCCTTCTTTATTTCTTATTCATAATATGTGCACAATAACACCACAGCCATAATGTGGCACTGCAGTTTAACATAAAGCAGCCTTTTAAGTCCCTTATCAGCTATATATAACCTATTATACAGGCTATAATACATATATAATACAGTAATAAAAAGCAATAGCAGCTAGAACACCTGTAACTGCTATGAATTACCTAATGAGCTATAATTATTAATTATGAATCACAATTATAGAATGGCTTGGGTTGGAAGGGACCTTAAAGACCACCTTGTTCCAACCCCTGTCACAAGCAGGGGCACCTCCCACTAGCCCAGGTTGCTTAGAAATTCTTTCTCTCTGCTTTCACCCTTTTTTAGCCTTCATATTTCTTGTAATAAGCCCCCCAATTAAACAGAAGAAACGATTTGTTTTTCAGGATTATTGCAACAAGGCTGCAGTGCTGGACAAGACACACATCACTCCCTTGCCAGGATCCAAACTCTTTTAAAGGGAAAAGTTGTCTGTAACAGCAGTATCAGTTTCTTAAAGTACATGGCTCTTACCCATGTACAGCCTGGGGCTGGGAGGGTGTTCTGACTTGCCAAAAACAAGGGAGAAATAATAGTATCAGAGTCAAACTGTCATGCAGTGCTCTGTAAACTCGTGTACACATAAACACCGGAGCAAGTCCCTCGCTTGGAGGGTCAAGTTTCTCAAACTTTAGGGCTTTACATTTCTACATGTACAAACAAAGAGCAAAAAAATCAAATACTTGGCACGGGGAGAATGTGGGATTTTCCTTAGTGGCTGTTAAACAGTGTATCCTGCTGTTTAATCAACAAAATCAATTAACACTTCAAAGCCAAGTGCAGACTGACTTCTGCTGCCATTTGCATCAGGAGCAACGTTCCTTCAGTGGAAGTGCCAGTGGTTCCTCAGCAAGGCTGTTTCATAGAATCATTGACACTGGAGAAGACCTTCAAAATCATCAACCCACTGTGTTTCTTGTGTCCTTTCTGGTGCTGGCATTGATGGCAATGGAATCAGCTTGAGAGGAGTTGCCCAAAGGTCCTCCAGAAGGAATGAGCAGAGCTGTCGAATGGGGGGGACAGGACACACTTCCCAAACTTGTTGTGCTGCCAGACATCTCATACTGGGTCAAATGTGGAGAGTTTGTGAGGAAGAAACATGCTGGGTTTGTTTCTCAGCTCCTCCTCCTCCAACAGCACCTTCCTCAGGGCACTGGCATAATAATTATCTCTACCACAGAATTCCTGCTTTGATGGGGCAAAAATCCTAGTGTAGGCCCTCTGATGGGAAAGAAAAACCTTGACTGCCAGGGATTTTTTTTGTAGGATTGGATCCCTAGAGTATTTTTCCTTCCCAAAGCTGCTTTTCTACTCCAGAACCCTGGTGAGAGACACAGCCCTGGAGAGAACACGGGAGGATTTTCTCCAGTGACACTTGAGGTCCTGCATGTGGCAATGAATGGCAGAGGAAGAGATCAGATCCATGAAATAGCAGGATTTTCCTGGAATTTCTTTCCTCACTGCCTGCAGTGCACACATAGCAAGCCATCCAAAAACTGACTGACAGTGAGAATCAGAGGGATGAGAGGAAAAGGAGACAGGGAGCATTTAATGCTCCAACCCTCCTCCAAGGGAATTCAGTGTGGGCTTTTCTTGATCAAAGTTGCTACCCCACAATCTATTGTAATTTATGTGTGTTGGAGGCATGCAATAATGCTGAGCTAGTGTGGTTTTGTACTTAAGTAAACATGTTTTTGGAGTTACTAATGCATGACAGAAAGGGCTGGATCGAAGGCTCTCCTGAATTAGGAGAAGAAAGGAGAGCAGCTTTGTGAAAGGAGCAGTGTGTCTCGCTGAGTAATGCATCAGGAACTCTGAAAATCAGCATTCTGGTCTTGGAAGAGGAGCTGTTTCTTGTCATTATGGGGCTGAGGACCAAGCATCCCAGTGTACAGGCTCATTCCACTGTTCCTGGGCTCATCCCATTGTCCCTGGGCTCACCCCATTGTTACTGGGCTCATCCCATTGTCCCTGGGCTCATCCCACTGTCCCTGGGCTCATCCCATTGTCCCTGGGCTCATCCCACTGTCCCTGGGCTCATCCCATTGTTCCTGGGCTCACCCCATTGTTCCTGGGCTCATCCCACTGTCCCTGGGCTCATCCCATTGTTCCTGGGCTCACCCCATTGTCCCTGGGCTCATCCCATTGTACCTGGGCTCACCCCATTGTTCCTGGGCTCACCCCATTGTTCCTGGGCTCATCCCACTGTCCCTGGGCTCACCCCGTTGTTCCTGGGCTCATCC
>JAWWEE010000159.1:3612781-3626966 GCA_035221455.1 Xenops minutus
GTGGAATACTTCCTTAGTTATGACATTGTTACCAAGGAAGGCCTAAACCAAAACTAAGAAAACTAAACCACCACAGAAGGAAAGTCAGAGTGGGGCTGTTATGCACTGTCACCCCCACTCCTCCACCCTCTGTGCTACTCAGTGGGGAGAGGAGTCAGGAATGAAGGAGTGAAGCTGAGCCAGGGGTGGGTGTTACTTTTGCCTGTGTTTCTCACCATCCAGCTCTATTCTAATTGGCACTAAATTGGATTAATTTTCCACAAGTTGAGTCAGTTTTGCCCATGGCAGGGACTGGTAAGTGGTCTCCCTGTCTCTATCTCCACCTACAATTTTCCTTGTTATTTTCTCTCAGTCCTCTCAGGAGAGGGTGGCTAGGTGGGTGGCTGGCAGCTGGCCATGGTTAACTCTCTACATAGGCAATCTTAGAAGATGTGACCCATGCTGGTTGTTTTGTTTTCAAAGGAAGTTTGTGGCTGTTTGAAGGGAGAAGTGTCTTCTGAGGCTTTGGACCTTGAGGTCTGTATCTACAGGAACAAGTAAATCCTTACTGATGAAATGTGAAACAACCCCTGGTATGTTCCCACTCATGCTGCTGCTAATCATTACTCTTCCCTGTATGAGCCATGGCATCCCAGCTCCTGGTCTCCCATGTGCCGATGTGTGACCAGACCATCCATGATGCACAGATGAAAGCTGCACCCCGGTTCTAGCTGCAGGTTCTGCTGGTGGGCTGGAACCTCCTGGTCCTCTCTCCTGGTCTTCTTTCTCTTTCCTCTGCCACCCCAGGCCAGCTGGCAGGGCTGTCAGCTTACCCCTCAATATGGCCAGAGGTGCTCTGCCTCATCCTGAAGGCCTCAAAACCTTCCCACTCTTCCCATTGCTGCATCCGCCCTCCTCAAACCCCCAAAGCCATTTTCATGTAGTGTCCCCACAGAAAGATCACTGAAAGGTGAGGACAAACTGCCATTTCCATAAATCTCTGGAAGGTTTTTCTATACTGCTACATGTGTCTATGCTGCTCATTACAAGGTGCACCCAAGGGTGCCTGTGTCTCTGGCCATCTGGTATCATTTTGGCTGCTGGTGTTTTGAACCCGTGAGCCTTTCAGTGTATCACTGAGAAGGTGCTTGAACACACGTGCATTTGGGGAGTTTTTTCAAGTTTTCAAAGGAATAAAAAAATACTTTAATGGGTAAATGAGTAAAAGTTCTCTGAAAAATCTGTTCCTTGACCTAATAATCTGAAGTCTACTTAGAGAAGAGACATATAATTCAGCTGGCATTTAGCAGTGAAGCAAGTGAAAATGCCTTCAAAATAAAATTGCTGAATCCCACTCCTATATTAACAATATAAACACAGGGCTCTGTATCAGCACATATACTGCTAATGTCACTGAATGAATGAAATATATCTGTGACATACAAATAATAAGATAGAGTAATACAATCAGAAAAGAAATCACACTGTATAAGGAGTTATACTTTTAGACTAGTTTGGTCAGATCAATACACATCAGTTTTGCTTTTTTGTATTGAAAAAGTGAAATGTCTGGTGTATGTGATTGCAATTACATAATTTTGGAAGAATGAAAAACAGAGGGCTTTGGACAGCAATCATTTTGGGAAAAATAAAAGCACAGGGCTTTGGACAGCAATCAGATATCCTCTAGAAGATGCCCTAAGAATCCAGAAAACAGGCTGTGTTACAGAACTTTCTACAGAAATGCTTGTGGGAATATCTGAATTCTTTGTTAATTGTCATCTGCCTTTCCTTCTGAACTGAGACGAGCTGTAACACTCAGCCTTAAAGGTTACTAAGGGCTGTGCTCACGGCCTTAGCTTTTTTTCATTATTTATCCAGTAACCAATCACAACTTATTTAAAGCTATCTGTGGCCAGCATCTATGGCGAGAAGTGCAGCATAATAACTGTTCTGTCTTGTTTTTATCAGTAGGTGAGTATTTTTCAGGGAAACTTGAAAAAGTGTAAGCCTTACACTAAAAACCTTGTGTCCTTAGTGTTGTCAATAGAGAACCCTAACCTAACCCTAACCCTAACCTTGTTTCTTTGTTAATGTCTTTGTCATAGAATCACAGAATTGCAGAATGGTTTGTGTTGGAAGGGACCTTAAAGACCATTTAGTTCCACCCCCATGGGCAGGGACAACTTCCACTAGACCAGGTTTCTCAGAGCCCCACCTAACCTGGCCAACCATGTCCAATTCACACTGAGGGTAATTTTGGAGATGACTGCATGCATGTCATGTTGTGTCATGTCATGCCAGTCAACTGTCAGCTGTGGTCCCCTCAGTAATGACTTAATGAGCTGTTCCAGGAGGCACATGGAAATTAAACAGGCCCCCCTGAGCCCCATGACTGGAAAGCAAAGGTTACTTTCTGTTGGAAAAGACTTCTGCCACAGTACATATGAAACAGAGACAGAGGATTATCCAGGCTGCACATTGTGGAAAAAGAAGCCCCTGAAGACAGGACCAGTGCTGTGACAACTTCCAAAGGACCAGAGACTTTATGATTCAACATTACCTGTGTCTTTTATGTACAGGTTTTCCCCTGTTTAGATTGTAACCCCTAAAATCCCCTACACACAGGTGAAGAGTGTTCGTTTTTCACCCAGGTATCCAGCCCTGCCCCCTCCCGACCTTATTGGATGTGTCACCTGTCACTGCCCATTCCTGGGTTCCCACTGGGTTTTGGTCCTCCTGCTCCCTCATTGGCCCTGGTGCCCCCCAAACCACACCACTCCCCTGAACCCTTACCCAATCACATCCTACCTTCCAGACCCCGCCCAAAGGGCTTAAATACCCTGGATACAAATAATTAAAGGCTTTTCTATGACCACTCAATGTTGGGTTGGTGCATCTCTTCACTCCTGACAACGTGGGGATTCCGCAATCCCCTCCGGACCCAGGGAGGCCCTGTGACAGTAGGGGAGCCGATTCCCATGCCACAGCTGTTAACTTTTTTGTCTGTAATTGCAGTTCCCTCTCAAATGACTATGTCAGGATTGTCTGGAGATTAGAACACCAGGAAAAAGCAGCAATGACCCTTTACTTTGGACTTGGTCATAATAATTGGCTGTTGAAGAAACTCCTATCCACAAAAGATGTGTTTCTTAGTCACATTTGTTATGCCTTTTCATTAATTGTCAAATTGCTTATTTATACACCATCCATGAAAAACTCTGCTCTCCTGGTGGTTCTCTGTAGTCCCCTAGAAAGCAGAATGATACTGCTCTGGGGATTGGCATGCTTGACAGTGTGTCACTGCACTGGTCTCATTTTCCAAAACCCCTTTGCCCTGTGAAAGTGCAGCTGTGCCAATTGTGCAGTTACTGCTGATTAAAAATCTTTCTAAGATTTAGCTTTCAGTTTTTCTGCCTAGAATCTGTCTGAAAGCTCATGTAGAAGAAAGACAGGTCTGAGAGGAGCACAATTAAAGCTGACATGTGAGAAGCCATGTTTTGGGCACTGCTAAAGGGCCATGAAATGCTGTGAAGCTGCAAGGAAAAAATTTAGCAAACTCTTTGGAATCCTGTGTCTGTCTGAGGCTGGTATGCCAAACACTTCTTCCAGAGGCCAGGCTGTTTTTGTGAATTCAATGGGATGTATTTGTACTCAAAGCTTTTTATTTCATTAAATAGTTGATTTGGCAGCGTTTTTGATGTTTTCAGGTGTTAGACAGGGGTTTGCACTAGCAAAAACCAAATTAAGCCTACCTGTCTGTGATTCCTATCTGAAAGGAGGCTCTGTGGGATTTCTTCTACTAAATTACTTCAGCCTTTTCCCACTGCCACCTAAACTGTGTATTTAATTTGCCCTAGAGCTCTGCTGGGAAAAGTGTGACATGGAAAGAGTAAATCCATATCTTTTCCAACTTGCTGAGGCTGGACTCTCCCTGCTGGGTTGCTTTGCCTCTGCTACAGGCCCTACTGCCCCCTCTGTTGGGGCTCTCCCTGGCACAAGTTGTGCTGCCTCTCAGAGGAGTTGTTAGAGCTTTGGTGACTCCATATTGGTTTGGCTTGGTGTATTTTGAGCTCACTTCATATTAGAGGCTTGTAATTGTAGCTAGGAAGGAGCAAGATGTCCTGGAAGCCAGCTTTATTGATCTTGTTCTTAAAAATGTGTAGGTGTTATCTGAAAAAAGATATGGAAAGTCATAGCTATTTAAAACAATGTGTTTTGATTTCCCTGTTTAGAGTGTGTAACAGGTTAAATGTTAATATTTTTGCAGCAATATATAGCTGCAACAAAACGTAGTTAAAACAAGAGCATTGTTCAGCTGGTTTTGGTGAATATAGCTCCCAGTTAATTTCTAATTTACAAGTTTATGAAGAATTGAAATAAAAGATGCAGTTTTCTGAGCTCTAAATGCAAACTCATTTTTAGAATGGGATTCAAATATGTTATAGCTACTGGATTTATACATTCTGATATATTTATGGTGATATTTGTGTCAAGGCAAATCACTTTTGTATAAAAAAACTTAATTTGCACAAGTAATTGAGCTATAAATAAGTATCTTAAGTAAAGATAAACCCTGATAAAATCCCATGTTTGCTCAATCCATTACAAACTAAAAATCAATTTTTTTTTAGTAATATTTTAAGGTTCCTGAATTTCTGAGTGACAGTTCATAAATGAATGTAGCTTTGCCTGTGTCTATTACAAGAAATTATCTAGTTAATTCATAAACTAACAATGGAAAAGTAGCTATTTTCTATCATATATGTTAATCGCCTTTCTTAGATTCCACAAAAGCTTTCTAGCCGAACATTTTAAAGTGGAATGTAAATAAGTTCATTCCTCCACTGTCGCCAGTGAGAAATTTTCCACGATGGGTTTTCTGGAAAACAGCAAAAGAGGTGACAGCAGTGCTTCATATTTCATCAATATATAGCCATTTCTACTGCAACAAGGCTTTAACCTCTTGCTGGAAGAGTTTTCTGTTGCAGTGTCTTTAAATTTGAACCTGTGTATTCTTGATCCCTTTTGGAGTAATAATTGAAAGACCAGCTTTCCCATTTTCAAAGTAAGGTCACAACCTGGCAGTCTTACTTCACTGCGGTGACTAGACTATAAACTAAAGGTCATGTTCAAAGGTAGTACAGAGTAAAAATCTTTGCACAATAAAAGATAATGCTCCATTTTGAACAGATATATATAGTTTACTGCAGTTTCCCCACAAGGTTTTCTCAGTTTCTCAGACAGATATAAAATGATAAATAAACTTTGCAACAATATGCAAATAAAATCATTACAAGTGGGGAAACACATGCAGGAGGAAACAAGCTAAAGATTTCTGATTTCCAGTCACTTATGTGCAACTTGAATAAATTACCCTCTGATAAATGGAGGTGCATGTTGACTGATAAGCTCTAAGTATTTTTTTATCACTTGGGCAGCATAAAGCAGCCATTGATGCTTAAGCTGGCCTTAAGACTATAGTGCTTTGCCCGCACAGAACAAAGATCACAAATAAAGGGCCTGCTGGCCTCATCTATTTGTGCAGTTGATTGTTCAAGATAAAGTGCAGCAAATTAGGTATAACTAATTTAATCTGCTTAATGTACAGAAAAAAAGCTAAGATTATGGCAGCTATGTCTGGCTCCTTTTCCTTGTGATGGTGTTTCATATCAGGTGTGTTTTGGTTAACAAATTCACAATGCTCCTTGAAGAAACTAACTTGTGTAATTCTTTTTGTAATTAATTGCTGCATCTCTAAATAAATGTGAGATGCTCCATCATCTTTACAGTAAGATCGGAGTCACTCGCAAATTATCTTTCTTCCAGGAACGTATACCCAGTGGGCACCTAAAAAACCCCACCAGTATTTTGCTGCCCAGTGTTACAAAATCATGGGTAGTGCTGAAGTCGTTCTTTTCATGGTGAGAAAAATCTGCTTCTTTAGGCAGGAAATAAAATTCACTCTAGCATGTGTTCATGTTTCACTGCCAGCTCATGCTAGAGATCTGGTTAAGAAGTCAACTGCACCCATTAGCTGGGAAGACAAGAAATAGTTTTCCAGTGTATGCTCTGGGATTGCAGGAGGCTGTCCTGAAGGAATTTCAACCGAAGGCTCCTCTAACTGTATTAGAAACATAAACCCATTTAAAAGTAATTATTTTATATAGTCCAAGGCTGAGTTCTGCCCTTCAGGAATATGTTTTGATGCTTGCAAAGTGATAACAGCCTTTTGCTTTATGATATACCGGTTAATTAAAAGATATATGTTGTTGTTTTGACTGTTGTTTTTATGGAGACTTTTTGCCATTTTAATAAATGAACTAAGAAGCAAGTTGGTTTGCATGTTGCAGTTAGATTTTCAATGAAGGAAAGTATATGGAAAACTGCTGAAGGTGGAAAATTTGCTCACAGTTTAGCTGGATTTTTTAAAAAGGCTGAAAACAGATGATTTTATTATGATTTTTGAGCGATTTTTTAATACTACACATTCTTGTGTCTATGAGGGAGAATATACTTGGAGGCACTGGACATGGCATAATTTATTAGATATTCTTTTCTTGCATTGTTTCAAATTAGGACCTTTCTCCATTGCAGAGTTTACATGGTTATGATACTCTGTTAGAGTGGTGCTGGCTCCAGATGCACATTCCAAATGTGGACCCTGATTCTAAAATATTCATTACAGAGGCCAGTGAAATTATAGTTTGCATCCATTTGTTGGTTTTACTTGGGGGAAACAGGACTTGCTACCAGGGATTTGTCGACATTGAGTTTACCAGGACATAATGTATGCACTCTGGTTAGCTCTGTGTATTTTTGTTATAGTTTATACATCAGAAACATCCTTCCCAGCTATAAAACGTGGAATCATTGCATATTGTATTGCATTGCACCCCATAATATGTAGTTTGGGGGTTTTTTTTGGAGCAGGGTTGTGATGCTTATGAAAGAAGTCAAACAGTTATGCACATGAAAGCTAAGTATGCTCAAAAAGGCTTTCAGGAAAATGTCCAAAAAGACTATTTTAAGAAATATATCATAAATCTTATCTGATACAGTCTCAATACATTTTTACATTCATAGCATTATAAACAACCATCCATTCTTTTTAACCAACCATTGTGATTCTGTTAGAGGCAGAGTACCTTTACATTGCTTTATTTACATTGCTCTGTGAAAGGCTTAGCTGTAACAAAAGTAATAAAATGCGGCTTTTCTGTTTTTGGTTTTGTTTTTTTTTTTTTTTTGTTTGGTTGGGGTTTTTTTTTGTTTTGTTTTGTTTGTTTTGTGGGGTTTTTTTGTATGGTTGTTTTTTTTGAAATGAATCAGTAACTTAGAACTTATTCAGGATATCATTCAATTAAAGCCTTGTATGGGATATACTGGGTGAGGATGTTTATGTACCTTGGGATATTATCCATCTAAAAAGAATCATGCAGTGAATTTACTGACTTTGGTTGACCAGGATGTAGCTCCGACCATCTTGGAAGAGGACACTGAGTATTTGAGAACCTAGTAGCATGTTTCTGGTTTGTCACACTGGAATATACAGGTGTCTGCTTTTTATCAAGAAATAGTCACTGTTTCCCTGGAGGAGCGATAAGCACTTACAGAGAATCAAATTCATTATGAAATCATCTCATTACTTCAACAAAATGATTCAAGGATGAATTTTAATGTTCTGTTCTTACTCCTCTCCATCCTTTACCCCATCCCAGTTTTGCTCATCCCTCACGTACAGCAGTGTACAACACTACTCAGCAGGGCTGTGTGGCAAGTGGTTGCTGTTAACTTTGGAACACTTGTTAGTGGATGCAAAACTTTCCCCCCCTTTTGTGCCAAGCAGCTATGCATAAATACACATATGGTCCCCTGGTTTAGGATTAAATTACATTGTGACAATGTCTGCAGAATCAGGAGAAAAAGACTTCTCAGTCTTTTTGGTCCAGTGACCACTGAAGTAGTGAGAGGAACACAAAAAACTAGATTACTTGGAGAAATCAGAATAGCATTTTTTTGCTGTAATGTATATTGACTCACAGAAAACTTCAGAAAACTCAAAATCACGTGATGGGAGAGAGAGGGTAGGAGGGGCAAACTCTTATGAGAAGGCCAGATTTTGGAGGTAAGGTCATACAGAGAATTTTCATGTGAGTTCTGGGTTTCTGCTTCATCTACTTCTGAAGTTCTGTGTTTTTTCCACCTTGAAAGTGTTGTCAGGAAGAGTAACTGTACTTAACAGACTGGAAGAATAATAAACAGTCTACAAAGTGGGCAGGTACTTATCTAAGCTGTGTAGACATCAAGCAATTATCTATAAGAAAAGGATCACAAATAAGCTCTTTTCATTCCAGACAAATAAAGGTGGTATTTTCTGCATAGGTGCATTCATTACGTAGTCAAATTTTGAGACAGGAAATCAGGATAAACAAAAACCTTCCTGTAATATTATGTCAAAAGGCTTATTGTGATTCAGAAGAAAGGTTTAGATGTTACCCTGGCTTATGGCATGTTATTGTCTTTTCCTTTTGGTGAAATACAACTATGGAATGTAATTACTGCGTTAGTAATGTACTGGTTCTGTAGTCATCTTTTCCCCTTGAAATATCTTATGTGAGCTAAAATGTCCCGTTTTAATAATGACCCATTGCAGTAATGAAGTTGCCAAGTCAGGTACTTGATTGACCACTTTGTATTGTTGTAACTGTCCTTTTCATATCATATTAGTCTGACTTTATTACTGTTGTGCATCATGTTTATGAGGACACCATAAAATTCGGAGGCAGTCACAGCATATTTACCTTCTCCCATTCATCAGTGGGAGCTGTTTTTCCTTTCTCTTCCAATATTGTAATTTGTTGAACAGTAAGTTCTTGTATTATTATTTTTATATTATTTGAACAGAGATAGGGTTTAGTAAAAAATACAGACCTAACATTTATGAAATAAATTTTCAGAGTCTGTGCCTGGCTTCTTTCTAAGGTATATTGGAACAGGTTGCCCAGAGAAATTGTGGATGCCCTCTCCCTGGAAGTTGTTCTTCTGCTGTTTAGGGCAGGAAAAGACAGGAAATTCAAGTCTTCCACAACCTGTGTAAGTGTGCTCACCACTGAATGGAGAAATAAAGCACCTGGTTCTTCCACTCTGGTTTTTTGTTTCCCCAGCTGAAGTAGTGAAGCAATTTTAACAGATTTTCAAATAGTTTTATGATGAGAAAAACTATGCTTGTGGCAGACTATTTTTCACTGGAAAAGGTTCACATGGGTCTAATCTCTAGGACATGAAGCGATGCAGAATAGTGCACAGGCAATAGATGGCTGTGGTACTCAAGGGCAGGAAACCCAAAGTTAAGATTGGTAATGAAAAGGCCATCCCTTTTTGGTGCTGTTTTCTTAGAGCTTGGCAAGTCAGTAAATTAATTATTTGTTAGGAACTGCATTTACAGTTATCAAGTTAGAGAACAGCTTCATTTTGAGCTCTGCTGCTGATCCTCTGTTCTGGTTTTCAATCTGCATGAAGTATCTGAAAGCTGCTTGATTGTTTTTGGGGCCTGGTTGCACTCCTCTGCTGCATGGGAAAACTTAAAGTCGCTAATAATAAATAAAACTCGTACAGTATAAAGCTCAGTAACAGCATGGAGAGAGAGCAGGAGCGTCTCCACAGTCCTTCTGAAGTCTCTGGATTTCTGATGGGCTCATTTTCTCAGGCAGAGTACCACCCTTTGCCAGCCCAGCAACCACTATTTGTGTGCACAACTATGATTTTCACTACTCAAGGGGATGTGGTCACTTGCTTTTATCTATCAATATATACTTTGTATATACTTTTTTGTGCTCTAGCTATTCCCTATGGTTTTGGTTTTATGCACTGAAATACTTTTATAAGAGCTACAGGTCCTTATTTATGCCAGTTTTAAAGAGCTTTCCAAGTTTTGTTTTTAAAAAAAGAAACTATTTGGAACATTTTCTCCTTAGTTTGCTTTTGTGTTTCTTGGGTCTTGGCCCCTGCTGAGACAGTGTAGGGAGGGAATGAAGGGAGTGGCCCTTCCTTCCAATCACCACTGTGTTCCAGGGGAGTTAATTTGGGCCTTCATACCTGAGTGGTGAAAGAGTGTGTAAATGAAGATTTTCAACACCCTGAAAAGATTGTAAAAAGAAGAAGAAAAAGAAAAAAGGAAAAAAAAACCCAAACAACTGTAAGTCCTGGGGAGAAGGTTCCACTGTGGTGCTTTATGAAAGGGTAGGTTACTACAAGGGAGATATTTCTTGGATTTGCATCTCCTGCCTTTGTGTGGTCTTGATAACATTGTTGGAGAAGAAATCTGTGCAGGGAGCTGCCTGATGGTGTCTCCCATCAAAATACAGAAAATTTTCTTTCCCTGCAAATGAAGGAAACTATTTTTAGGGACTTGGTTTGGTTGTGGAAAGTGAGTCGAGGTCAGGAAGGGAAATATCCTTTGGTCTCCTTAGGTCCCCTTCTTTGGCAGTGAATCCCACTTCTCTGTATATCCCAGTAACAAAGAAAGAAGGGAAAAGTCCATAAAATAAATTAATTGTGTCTGTATCACTTCTGGTAGGTTTTGACAAGAGAAATGTTGAGCAATCTTGAATGTAGATTTGGCAGTCTTCAAAAGTTAACTATCTTATAGCTAGTCAGCAATTTATTAAAGGAAATTCCTCAAGGCAGTAAATTTAATAGAAGTGTTAGCTAATATCACTAGCTGGAATTCTCTGGGTACTACAATCTCTAACCATAAGAACATTTTTAAAAAATTCCTTTGAGTTGTTCATGTGACATGTTCTTTACTATCAGAGCCTGATTGGTAAGTTTAGGTAAGTCAGAGCTGAGATTTTTCAAACAGTAACAGTACAGGTTTCTCAGATGACCTTGTTGAAGTTGAAAAAGCAAAGATGACTTAGACCATTTTGAGGGCTGTCAGAATGAAAATGAATAATTTAAATTCACTTTAGTTGAAATCATCATGTTATCTTTACACAATTAGTTCCATGTTGGTTCATTGTTTTTTTACAGTTACGTTGTTTTTACAGTTGTATCTCTGGATATAATGTCACAGGAGTGACTTTTAGGAAGTTGATTTCTTTTGATAGAATTCTGGAATCACAGGATAATTTAGATTGAAAGAAACCTTGGGTAAGTATTTTGTCTCACTTTGTGCTTAAGGAATGTCCAACTTCAGCATTAGGTTACATGGTTCACAGGCACATCTTGTTGAGTTTTGAGCATCTCCCAAGCATGGGGATCCCACAGGCTGTCTGGGATCTTTCACACAGTTTGAGCAATCCATGCAGAACCATATTTTATAATACCTGATCAGAATTTTCCTCACTTCAGCTTGTGCTTGTAGCCTTCTGTCCTTTCTGAGAAAAACCCACATCCTCTCTTCCTGTTGCCCACTTTATGGTGGCAGGGCCTTCCACCTGCACCTTAAGGAGAGGAAGACCAGTGCTTTTTGCTTCTCAGCTCTAGAACCGTGCCAGTATCAAGAGCTTTATATCATGCAATTTAGTCCATCTTAACTGGCCCATTTGAATGAGGGTTAAATTCCTTGGAGTTCCAATTTGATAACAAATTTAAAACTTCAAGAGACTAATAGTTCTTCTCTAATCAATAATGCTGCTTTTTGCATGATTGCAAAACACGAAAGGAAAGAAACCTCAGACCACCTTCAGTCATCTTTTTTGTATTACATACCTGATCTTCAGAGCAGGGCAACTGGCTAGGTGCCCTGCTTTTAGCCATCCTGGATGCTACAGGTACATGGAAATAAAGTAAATTTTTTCTGTGGTATGGGAAAAGGAACTTCCAGGTCCATGGAGAAGCTGCTTTTGAATCTTTTGCTCTCCACGTTTTAACAAATGGATGCAAATGTCTCAAGTTTCTGGATTAAAAATAAAGAAGCTACAAAAAAAAATAAAAAGGGAAAGGAAAGGAGGGTGATGTGACAGTAATGAAATGATGAAGACAATTTGAGAAAAATATTAGGAAAAATTTTAGAGGAATAATGAAGGCAGAAAGACAGTCAAGAATAATGTAGTCATGACTGCTCTTGCCTTGTGAGACACTGAACAAATACAGTAGTCATAACTGAATGATTTCTTTAGATTTGAGTAAAGAGTTCAAGCCATCTGTGATTCTGTCAGGGGAGTAACAGGCAGGAGAGTACTATTTTATTGTGTATATTCAACTTAAAAAAATCAACAGAGGAGAGAAATATGTATTTTCTTACAGTTCTGTCTTGGCAGAGTCAGGCTATTATTTTTGCATGTTCTACAGATGATTTTTTAGAATATAGCAAGGAGAGAAGAACACTTTTTAAAAAACTATTCAGCAGAAATCCTTTTCCATCAAAATGAATAACAATCACTTGCAGTCCTGGGCATGTGGGATATTAAAATGCTGCAGCAAGGTTTGAAACAGGGCTGAGAAGTTATGAAGACAGAGAAGAACACCTCAGGTCTTAGGCACTATGCATATATAGTGGCAGCTGAACAAAAAGTTGTGCCAACAGTGGTATTGCTGTGTCACTGAGTCCTGGGTGTGTTGGCAGCTCTAGAAATGGAGGGATCTGTTGAGGAGAGGGTGTTTTGTGTTATCTCTGTCCTGCCATCAGCTGGGTAATATGATCCAAACTAATGTTTGTGCATGTGGGTGTCATGTGTAACAGTGGTTCCATATAAAAAAATTAACTTCCCTGCTTTTGTATAATTAAGAGCAACTTAACCTGGAAAAGCTTAGCTTTGGCACATGGCGATCCAGATGAGACCTGTAGCAGGAATTAGAGGACTGATGAAATGCTTTCCATGCTCTGCCCACTTATCTGAATGCTGGAATCCATAGATGGGCTTGAAAGGACTTTTATCATCAAATTCCATATAACACAGAACCCAGAAACTTCCTAGGCTCCTTAATTTTGAAGATTGTCTTTGCACATGACCTTGTAACATGTCTTTTATTTTTTAATGTATTTTCTCTATGTAGCCACAGTCTGATTAAAAACTACCTGTCATCTCTACAGGACCAGAGGCAATAGGAAAGAGAGTGCTGTAAGTCTCTGTAGGGGTAAACAGCTCTTTTCCAGAAGATATTGCTACTGAGGAGGCAGTTAGTTTTCTCCAAGGAAGCTTTCCTCACTGGAACGAGGCATCTTTCCCAGACACAGTTTTGGGATGTTTCCCTGCATGCATTCCATAGGAGATTATTCCCTGGGCACAAGAGACATAATGCTCACAGATGTGCTGCAAGGCCTTGCAGCCAGTGGGGGAGCTGAGGGTGGGAGAAGTGATGCTAAAGCTGAGGAATGAACGAAAGCCTTACCTTTTTGCCTTTGCTTTGAGGCTGGTGCTGGACGTACAGCACCATTGGGATCTATAAGTTTTCAGCCTTCTCACCTCTGAAATAAACCCTTTGAATCCTTCCCACTGCTTACTGTTCTTTGGGGGGATACCTGCAGATATTTTGCTTTATTGTCTCCAAGCATATCACTGTGTTGAGTGCTGGTTTTGTGATGCTCTTGAGTGGACATCTGTGATGCTCCCAAAGGCACAGTAGCTAAGGTTTCTGAATTGGCATGCCTCACTCAAGACTTGTAACGTTAGCATTTGGAATTTAGGCTCTCTGCTTATATCTGGTTTGGTTAAAATGTCAGCATGCTAAACCCTCCCCTTTCTTGAGCCTCTCTATTGCTATCTTATGTTTAATAGCAATACTATTTCTTATTTATAACCTGACATTTTTAACATCAACGTTCTTGTATACAATTATCTCTTTTCAATTTACACTGGTTTGTACTTGTAATAACTTCCCTGTCTCTACTAATTGTGCCAAACCCTTCAATTAGCTACTCTTAATCTTTAAGAATTTGATGTAGAGGGTGTTGTGCTGACTCAGATTAGATATTCATTTAATATAATGGTCCCTTCAAACTCAGAATATTCTGTGATTCTGACTTAAATTTCTGCAAAGTCCTGTACTTGAACTGGGCAGAAATTGTGATTGATGCTGTTCCCCCTCCCCATACATACAGCCTGTCTTCACTGAATTGCTGTTAAAGTTTCAAAAATCAGTAGTAATTCCTTCCAAAGCTTGGAGCCAACACCTAGTGCTTTTAAAGAGATTTAACAAAGGATGTAATGAATATGTATGTCCTGATAACAACTCTAGCCAGAGCTTTTGTTCTGATCTC
>JAWWEE010000159.1:3636928-3658130 GCA_035221455.1 Xenops minutus
TCTCCTCTGTATATACATGTATATATGTGTAAATATATATAAACTGTTTTAGTTCTACTGAAGTTCGGTTTTGTGGGGTTTTCCCCCTCTCTCCTCCCTTTCTTTCCCTGTGGCCAGGAGGGGCCTTTGTGGCCTCTGTCCTGGGCCCTTTGGCTCTTGGCATTTGGCCAATTTTCAACTGGTCACACCATCAATAAAGACATTAAACAGGACTGGGCCCAGCACTGATCCCTGGGACACCACTGGTGCCTGGATGCCATCTGGATGCAGCACCATTGCCCAGCACTCTCTGGGCCAGGCCATCAGACAGTTCTTAACCCAGCAGAGAGTGTCCCTGTCCAAGCCATGGATGCAGCTGTGCCAGGAGTGTGCCATGGGACATGGTGTCAAAGGCTTTGCTGAAGGCCAGACAGACACATCCACAGCCTTCCCCTCATCCACCAGTCAGGTAACCTGGGCATAAAAGGAATCCAGGTTGGTCAGGCAGGACCTGTCCCTCCTAAACCTGTGCTGGCTGGGTCTGATCCCTGGCTGTCCTGTACGTGCCATGTGGTCTCACTCCAGATGATCTGCTCCATAACCTTGCCGGGCACCGAGGTCAGGCTGACAGAACTGGAGTTCCCTGGATCTTCTTTCGGGTCCTTCTTGTGGATGGACATCACACTGGCCAAGTTCCAGTCATCTGGGACCTCCCTCATGAGTCAACACTGATGGTAAGTGATGGAGAGTGGCTTTGTGAGCTCTTCCATCAGTTACCTCCACCCCAGGATGTATCCCATCTGGTCTCATAGACTTGTGAGAATCCAAGTGGCTCAGCGGGTCACTCACTGCTTCCTCTTGGATTACAGGGGAATATTGAGCTCCCCCATCCCTGTCTCCCACCTCAGGAGGCCAGCTGCCCTGAGTATGACCTGCCCTATTGTTGAAAACTGAGGCACAGAAGGTGGTAAGTACCTCAGCCTTTTCCTCATCTTTGGTAACTATATTCCCTCCTATGTCCAATAAAGAATGGAGGTTTTCCTTGTCCCTCCTTTTGCCATTAGTGTATTTATAAACCCACTTTTTATTATCTTTTATAGAAGTGGCCAGATTAAGTTCAAACTGTGCTCTTACCTCTCTAGGTTTCTTTCTGCATGACCCAATGACATTCTTAAACACTTCCTGAATTGCCTGTCCCTTTTTCTAAAGGTGATAAACCCCCTTTTATCCTCTGAGCTCCTGCCAAACCTCCCTGCCCAGCCAGGCCTGTTCTCTTCCCCACTGGCTCAGCTTTTGACACACAGGGACAGGCTGCTCCCGTGCCTTCAAGATCTCTTTCTGGAAGTCTGTCTATCCTTCCTGGACCCCTTTGTTTTTAAAGGCTGTTTCCCAAGGTACTCTGCCCTCTCTACTCCAAGACAGAGGTTTTGTTGCTGCCCCTCCTTGTTTCACCAGGTATTGAAAACTCCATCATTTCATGGCCACTGTACCCCAATGGCCTCCAACCACCATATCTCCCCCCAGCCCTTCTCTGTTTGTAAACAGCAGGCCCAACATTGCACCACCCCTGGCAGGCTGCTCATCAGGTGGGACAAGAGGCTCTCCTGCACACACTCAGGAACCTCCCAGACCTCTACTCTGCTGGGCTGAGTTCCCAGCACACATCTGGCATGTGAAAGGTTCCCACAGGAGCAAGGGCTGGTGATCTTGAAACATCTGCCAGTTGCTTGCTGAATAATTCATCCACCTCTCACCCTGGCTGGGTGGTCTAAGAAGACTCCCACCAGGATGTCAGCCTCATTGCCTCCTCCTGATTCTCACCCATGGGCACTCAACTTTGCTGTCACTGACCTCAAGTTCTGGAGAGTCAAGAGACTCCCCAACATACAGAGCCATCCCTGCATCTGTCCTGCCTCTTCTGTCCTTTCTGAAGAGCCCATAGCCATCCACAGCAGTACTCCAGTCATCCCACCACGTTCCTGTGATGACAACTCCATCAGAACTTTCCTGCTGCATGATGGCTTCCAGCTCCTTCTCCTCTAAGTGCTATAAATCCAAGGAAGAAATGTTAGACTTCAGCATATTGTGTAGGAAATGGAGCATTAATTTTGGGGAATACCTCTCTTAGTCTCTTGATGTGGCTGTTTGACGCTGGCTGAATGCCTGCTGTCTACCCAAACAGCTTCAATCCCCCGTCCTTCACATTTCCAGAGGGAAAGGAAAAAAACCAACCAGCTAAGAATTTATGAGTAGAGATAAGGCCTAGGAGAAAGTCTGATTAACTTCAGTGGGCAAAACAGACTCAGAATAATGCTTAAATTTATAACTAACAAGCTAAGAACTAAAGGTAAGAAATAAAACAGTCTTACAAACACTTTTACACCACTTCTCCCTCCTTCCAGGCTCTCCCTTCTCCCTGCAATGGTGTGGGGAACAGGGAATGGAAGGTTTGCACTCAGTTGTTGCTTTCAGCTGCTTGCAAACATAGAAGTCCAAGACCTTTTGGACAGCAGTTCTTCCAAATCTGCTGTTCCGTGGATCTGTCCATGGGCTTCAGGGAGACAACCAGTTTCACCACAGTCCTCACCATGTCTCCAGGGGATAATAGCTCTGAGCCCTTCCCCTGCTTTCTGTGGGGTCCCTCCTACAGGAGACAGTCCTGTGCTCTCCTGTGGGTCACTCCATCAGATGCAGTGTCTTATGGATAAGCTGTACCTGCTTTAGCATGGGTTTCTCTCTGCACGGGCCATGGCCACAAGTCTCTTGAAGGACTCTGCTCCATCTTGGACCTCCCACAAGGTAACAGCCTCCTTCATGCGTCCTCCTGCTCTGGCAGGGGGGTCCTTGCACCCCGATGGCCTCTGTGGACTTTGGGGGGATAACCCATTTCACCATGGTCTGCACGATGGGCTACAGGGGGTCATAACTCTGAGTCCTTCCACTGCTCCCATGGGGTCCCTCCTCCTCCAACCTTGATGTCTGCGTTGCTAATCCATGGGTGCAATTTCAACTGCGCAACAACTCCTATTCTTAAACATGTTCTCAGACAGAGGTGGTGCTACGATTCAAAAGCAGGAAGTCCCTCCTGGACCCGACTATCATTGGCTTTATAGGAAGTTTCTAGCAGTTTCTAACAGAAGCCACCCCTCCCCCTATCAAATACCCAGCCACAGAAACCCACGACACTTGAGAAGAAAGCTCTAAGCTACACTTCAGTAAAGGGTTAGTTCATGTGCAGGAAGAAGTGTTTAGCTATGATTTTCTAGCCTGCTGCGCTACCAGGAGGAATTTTGGGCAGAAACAGTTCATCTGGTTTTCTCAAGGTATGTATCTAAGTGGATTCTGAGTTCTTTAACTACAGTCAGTACTTATAACTGTCATTTGTGTTTCTGAGGCTCCAGAAGCCCTTGGGTTCATGCATGCACATGTTCAGGCGCAGAAATTCTTTCCCAGATGGATTAATATGAGAAGGAAATCACCTTTTTTCAGTATAATTCTATCAGTAATGGATATGAAGCCCTGAATTTCCTAACACCAGAAAATAAAATGCGAGACTAGAATCATATGCACTGTGTTGTAGGGTGAATACACAAGAAAAGAAGAGACCCATTTTGCTTTATTTTCTATATAAGGTAGAGGAACAAATTGTATGTAAAAAGAATTTCAGGAGCTGATTGGTGTTTGGAAAGCAGAATTTAGCTGTGCAGCATTTTGCTAATGAACTACACCTATTAAAAATTAATTTACAAGGATGTGGTTGTCTCATTATCCAGCTTGCAGTGTACAAAACACTTTCATAGGAGATACTCTGCCCTTAGCTTGAGGTTCTGCAAAGACTTTTGTTGTGCTGGGCCCCAGATGTTGTGTGAGATGTATGTGACTCCTGGATGTGGCAACCTTGCAAAAATGCCTCTTCTTATTCTGCTGACTGGGAGCATTAATCAGTTTTAATTATCACTACTGGATATACTAACAGCTTACAAAAGTTGCCCTCTGCATTCTGCTATAAATGGAGCCTCAAATAGTTGTAGCTGCCTGTGGCTCTGTGCTAGAAAACCTGTTTTGTTCTGTGGCTCACACTCTCACCCTTTAATCAGAACTTGTTCTGAAAATGGCAATGCCATGTCTCTGAGGGTGATCTCATTTTTGAGGGCAGTAGCCAAAGGGGACATTGTCATCTGTTTCAACCTGTTCAGAGAAGGAGACTGTGAAAAACACCTTTTGAACTTCAAAAAAACCCCATTATTCTGGTTTTCAGGCAGTTCATCTGGGAGTCTGTCTGTACGGAGAAGTTCTGGATTTTGTTTATAGTGTTCTGCTTCTCAGGGATGCATCAGGACCTCTCTCCATGCTCACTCAAGGGACTCACCCCTGGGAACACCACAGATGTCACAGTAAGTGCCTGCTTGGGAGTCAAGTGTCTTAGCTCCCACTGGAGAAAACAGACCTATAAAGCAGATGGGCTCATCCTAAAACAATCCCCTGAAAGAGGGGATTTGGTTGTGTCAGCACAGCTCTCTGGTGTTGTCGGGGATGTCCTACAGCATATGCAATATCTACACACAGTTAGCAGGTGGGGGAGGGTTCAGGGATGATCTGTGTCTTTTTCGACATCCAGATGGAGGCCCAGGGATTGTCCTTGGACACCTTAAATATTCCTAATTACTGCACAGGTGCAACTGGAGGCCACTCTTACTAGCTTGTCTTATTGAGATGTCTCTGGGCATCAGATTGCATTGACAGGGGGATTACAGTGGAACTGTAAAGGCACAGTGTGCATGTGAACACCTAAGTTCAAGTGCCTTTATTTGAAACTAGGCCTTATATCCAGTCTGACTTCATAAGGCTCTGTAACTTGTTAGAGTTAAATACGTTTTGTACTTAAGAGCAGAGAGAGGTGATGTTGAGTGCATTTACTGGAAGAATGTTCTAGAAATCACAACCACAAAGTGAAAGTGTAATCTTCTGCCTTATTTTCAGTTAACTTGCAGAGTGTAGCTGTGCTGTGATGGAGAGAGGGGAGCAATATGTTGTCACTGGAAGAATGCTTTAGAGAGGGTCTGCACTTCAGTTTCTCGCCTATATTCTTTCACAATAAATCTTTACCAGATAAAAAAAAAAATCTGTGTATTAATGATATTCAGAATCTAATTAGCCTTGAATTCACATATGATGTGGCATGTAGAATTACAACCCATTCTAAACGTTGATGTGCTGTCAGTCAGCCTGGTGAGAGGGACTGCACGCACATGGAACATGCAAAGGAAAGTGTAGCACAATCCAGCAACAATCAGGAGATGCAGGTGTGGTGCTATGCTCATCAGGAATGCTGTCTGAGAGGAAACACGATGGTGAAGGGGCAGGAGAAGCTGCTGCCAGTGCCTGCTCACAAATAGGATAATGGCATAAAATGGCCTGGACTTGAGTGACATCAGGTAGAGATGTGCTGAGAGGCTTGAGGGGGCTGGAATTGGCTGCTGAGAAAGGAAGAGAAGAAATTGCCCATCAGAGTAAAGATCAGATGGGGATGTGAGCACATGTGGCTGGGGAAAGGCTGTTACCAAAGCCCACAGTTATTTTCAGGCACAAATCACCAGGGCATCATCAAAGTCTTAATTAAATCAGTGGGTGGATTTTTTTTTTTTTTTTTTAATTCCCAAAATGTTTCCTTGGGGTGTTGTTTTGTTTTTTTTCTTTTAAAGAAAGCCCCCTGCCAGATACATTATATGTGACAGAGACAACTTAAAGCAAATAGGATTTAGGGAAGAAAACCAACCCATCCTGCTTTGTTAGAAAAATGTGGATTCACTACTTGTGCCCTTAAGAACATGGCAGCAAAACACCCAGTTATTTGCAACTTCAGAAAGGATAAACTGAATGATGGGTCCTTCTGGGTTGGCTCAGCCTGAGTGATGAGCAGACTCCATAAACCCTCTCTGTCCCTATTCAAAAAAGGTTTTTTCAGATTAATATTGGAAAAAATATTTAAATAAAACTGCTGAATTAGTCTTATTATGTTGAATACTGGCAAACTGTTCAGTTTGAAGAGTGGTGTGGCCATAGTTTCGGCAGATACAAACAATTTTGGAAATCTTGTGATAGGAAATCTCACTGGAGTAGCCCTTCCTATGCTGGCAAAGCTCTGATTTAGAGCAAAGTATTCTGCTTGTTTCTACAGCAGTCTTCACCCATTTGTATAAGAAAATCTAGCTGCATTTCAGCCAAAAAGGCCCTTGAGTGGCAGAGATCATTCTTCTATGCAGCTGGAGTTTCTTGGTGTGTTGAAGGTTTATAGGATGAAATCTATGAAATAAATATAAGAATATTATTACTTACCACACTGAGAGGGTATGGCAGAGTATTTTTACCTGCCTTTGGTTCAGTCACGCCTGGGTGCAGCAAAGGGTGCTGACAACCTGCCCCAGAGAGGGGCTGGAGCCTGGCAGGAAAGCTGAAACACACACAGACTCTGGAATTCTTCATTTTGCCACCTTCATTCCACTCTTGATGCTGAAATAGCTTGATTTCTGACATAAAAACAAATTTTCAAAGAAGAATGGGAGCTCCCTGTCTGAAAAACCTCTTTCTGTAAATGCCAGGAATTTCAGTTGGTATCTGGTGGCACTCTTGAGGCTTGGCTGTTTAATCATCTCTCTGTTGATCACAAAAGCAAGCAGAGGCTGCTGTTCTTCTACTTTTGTTGTGTGTATATAAATGTGTATTGACAAAAATCTTCTCCATGGTACCTTTCAACCCCTCTCAAGTTCAGAGTCCTTTTTCATCCTCCTCCCTCCTGCAGAGTTTATCATGTGAAAGTGGCTGCTTGCTCTCACATCTCATTTCAGCCTAGACCTACAACTGGTCCATGATGAAGAGGAGGATTTAGCCTTCCTTTTAGCAGACCATGTATTACTACCAAATATTTTCTCAGTTCATGGTAAAAACCTGTTATTCCATGACTTCTGTGTTGCCCATCAGGCACCACAGGCTGGTGATTTCTTTGAGTTACACCTGTCTGAGCCCCTTCTTCTTTAGAAAGGGGGAGTCCAGATAGGTTCAGACCCAGAGCTTATGTCTTTGTTTGTTTGTTTGTTTCAAAACTGACTGTAATTATCTTGCATTTATTTCGATGTTACAAAGAAGTTTTATTTTTGCATAGCCCTGCATCCAGTGTTGAGGTGGATGGGGTTGCCATGAGATACTGAGGAAGCAAACACCTAAAGGAGAGGCACCTCTCTTTACCTGCCAGCATCCCAGTGTGAGGCTCAGGGGCACCTAAAAGCATGCCTGGGCTGGCCAGATTCAGGGATGAGCTGTGGAAAGGGTGTCCTTTGCTGATGGCTTTCATGAGAGTTTTAGGAGGAGAGATCTGCCGTGCCCTGAGGGCCTTCTGTTAGTTTCCAGTAATAATTTACAGATGTCTTGTGGAGCATGGAGTTTAAAAAATAGGTACCTAAAAGCTATTGGATCCTGGCAGTTAAATTTCATTTTATGTAAGGATTGGCATTTAATGCAACCATTAAAGAGGTGTTTACTCCTCTTTAGAGTTTTAAAGTAAGATTTTTAACCTGTTCATAACTTTATCTGCTGGAAATGAGTCACTAGAAAGTTGTAATATCCCTCTCCCCTTTGATATCAAGATCTGTTTGTATAATGTAAAATACAGAGTTTTAATTTAGGGCATTTTAAAGTCTGTGTAAGAGCTGTCATTAGAAGAACAATATTACTCTTTCCAGCATTGCAGGCCAACATAATCACAGGTGGAAGAGAGTTTGTATTATGAGAAATAAAAATTTGTGGCAGGGGGCATTATCAGATTGTTCCACTTACATTTTTAACATGTCTGCGCTTTGCTGTGCTTCACATCAGACTGTTTCTTGTGATAATGGGGATCTCAGTTGCTGCAGCATGACCTTGGCTGTGGTATTTTTGTATAAGGCTGAGTTTTGGTGCCTCCTGGGCTGGTTACTCCAGTCTTCCTCTGCACTCATTTCGCTGAAAGCACAAAGGTGAGAAAACTATCTAGAAAAATGAGACAGTTGTAATTCTTAGGTAATCCAGATACATAGGCACTTTTAGATGATCCCCATCACATATAACTATAGCTTAAGTCAGGAGGGATCACAGCAGCAGTGGGATCTCTCACCAGTGTTGTTTCTTGGAGTCAAGGAGACTCTCTTTTGTCTTAAAAAAGGAGATATGAGCTAGAGAGGATCTTATCCGATGCTGACAGCTCCTGACCTTGGTGCCCGAGAGTGTGTGCATGTGTGTGATTACATTTTGGTATAAAAGACTTCAAAACCAACTACAGGGTATTTTTCCTTTCTTTAAGGTGGAACTGAGAAAATCTGGTATTCTGCTGTTGCTCACAAGAAGGGCAGCAATATCTTTATGGGCATCACTTTCATATTTCTAAAATTCAAATGCTAAATCCCTTCAGACTTCCTGCAAGAAGCGGTGTTTCATCATTTTGCAGCACATAAGTGATTGCTGACTTCTTGTAGAGCTGCTGAGGTTAGAAATAGGCAGACAGCAATTATCGCCAAAAGCCTAGAGTTGTACAGGTGTAGATTTTCTTTTTCTCTAATCCCACTTACTCTCTTTGCATACACTTGAAGACAATGTGTGTGACTGACTTGTTACTAGTTTCAGCTCTGGTGTTGGCCTATTAGCAGTTCTTTCATTGCAGGAAAAATGTTGCAGAAAGTTAGAAAAGGAAGGAAACTTCCCTGACAAATGTTCCAGGGCAAGTTGTGATGCTCCCCATCCAACCCCTCTTCAGTTCTGGGAGTCAGGTGCCGTGTAACAGCATCTAGCTTTCAGACATATGACTTCTATTGCCACTAGTGGTGTTCCTTAGCTCAAGACACTTCAGTTCTTACACTCTGGCATCCCACTTGGAATGTATCACCTGCTTAGAAGCCTTTTGCTAGCCTTGGTCCCTTCTGGAGGGGATCCCTCTGAAGGAGGATGCACAAAGCCAACCCAGAAGCCAGAACCCTTTATCTCATTTTTGAATCCCAAGCCTATCTCTTGCCCTGGCTTTCAGCCAGCCAAGGTGCATTGCTGTTTCTGCTGGAGGATGTGTTCATGCCAGCATGGAGCCAGCTGCAGCCCAGCACTCAGTGCCAGCAGCCCTGGCCAAGGGTGGCAGCACATGCAATGTGCTTTTGTTATATTCATGTTGCATTCCTGAAAGGGAGGGATGCTGCAGGAAAGATAAGAAGTGTGAACACTGACCAAAAGGAAAGATTTAGTCTGAAATGATCTTTTAAAAGGACTGTGTGGATTTCTCGGTTCTCATAATGTTTTTAATTTTTGGGTGCATTACTGCTCTATTCTTTATCTTCATCCCGGTAATGCAAATGATCATGAGGAAGAAAAAGAACAATCAATGTTCCTTGCCCTGGGAAGCATAAAATGAGGCTAATGTTGCTAGGAGACATGTTCATTAGTGTGCACTTCACTGTACAACCAGAAGGGTTCTGCACATGTGCAATGCACAAGATGTTTGTGCAGAAATATGAAATTAAAAGCAGCACTGATAAAGTCAGTCAAGGCATTTTCCAATGAGTTTTCACTGAGTGCTTGAAAGAAACTTCATGGCCTGGATGTCTTGGTGATATTTTTACTTAGGCTCTATATTTCTGTGTCTTAAGGCAGAAGAGAGTGAAAAACAGCTTATTCAACATTATATTATCACTATTTTCTTCAGCATTGCCAGTAGTTTTTACCATTTCCCTTTACATCTGATAGCTATGTGAGAAATTTTTCACTTCTAAAAGCTTTTTGCTGTCCTTTGTGAGACAGTTTAAGCAACTGTGATTCAAAATTACTATAATGCACCAATAACAGGAGTTTTTGTGGTGTGCTTATGACTTCCCCATGCAATTAGTTCTTGGCCTCAAGTTTGCTGACACATGTGCCAAAAGTACTTTGTCAGACATTAGAGAACATTTTTACTAGTTGAAACAACACAACTTGCTTGGGAAAAGAGAGCTTCATGCCAGGGGCAGTGCCACAGACAGAGCTGGGGCTTGACAATAGGTTGTAAGGTCTGATGGATTTGTGCATTAAATTACAAAATGTGCACCTGTGCTCTGCTCTCTGACATGAACAAAGCTGTTGGGCTATAGATGTTTATTGACATCACATTTGCTTCTCTCCTATGCTGTCCTGGTTTGGATGTGTCTGAAGGCAGCTCAGACTGCCTTAGCCATGGGGCTGCTGGAGACTTCCTGTGTTTCCATGAGAGAGAGAGAGAACTCTTCTGCAGTTTGCCACCACTGGTTTGGTAAGAGACACTTAAAAAAGGTTGCTGGCACAGAACACGGACACTGACTCCTTCTGAGGCATGAGACAGGGTCCCTCTGGCTCTGGCCCGCTGAATGTTTTGCCTCACAAAAACTGAAGAAGATTACAGATCTCTAAAGAGCACAAACAAGAGATTGCAATAGGCTCATGGCTGCCAGTTGCAGCACTCCTTGTACTGATAATTACCGTGTAGGTAAGATGAAGCACATCGTTGTCAAATCTGGCAAGTACAGTTTGAGGAGTGGACATTCGCAAACTTAAAAAAAATAAATCTTACATCATTTGCTCCTTCCTCTCTGCTTTTCCAGTCCGTGCCAAGAAGTTGTGGAAAAAAGTTGCTGGGTTTTGCCTATGTAGATTTCTGTTTGAAAATCTGCATAGACTGGAAATAAGTCTGGTGTATACACATTCAGCCTGGATCTCTGCCACTAAAGTGGAGGAAAATGGTTTGAGGAAGGAGAAGTGGGATATATGATGGCTAAGTGCCATATGGTGAGGCCATAATACATGCTGAAATATGAGTCATTACTTAAGAGACAGAAAAATGAGTGCCATTAGTTATGGTGTTAGTGAAGTCCAACATACCAAGTTCACACATTCATTCTGAATTAAATTTTAACTTGCCTGTAAAAGTCTTCAAAGTCTTGCATGACTTGGTGGCAACATCTTGTTACTCTGCCACCTTTCCTTCATTATAAAGAGAGGTATATACTCAGCATAGGCTGTTGTGAAACCACTGCAGGTTCCAGCTTTCTGAAGAGATGAGGGACAAGGAGCAACAGCTGTCTGGGTTGTCAGCAATATAAAGCAAAGTCAAAATTCTGCCTGTGTCCCAGGATGCAATGATTGGAATGCATCTAGCTGATATCAGTGAAGATGTTCAGTGAAGATGTTGAGATTCTCTGCTGGTGGAGGATCAGAACTAAAAGCATCCCTGAATGACCTTAACAATGAAACCTTTACATAAATATCTGTAATCTAACCTGGGAAATCATGTGCAAACAGATGCTCATGCATGCAGTGTTTTACTGAACTGCTGCATCAAAACACCTCTGTCTCCAGTGCAATTAAACAGGTCAGTGAATTCACTTTGAAGCAAGTGCTGGGACTTCTGCAGCTTCAATGACTTTAGCAAAGCCTTTGAAAAAAAGAGAATAAAATATATTTTGTATGTCTGGCTGTACAGGGGAGTCCTAAAAGATGATGAGTAGTCTCTTTGTATGAGTGTGCAGGTGAATGATAAGCTGACAAATGTCTAATGTAATAGTCATGAAGATGAGGAATGTTTGGTAGTTTTCTGGGCATGGCTTAGTGTGAAGACTCCAGAGATTTCAGTTTATAGTCCAATATGTCCTTGTGCAAGTTCTTACCCTGGAAGACACACTCTGTATTGCTCTTTCTCCCAAGAACAGGCAACGAAGAAGAGTAGACTATGTAATTTGGAAAGTATGTCTCTGTGTTGTTCCTTCCCCTGTGCATCAGATTGGTGAAATTGTTCATCCATGTCTCAGATTTGTGGCTTTATTTCTTTTTCTGCTGTGCTGATCTGGGCTATTCCTATTCTGACTGTCTTCAGGAGTGGAACTGCTTCCCAAGGGCTTCTGGCAGATGCTTCAAGAAAAAAGATTCTGAGGACATTTCAGCCTTCACCAGGATATTGAATGGGCTTCAAAAGCTGTAGGAAGAGGATCCGCAAGTAAGCTTGGAAAGTAGTGTTTCTCTACAAATTCCCTAAGACTGCTAGTTTTGTGTTGTTCTTCCAATGTGCAACAGCAGCAGGACTTGCATAATTCTGCTCTGAGTACCTCAGCACCTGAGAGATTAATGTCTGATGCAAGTGCTTGTCTGTCATGGAAAAAACAGGCAACTCCCCAGCCTGCAGTTGCACATATTGCAAATATATTTTATTATTTTCAGCTATCATTTACCAGTTGAATGTAAGTTGGAACAGTTGCTATTTATTGGGCCATACTGAAAAAATGCATCAGCAAACACAAAGTTTTCCTTCTCTGTTTTGCAAACACTGCATAAGAATTAAAGAGCTGATAGTTAACTCCATAAATATATGGTATGAAGTACTACCATAGCTAGTTGGAGTTAACAGGGCCAGGACTCCTTCACAGCAACAGAATTTTAGTTTAGTTAGAAGACACTGAGCAGCGACAGCCCTCACAATTTGTCAATTGATCCCTTATCAGTAAAGTGCAGCTGTTGATTCAGTCATTGCTGCTCTGCTTTTCAGGCAGAAAACTAACTATGTCAAGATATGGGAAAACCCAGATAAATAAGTAAAAGCCACTATAAACATTTTTGCACAGTAAAATTTGTTTATAAATTGATAAAACTATGAGTTAGTGTTTGGATGTTCTTCATCTTTACAACTGTACATTGGGAGTCAATGAGCTGTTCCAACATGCACCAGAACTGCTGTAAGAGGTCCCACCTATTTCCAAACAGACTTTGGATCAACTCCACATGTCTGTTTTGAACTCGTACAGAGAGGATCCTGATCCAAAATTGAAATGGGAGCAGACATTTCTTGCTAGTGCCATTCTGGCCTCGAAAGGCTACAGAAGCAGAATGCACCCTTTTTTCTTTATTATTTTTTAAGGAAAAATATTGTCTTTAATTCTCACCTGGTCTGTCACATCTAGTAGGCTAGAATTGTAACATCTTGTGTTGTTATTGTTTCTATCACAGAAAGACTGGATTTTCCCCACCTCCATTACCCATGCACCAAAATCCTTGGCTCAGGGAAGTTTAAGTGAAAATGTAGATGTTGTGCAAGTAGAAGCAATCTCAGCAGTGAAATCAAATGTTCATTCCTGAATTTCCCAGAGAGCAGCACGTTTCATGTGATGTTTACCTAGAAAAATATTCATATTTGGGGCTAAAACCTGAGCCAGTAAGTTAATGTCATGCAAACATTTACCAAACATCCCCCCCAAAAAAATAGTTTGGGTGTGCAGCCATCATTTTTAATGAGATTTTAAAAGATAGAGATAAAAATGGTGAGTCCTTAGCATACAAACTTTGCACACTGGTGAAGCAAGCATTTCAGAGGGACAGGAGGCTCCAAAAAAGGAGGCACAGTGCCTTTTGGGGAGTATGTCACCTCCTGACATTGTCCTCGTGGGCATGACTGGCTCTTCCCTACTGCAAACAGGTGTCCAATGGGCAGGTGACCAGCTCACACATGCACCAGGGAGGGTGCAGAGAGATGTACCTGTTCCTGCCAGAGATGGGTGTAAAGCCTATTTAAGCTCTGGCAGGCAAGTGGCAGACACTAAGCTCAAACACAACAGAGCTGTTGGTATGGGTGGGTTGGTAGGAGAAGGTGCTCCTGAAAACAGGATAAAAGTGTTTAGGTAAGAACTATATCTTAGTTGTGCCATCATTCATGGCTGCTGCCAAAAATAGCATTCCTTCTGTTCTCTGCCTGTTCCATTTACCCTGAGAAACTGAAGTGAGCACCAGCAGGGCTGATCACCCTGGCAGCTCCATGGAGGTTAAGCAGATTCTGATCTAACAATCTGACACTTGCTTCCTGACAGCACCCAGAGCTCCTCTGACACATGCTCATTCCAGGCAATGCAGATTGCATGCTGTACCCTTCCTTCATGCTGCTTGAATTGCATCTGGGTTTATTTCTCCTTAAAATACTTGAAAGAATGGACTAAATGCATGGACTAAATGCTGTGTGACATCTGAAAGCTTCAGCTGATGGCACTGATTAGAAAGGGAAGCACCAAGTGAGTGTTTCAGCCTGCAAAAGTGGAAGGTATGGAGAAATAAACTGATTTAAGCCAGATTTAATTTTGCTGTGAGATATAGCTTTGTGCTGTAAGTTTAATGATGAAGTACATTCTTAGACATTTAACAAACTCTTGGAAAATGGGACCATGAGCAGTTGATACCTTGGTTATAAACTTCTGAAGTAATAGCTTCCACTTAGAAATAAGGGAATAGCTCTATTTGATCTTTCTTATACCATTACAACTGCTTCTAGCTTCAGGAAAGGCAGAAAGTCTGTTTTTCATCAGCAACTAGTTGTCACTGTAATTAGTTACTAGTACAGTAACTACATTTAATAGCAGTAACTGTAAAAGCAATTTGCTTTCCTACTAATTTCTACTCTCTGAAGTAGGAGAAGCTAAAAATGTCATCCCAGCCAGCAGTGGTATGGCAGTGAGTGTAGATGGGGGAATAAAAAGAACAAAACAGTAGACTACAAGTCTGCGAGGTGGCAGCAGCAAGGCTTTTTCTGTCTTTCTATACAACCCAGCAGAGGTTCCTCCTTGAAGTTTCTAGGCACTCCACAGACATATTATTTAAAAGTGCTGCTAGAATAGTCTGCTCATGCTCTAACAGCAGTGGTGCCATTTTTGAACTCTTCCTCCATTTATACACAACCCTTAATTTGAAGGAGGGGAATAACATACATGGATGAATTAGAATTTATGGAGCTCAGATAACTTCTCACTAGGTTTTGTAAAAGCAAAAGAGAAAATAATTAGTAAAGCTGGCCAGGATGGTTTAAGGCTCTTCATTTCCTCTGTGTGGAGCTTGTGATGGGGATGACTGATAGCTCCAGCCTGGAGGAGACTGTCAGGTTTGTTACCAACTCACGACTATTTGACCATCATGGCCAAGTGTGGAAGGGTGCTGGTAGCTAGTGCTTGTCATTCCAAGCTACCTGAGTGTTTACAGGACAAGCACGAGGAGCCAGGGTTGTTACTGGGCCTGGTGGCTTTAATTGCACAAAATTCAGACCTCATGATTGTGGATTTTCCTGCAGCCTTCACCTGGCTGTGGGCAGACTGCTGGGACTGTGCTCTACCTGACCACTCCCTTAAAAACAAGGGCATTTAATTTCATGCGTCACAAAGTGGGAAAAATACAACAGTGGGAAAATTCATGAGCTCTTGTGCCTCTCTGCCTTTGAAGGTGAGAGTGTGAAACAATAGCCTTGCATTAAGAGCTAATCTGAAACCATGAATACATGGGTCAAATTAGCTTAAGGGTTTCTTAGCAGGCAGCAGATATGCAAAAGGGGAGCTGGTGTGACTATCATAGCTGTCCCCCTGCCACCAGCACTTTGAATAATTCAGGAGGCTTGAACAGAAAATGGTAAAAAATGAAGGTGAAATTTTGTTCCTTTTTCCAAACAATGAGCAAGCAAATTCCCCAGACTCCTGTGATGTTTAATGGACGAGCAGGAGAACCCAGCATTCTCTCATTGATATGGTACTATCAAAGAAACAAAAAAAATCACTCTGATTTAATGATTTAAAGAAAACCTTGCAGTCCAGTGTTAAGAAGAGGGTGCAGCCCTCTTCTTGCACCTGGGAACACACTGGAAGCAGAGCAGCAATAACACTTGATTGCAGCACTGAAACTTGATTGGATTTGCCACAGTTGGGTCCTTCTGGAGGCAAAAAAAAAAAAAAAAAAAGGTTGAAAACAGAGCTACAAAACAGGAAAGCACATTGAGTGAATCTATAAGATATTGTGATGTTCAGTGCAGTGTTTGAAAGTGAATTAACAAAAACCCTCTAAGTCAGAATAAAACTGAACTGATATCAGTCTGTCTGGAGGGAAACCAAAGTGACAGTGAAAAAAAGAAAGAAGATGGTCTCGGGAAATCTGTGGCTTCAATGCACAGAGTGGGGACTGACCAATGGGGTTTCATGTCAGATCTAATTAGAGCTATGAGTTTCTGCACCATTTTTCTGTTTTTCTTGTTCTTGTGGTCATTGGAGGAAAGCATGCTGTCGTGCTCTATGTGTGAAGTAACTACAGTGGGAGCTCCAGGGCCAGGAAAAGGGCAGACAAGAGTAAGTCTGCCTTTCATGGCTTGCTGCTAGATGCTCACATGGATGCTCCAGTGAACATCAAAGTCAGAATGCTCAGAGCACAGCTGTGTGTTTTGCATGAAATCACTGTGTAAAGTGAATTTGGATGTCCACTCCTTACTCCCATCCTTGCCACAGAAAAGCTGTGATTTACTTACTGGCTGTCAAATACTGCAGTGCAAAAGCCCAGGAGTGACTTGCAGGTGTTGAAAAGGAATTTATAATAGCACTGATATGAGGGCTGGAGTTCAGGGCTAAACGCCAGAAGAAAGGTCTTGGACTTTAGACACATCTTTTCTTCATGATTTCTGTTGCTTGGTGCAGTTCTGAATCATGGCTCGTGTGCTGGCTCTAATAATTAGATTGTAAGAAATGTAAATGTTAGAGTCAGCACTTGGATTGTGAGGCCTATTCCTGGAGGCTCAGAATGAGGTGATCCAAACCTAAAGAGCCTCTGTAATTCTCGGCCTTCTCTTTCTACCCGAGAACCATAGCAGGGTGGTGGTTAGTTTGAAGTGGGAATGATTTTTTGAAAGAAAAATAGTTTTGGTTTTCCTTGTGGAACAGAGGATCCTTTTGTTTTTATTTGCAGAAAACTTAAAATATTCAGTGAATGCAGCAGCCACCTTTTGAACTGAGTGTGTATCTGCGTTACTGTCTACCTGGAAAGCCTTCTGTGAATGCTCTCAGATGCCTAGTGAGCTAGAAAGTCTCTATTGATTCTTGTGAGACTGATGGGTTTGGATCCTTTTCTTGCAAAAACAAGAAATGAGGGAAGACATCGTTCGTCTTGGCATTGATTTGAAGCACATCTGTGCTTCAAAATTCTGATATTTTCCCATGTATAGGGAGTTCCATTTTCTTCTCTATATTACACAATGAGATTTTCCAAAGCTTTTAGGTTTGCTGGGAAGACAAAAGCACTGAAAGCTTTGAAATGCTTGAATATTACAGAAGCAGCATCTTAGAAACCTCAGAAGACTTTATATGGGCGTATGGGATAGCAGCTATTCTGTCACTACGAGAAGAGAAAAGCAACTAACTTGGTGATAAATGTGCTTGAAACAGATGTTCATCCTCTGATTCCATTAGGGGATTTTGTGAATGTGGTTCATTCAGCTGAGTACATGAATCTGACTAAAATTTTGTGATATATGATCATCCCTTCAAATCACACAGCAATTAGCCCACCAAATTTTTTTTTTAAATTTATCTGTTTCTAATAATAAACTGTATCAAAATAGATGAATTTGAAAATGCTGTAACACTCCCCCTTTCCCTATGCTAACCTCCTTCTCTTCCTATGCAAAAACATGCAGTTTAATTTACATTCTGTTTAAACTTGTGGGAGAATTATTCCTGGACCACAATAATTCTCAGTGTGGGTTCTGTGAGACGACTGTGGATATTTAATTACAAGATAAGGTATCTCATTATAGGGTGGAACACCTACCGCTTTAAGACTAAATAATTACGGTTTCAAAATTTGCAAACTTTTGGCAAGGTATGACTCGATGTTGATGTGGGAGGAATTCACTTGTTATTTGGATGTTCTGGTAGTTTCTCAGGAACAGCAGTGATGGCACAGCTGGTTGCCGCTGGCTCCTCTGGCTGGCACTGCCTGCAGTAGCTCTGTCCTGCAGGACCTCATGCCCAGCCCCAGGTTGCTGTCAGGCTTCTCCCCCTGCGCTGAGCAAATCAGGGCTGTGGGTGAATGCCTGTGTGTCACAGTGTTCCTGAGACTCATGAAGGATGGGCAGCGATACAGAAAAACAGTGCTGTGAGTGCGAGAAAATAAAGCTCCTGCAGCAGCAACAAAGTTCCAAATTAGAGAATGGATCCTAAATGCATGGTTTTGTATTTTGTTGCTGTCTTTGTCCTTTGCCCCTGAATTAAGAGGTGCACCAGATAACTTAGCAACTCTGAACTCCCTTTAAGGCATGATATTTTTCCTAAGTGGTTGCGGAGCTGCTGTTGGAGAATGGTGCTTGCATGTAAAAAAGCAATTGTAATGCTGAACTTCAGATCCTCAGCCCTGAAGACCCAGCTACTTTAAATCTTGACTTGCAAACTCAATTATCTCTTAAATGTAAATCACATGTTCAAATGTTGAGCGCTGCTTCCCTACTCAGAAAATCAAATTTGTCTTTAAATTATGATGAACCTTTTGTTTTAATGACAATAAAATACTTAAAATTCAGTGTGCAACAACTGAAGCATTTTGAGGATAAATAGAAAACGTAGAAGACACATTAATATGTTTTGTTTACCATTTTAATTTGCTTGTTGTTCAGTGTGCAGGTTTCTTTCTTTTTTAAATCTTCGCAGTAAGAACAGAATTTGTTCTGCTTCTCTAAAGAGGGATCTTTATTATGGTTTTTCCCCTGTAGCACTTGTTTATGTGGCAGAGAGAACAATGGCAAATGAACAAGAAAGAGAAATTTCTTTTCTTTTGAGATAGATTGGAATAGGGAAGGCACTTTTTACCTGAAGTGTATATTTTCTAGGATGTTTACTAACAGCAGTAGCTGTTTTGCAGAGCTCTCTAGAGATCTGGCCATTCATAGCACTGGTGACAGCAGCATTTTTCATGGCATGTACTGTAAGGGCAGAAACAACTGAGACATGAGGGGTAGGAAAGCAGTTTGGATCCCTGGGAGATGACATTGCTGCTGGAGATCTGCTCTCAGCCTGTGGACAGAGTAACACAGGTGGTGATCAGGCATCATGGACATGAACAGCCATGCACAATTCACTATGGTTTCCCTTTGGAGCCTGACCTCTAATTGAGATTTATTGACATAGGGAAGTTGCATAAATAGGACATATAAATCTTCAGAGGATTCTGGTCTAAGAGTTTCCCTCTGGATTTGTCTCAGGTTGTTTTGTCTGACTGTTAGCAGCGTTAAATGTATTTGACCCTCTACTCAGGAGCTGGGATGGGCACAAAAAACATAGACGACTTTCAAAAAAGTGAAAGCAGGGAGTGGTTAAAAATGTAACAATTTGTTTATTATTATTAAAGCCATGATTTACTGCTTCTTATTTTGTTGAATTTTCAGTCTCAGGAAAGTTGAGACCTACAATTTCTAAACTTCTCCAACCAGAGGCTCAGCAGGGACTTTTGTCACAAAAATGTTTCTTCAGCACAATAGAAAAGCAATGACTGTTGCTGAGAGAGTGCCCTACACAAGGCACAGGGTTTATACAAAGATTAGTTTCCTGTGGATTCAGATTCTGGCACTGAAGACATTTCTGGCTATGGCTTTTGGTGGTGGGGGGAGGGGGAAATTTGAGCTTGTCAAGTCTGGCTCCATTGGAGTTTTAGTTTTATAGTAGTGACCTGTATTTTCTTCCTACACTTTGATTACACTTACTTGCTTTCTCTTTAACATTTTTCCTTTTCACTGTAAGAATAGTACTGGTGAGTTCTCTTTTTAACAGATCATTTAAAAACTGATGAAAAGCAGGACTGTACATGTGTAACCTAAGCTCTGTTTAGTGCCCTCCTAAGGAAACTGTCCACTGGTGTTGGTGTCTCCTGGGCAGAAGGGGCAGAGGGCAGAGCCACGCTTTCATTTCCCAGCCTGTAGTGTCAGAGGATCCCTGGCAAAGGTGCTGACACCCACTGGGTAACCCTCTGTGCTCATCTTTTGTTGTGCTCCCATCTACTGGGAGACGCATAGCTGCTGACCATTTGTTTTCAATTGAGTAGCATATTGGAAATAATGGGGATTGCATTTAGGCCTACTCCACTGCTTGCTTGGTCATAGAATTATCAGCTGTTTTCAAGGATTTTTAAATATATTTTAATATTTGATGGTTAATTGAAAATAGTATTTAACACCTTTCAGCAAAGAAAGAATTGATGAATTATTCAAGGTTCCATTTTGTATTCTGAACTAGAGAGTGCTGATGTATAAATAATTTATAAGTATTGTTGAATTTCCAGTCTCATCCCAGTTTGTATTTAGCCCCACAGTGAGCAGGAAGAGGGGACAATAAAGCAGAAGGCAGCAGTGGTTCATGGTATTGCCCTGTTACCAGATGAGGTACTTTTCCTCAAAAATTCCCAGTAGAGACCTGGTCCCTTTAAGAAAGCACTGCAAAGAGCAGAGCCTGGCTGAGGATCACTGACCTCACCAGTGAGCTTTGTCTCTCAGCAGTGGTCAGTACTGAGTGAGGTGCCTCTGGGCCCAGGAGCACCCCAGGGTCTTGGAGAGATCCAAGTGCAGGATGCCTCTTTGTCCTTTCCAGGAGCAAGTCATGGCTTTTTGGAAATAGACTGTGTTGGAAAAAAGGGCTTTGTTTTGTGAAATGCAGTCAGAAACATTTCCATTTTTTTTGCTTGCTGGGAAAACTGCTTGTGTTAGCATTCGAAATCTCTGTGAGGAGCAGGAGTGGCTGGGGGTAAAAAAAGGATTAGATCTGCTGCTAGGACTTCTCCCTAGTGAGGCTTTCCAGTACATGGGTAACTCCTCATAGCATTTAAATGCTGGCGAGCTCTTGGCTTTCCCTTGCATGGGATAAAGGCCATGGATTTGTGTTCCTTGCCGAGCAATCCCTCTGAGCTTTCTGCAGGGGTAGTCAGCAGCAAGACAGCATGTCGTAATCTCTTCAGCCAGTTTGAACAGGAAGACATCTCACATTGCCATGACAGGTTCACTGAGTGATCACTTGAGATCTCTAAAAATTAAAAACCACCACAGAAATCTTCTAGGCTGCTGTAAGACTGAGTGTACGTAGCCCTTGTGAGCTGAAATAGAACTCAATGCTGCTCTAAGTCATCATGGATAGGCTTTGCAAAGATTTGGGAAGGGCTCTACCCATGCTTGCTGCAAGTGCGCTGATGGCTAAAAAGGCCAATGTGAGATAGGCAAGTCTGATTGCAAAAGGCACAGCTGAAAGTCTCCAAGGCCGGTATTGGCGAGGCACGGTTCTTCCTGCGTTGCCTTTTTTCCTCCAGGCTGATTCTGTGTGTGTTCTCAAAGGAAGCAGCAGCGTTATGGATGGTGTGTCTCCATTTCTCCCGATTGGAGGCCAGGGTGGACCAC
>JAWWEE010000159.1:3658230-3675243 GCA_035221455.1 Xenops minutus
TTGCTTCTGTAAGACATGGCAGAGTGGCTCAGGGGTTGGCTGGAAACAGCCAGGAATGAAATGAAAGGGACGCCTTTGGGATTAATTTACTCTGCATGTTTGAAGCGGTGGTGCCTGGAAAAGAGTTCTCATGGTATTCCTGAGGCCGTGAGTTCAACCTAGCACCGGTCTTTTCTCTCTGTTACTTGTCAATACATGTTAGACTCTTTTATACTTTTATACTCTTTTTATTCTTTATATACTCTTTTATACTCCTTTATATTCTGTACCCCAAAACCCTATAAGTGAAAGAACTCTTATCTACTTTACCCACATAAAGTTGTTTTGAAAAGTTTTTTTACCCATTCTCACGGCGACATTCTGCAAGGATTTGTGGGCTGATGAGACTTTGTGGAAGCTCCAGGCTGCATTCCTTCTCTGTGTGCTAAATGACACAGTGTCTTCAAGCCAGGACGGTGAGTTAATTTGTTTGTAGTTTGTACCAACTTAGAAGGAAGGATAAAAGTTGGGCTCCTTGCATTGTTCTCCTCTCCACAGGCTCATATTGGAGGTGAAAACTTCCTGCTGCCATCCTACTTCTCCTCCTTTATCTTGTCACTTTTTTCATAGTGATTGAATATGCTTATTCCTTGTCTTTAACCTCACAGGAGTTCCCTTAAAATGCTCCTTGAGTTGTGGAGTGGAAAAAGTAGGGAATTCAATTCCATCTCTGTTTCCTGTGACTGTAACTACTAAAAACTAAGTATCATGGGAAAGATGATGACAGTGTTTGTGTGCTATCAGTTATAAGCCTGGCCTTTCCTGAGGACTTTTTTATAGCTTAGTTTTCAGTGGGTGGGATGTGGAAATGCATATAGCAACAATGATTGTAACTCAGTCATGCATCAACTGAAAAAATCTTTCTCCCTCTCAAATTTTTTCTTCTACACTCCACCAGGATTTAGGTTTTCTTCTAGACAATAAGTTTGTAACATATGTAGTAAGTTTTCAATTGCACCTCAGCCACATGTGTTGGTTTATTGGCAGAGAATAAGGACAAGATGCTGTGTGAATTCTAACATTTGTTTCATGCAGTTAAATACTTAGATGTGGGATGTGTGATGATTCTCACAATATATTTATACTTTGATAAGACGTCATGAAATGCAGATGAATATTTCTTGAAAGAAATGTGTTTCAAATCAGACATCCTTATCTCATAATCCAGAGTTGATGTCTTAATTTTACCACTCTAACTCTGAAATTCAGCTTCTCTGTAGTACACGGTCATTCTAGGATTAATCCAAAGCATCCACTTGGCTTTTAGGGAAAATCAAACATGGCTTTTAATTCCTGCTCATCAGATAAAGTCTTTTGCTTTTGTCTATGATTAATAGCAAGTTACTAATCCATAAGAGTTTTATATTTTGGAGGTGAGGGAAAGATTGAGGATAAAAAACAAGGGAGATAACGCAAAACATTTAATTTTGTTGGTTCACAGGTATTTTCCTTTTAAGTGTGCACTGCTTGAGAACAGAACTGTAATTGGTTTTTTTTGTTTTTAGAAGACATATGAATAAAGAAAATACATTTCTCTACTGTAGAATTTTGAGTTTGGTTGCTCTCCTACAACACTACTTACTTCTTGATTTAAGAGCTCTTAGGACTACTTAATGATAAAGGGAGTTCCAGGTAATTTTTAAAAAGATTGACATAATATTTGCATGTAATGAAAGGTAACTGATGGTAATTGAGAATTCTTTCACCTTGATGAGGAATACAGGCTTTGGAGGTAAGTACTGAGAGTTAAGCAACTCCATACCTCGAGGCTAGTTAGATGTTGGTGTGGATGAACTTAAAACCAGCACTTTTCACCATAGCTTGGCCTTGAGGTTGTAATTATTCTTCCTCTCAGTGAAGGCATTGCTGTCATTCTCCCATGTTTTACACTTTTATAACTTGATTACTAGTTGTGACTGTATCTTAAATCAATCTAGAAACTTTTTCTGGAGCAGAATGCTTAGTACTGTACTGAATAATGAAGCTGGAGCACAGTAGAATTTAATGTCCTTGATTCTATTTTAAGTGAATTCAGTGGCAGTACTAGAGGGTAGCAGGTGACTGTTACTGATGACAAATGCTTCTCTTTTCACGTGCCATGGATGATAACACAACAGGTTTCCCTACACAGGCCTGACAGTCTGACTTAGAGTGATCTTATGGGATGGGGGAAATATCCCTTTACTTGTGCAGAAACCCCTTTTCTTTTCCGTGCTGGCAAGACTTTTCAATGGAGGTAGAAAATGAGCTGTGCGTGTGTATGTCACAGACACTGGACTAAAGTCCTTTAATGTCCACGGGGAATGGAACAGGCTTCACTGTTTATGGTCTTGGTGGAAATTCCACATTGGCAAACAGCAGGAGATGCAGTTTCTTCACTTTTAATAAGAAATAGTGGTTTTGTGTCAGCTTCAGTTTGAAGTTAAAGCTCCAGAGAGACTATATATTTGAAACCTTATTCTTTGCCCTGCTAATCCATTCCCTCCAGTAACACCTACAAGCTCTACTTAATTTTTTTCCCTTTCCTTAGAAGATGTGTCTGTGCAACAGTATCTCCCTCTCAACATGTATCCTGGGAATACTGTCTTCCAAATGGAAAGAGAGTTTGTATATACAGAAATTTGTATCGTCCTAAGTAGTTTGCTGGATGGAACTAGTCAGAAAGTTTTTGGAAAAAAATGCGTGCCTAAGATGTGAGAAACTGAAACTCATGCATGTGATTTGGAACAATTGCTTGAAAGTGGGATAGTACCTACTTTGCAATAAGCATGCCTTTTTTTTTTTAATTCATGACTGTTCATAAAAAGTGGAGATTAGATTTCATGCTTCAGCATTTCAGTGTCCTTCAAGGAACAGATTTCTTGTCTTTCCACTAGTCATGGCTTTGCTTTTTTTTGGGCTATGTTTTAGGATGGAAAGCATCCAGAGAATTGGAGCAGGTGTCTTGGCTCAGTGGAAAAGAGCTGTGAGATCTCTGGGATCTGCAGGTGATTTGATTTCACTTTTTTCCTCCATCACCTTTTGTCTGAGCAGATTCTCTGACATTGCTGCTGTTTCCTGTGCCTCCAGGGCCACAGAGAATTACTTTCTTACTACCTACTGAATGATAGTTCTGATTTTGTACCAACTAATTTTAGTATGCCGGACTCCCATCAAAGTCTTTATGTAAGGTTAAGGTACCTAATTAACGAGGCGTAAGGAGACTGTAGTTAGGAGTTGTGTACCAGAGGGCAAAGGGGAAGTAGAGACATTAGTTTGGAGGTATAAATTGTATGTAGGACTTAACAGATATGGCCAAGCTTAGTCCCTGGCTGGACCATGAGTATACTTGCATATGGCGTGGTGTAGCTTTCTGCACTAGAGCTACATGGAGTAAGCAGAGTGTGCAGAACAAAGTTTGAGTTAGGAAGGTACATTGCACAGGTTACTTCTCAGTTGCTGATGTGAGAATATGCAGCAGCCACTTTGAATGCCTTAGAAGGGTTCATATAGAAGAGTTTGAAAGAATGGCCAGCTGGTATAATGGCTTCTGAGATATTTAGCAGCATATGTCCCCAGGTTACCACAGATTACATCCTTTCTAGGACTGTTTGTCTTCTCATATATTTTGGTGATCAGACTGCATCATTCTGTGTCCCTACAGCAACACCTCTTGTCTAAAGGAAGCTCTGCTTCTTTGAGGTGCTGATGGTAGTGGCAGACACTGCTCTCTGAAGGTATTGCTTCTGTAGGCTTAGAAAAAAACACAACCTTACTTTTATGGTATGCTAAAACTTCAGATTCTAAATACTTCTTAAGACAGGAGGAGAAACAGTATATGAAACAAGACTTCCTGTGTTTTTTGAAAATGATGCAATGCAGGAAAACTGCCTTTGGCCTATGATGTGATAACGAGAAGTAATGAAGTGACTTTAGATTTTCTGCTGGTTCAAAGCGAGTACTGACTTCTACAAGGGTCATTGCTCAGCCTTTTAATCTCACTGGAGAACTCTCTAGCATGCCAGGAATAGAGGAATCTTATTTATGAACAGCAGAGGTTTCCAGGCAGAGATGAAAGTGATGTTCTGGACACTGGTAACCAGGAACAAATGTCCAGTGTTCCCCAGAGAATCTGGGCTTTTGAAAAAGTTACAGAAGGCATCGAAGAATTCTTGGAGCCAAATGAATTGCTAGATCAAAGTACATCTTTCATTAGAGATGCTCTGATAAGATCTTTCCTGAGTAAAATGAATTTGGGGTGGTTCTTGAAGCTGCTGGAGTGATTTCTTTATATGCACTGGCCATGTTGAGAAAACAAAGTCCAGATACAACCATTCAGTGTGAAATAAAAAAGGGAAAAGCCTAAAAGTTAGAAAAATGGCAAGTGGCAAAGCAGCAAGTGATAATAAGCTCAGCTAAAATGTGTTCCTGAAAAGCACTGGATTGTTTCACTTGTGAAAAGGATTCTATCCTTTTTGTGAATAGGGGACGCAGTTCCAGTTATTGTGTCCCCCCATCTGTGATTTAATAAGTGTTTTCCATTGTATTTCTGTGATATGAATGTAAATAAGCGAAAGAATTAAGTGGTGTAGTGCAGGGTCTTTCCACTGAAAACACAATCAAGGTGGGTCACAATAAAGTGGCTTCCTTTTTCCTAAGGGAAGGGCAGGGGTGACTTAGGTCATAAGCATTCATTACATTTCAACAGAGTGTGAGTATGTCCCATCTTAATGTTACTGGATAAATGTTCACAGTATGAAATCTGTTGGCCTTCATCTGTAGGTTTGAAGTCAACACTCATGATTCTGGATCATATATATTTTTCCAGAGGGAAATATTTTTTACAAAGGATATTGTTTTAAGGTCCTTTGCCACTTGAAGCCAAACTTTAATAGTTCATTTTCCACTGGGACTGAAATAAAACTGTTGATGACCATGAATCAAATATCACAAGAAGCAATTCTTGAGGGAATTTATTGCAGGAAAACATAGAATCACAGAATGGTTTGGGTTGGAAGGGACCTTAAAGATCATCTCCTTTCATCCCCCTGCCATGGGCAGGGACACCTTTGACTAGGCCAGGCTGCTCCAAGCCCTGTCAACCTGGCCTTGGACACTTCCAGGGACGGACCAGCCACAGCTTCTCTGGGCAACCTGTGCCAGGGCCTCCCCACCCTCACAGGGAAGAATTTCTTCTGTATATCCAATTTAAACTTACTCTCAGTTTTAAGCCATTCCCTCTTGTAGTGTCATTCCTTGCCCTTGTAAATGGTTGCTTTCCACCTCTTTTGTAGCTCCCTCAGGTACTGGAAGACTGCAGTTAGGTGACCCTGGATCCTCCTCTTCTGAAGGCTGAACATGGAGCTTGGTATTCTTCAGACACGTTTTTCTCTTACCTAGTAGGAGCAACAGCTCTGTTCAAACAGTCACTATGGTGCTTCCATCTTTGCTTCTTAAGGAGGGAATCCTGATCAAACACAGTGCTGCTTGTATGCATGAGGATATAAGGATCCCCAAGGTAAACTAGGCATGGAGGGTTTAGCACACCACAGAATCCCACTGTGCACTGCAGCTGATGGGGGAAGGGGCTGTACTGCATCTTGCAGTACCAAAATTCTGCAAAGAAAATGCAATCCAGAAAAGTGGTAGTTTTGGGGGTTTGGTTTTTTTTTCAATTCTACAGAATATTAAAAAGATTGTAGACTAAATTAGAAACTAATTTCTTAGTGTTAGGTTGCTAATTTTAATAGTACCTTCTGGCTAGCTGTGATCATGTAACTAGCCTGTAATTCTGGATGCTGAGAGTCTGGCTTGCTTTTCTATTTCTGTAGCTGCCATTTCTTTCTTCTTACAGCCAGAAGATGGGAATTCATTAACTCCCTCTCTTCCCAGCATCTACCTTTCAGGCTTTGTTCTTAATAGTCTTTAATTGTTCTAGGTACAGTTGTTCCTTTTCATTTGTTTGGTTTCCCTTTTTTCCACTGTAGTAAGTATGCCAGGTCATGCCCAATTAATATTGATCAACTTCCTGAATTATGACTTATACTATTATTGGAAAAATCTCTCTCTTTTTATTAAGGGAATGAGATCCATCGGTGTTCTAAGTACAATTCAGAAAATTAACCTTGCAAATCCAGAAGTAACCTTTGTGCATCATTGAACTTTGAGCAGTGGGATATAATCCAGCAATATAATGCTGGGAGGTCTTTTGTCAGCAGCAGGAGTCAAATAAGTTTATGTTTGTGTTGGACTGGTGAGTTTGGTACCAATGAAATGATGCTTGTGCAACCTGAAGGAAACCTTTTTGCTGTTGCTGTGGAAGGCCACACACCAAGCCATTTTGTTTTCGTATTTTCACATTTCTTCCTTTTTGAAAGTATTTTTTAATCTTTCTATTTTTTTGAGTTGTTATTTGTCATTTGCCACTACTGGTCAGGTCTTAGTTTTACCTCACACAATGATCTACAGAAAGAAAATGTTTCTGTAAGATGTGTGCAAAAATAACTCTTCTCTCCTTATTCTCTACTGGGGTTCTTGTGTCTTGTTTTCAGTCTGCTGAAGTATAACCACATGTCTGATGGGCAATACTTAGAGGCCATTCAATTTGCTTTAGTAATCAGCCTTGTGGAACTCAGTAGGGTTGTCTCTGCAAGGTCTGAAATGGTGGGTGAGCTATGTGGAGCTAGGCAGGAGTTTTTCAACACAGTCCTCCTCTTGGTGGAGTAGCTCTTGGCAGGGAATTAGCACTTCACATGAAGGGGAAAACCCAGCAGTCTGATGTCCTCATGGCACAGCTTTGGACCTTCAAAGTAACTTCTGAGCATCTTGGGCGGGCTGCTTAGGGGAAAAAATGTGTTGAAACAACTTGATTCTTCTTTCATCTGTCCTGCTTTAGTTAGAGTAGGTTTGTATCCCACTGCTTCCCTCTGGAAACCAGGCCTCAGTTTGTTCTCTCTATTCACTGAGTCAGTACTCCAGATGGTTTAAAACAGTGCAGGTTACTTTCAAGAGTTCATGCAAAATGCTGGACTAATTCCCTGCAGATATATCTGGCTGGAGAGATGCTCAACAGATGCACCTCTGAGAGCCCTCCCTATGTGTTGGTAACATCTGCTTCTCAGTACACCTCTTTTTGGATCAGGTTTCTCAGCATATAGTGAACCAGTTTCCTGTTGGAGACCAGAGTAATTCTTGGCTAGTTAGGAAGGAAAAGAGACTGACTGTGAAGCAAAGGAGCAAAACTCCGAGGCTTTTGGCTCCTGACTCCTCCTTAGGTCCTGGAACAGTGATGTCATGAGTGCCCAGTAGGGCGGTTTGCCAGAAACATGCAGATCAGATTTCTATTGTAGCTATTCCTGTCTGGGTAGATTTTTTTTTGACAGCAGATATTATAACTAATTTAAGTGTACCTTTCTAAATCGGAATGCAGTAAGGAGTCATTATTGTCTCATGCTAATGCACTTCAATGTATTTAAATAGGCTTTCTTGTCCTTCAAGATTAGTGATGCTATGCAGGGGCGGGGGGAACCCATATTAATAAAACTAGTATTTAAATAAAAGTTTCAAAGACCTTACCAAAGGGAGGTCGAATGGAAAAATATGGGCAGAACATTTGCATTCTGAAAAGCTCTTAGTAACAGGTATGTTTTGCTACCTTTATTTGACTGCCTGTTCAATCAGAAGTCTCAACAGACTTTAGATTTCAAACACCAAGATTTTAGGAAGGTGTCCAATTTGGGACCGGTCCACAGTGCTCTTTCTTTTTGGCTTCGATGCAATTACTGTTGACTTCTGAATTGCCCTTTGTCTAATTGGAACTTGGACATGACCTGCAGGATCTCATTATATATACTTTTAAAGAATGAATCTTTGAAAGTAGGCAGTTCTACTCTTCCCATTGTGTCAGTGTTTTTCAAGGTGGTGTTTTGGGCATCTGTTGCTTTGTCCTGTGTCTAGGTAGTTTTATCTGCATAAACTACTATTTTGCCATATACCTTGAGAAGGTACCTTGGATCTTCTAAACAGTATCTTATTACGCTGAACTTCATGTGGTTAAAATTGAGGCTGAGTCCCCTCCTCTTCCTCTTCCTTATTCCATGAACATCATCAGGCAATCATTTAGCATGTTTCAGCTGTTTCTGAATCTTGTTGACTTCCCTGAGGTACGAGTCCATTTATCCATTCAGGCAAAAAAATCCTTTTGCATCCTCTTGTCTAGTTTTGACTCTGTCACTGTGTCTACTGCAAACAGTTCAAAATTTGCTCAATTCTGTTCTTTTGGAAAGGTGATGTCAAAATATTATTTGAACAGAAGGGTTAAGGGTCTATCACTTTGTGGGCTTCCTTTCAAATGGCAATCTAACCTTTTTTTTCTTTGTTTGAAGGTCTCTCATAATATAGCCCCAAACTAACTAAGATAAACATGGCATAAACATTTTACTGTATCTCCTCTCTCCCAGGTACCTTTTGCATTCAACATTTCTGTTTGTTTCTTTCTTTGCTTTTTCTTCTGTTTATTGCCTATCAGTAAGTTTCCAGTTCAGGGCTTTACAATTTTTTTTTCTGATCATTATATGCAGATGGTCTTAATTAGTAGATAATTATGGGAAGAATCATATTTAGAGGATATGGAGAGCATACAGGTGTATTTTTTTGTGTTGAAACTATTATGGATGTTTTGGATCATGAAAGTACACATTTTGCTTAGGTTGGCTTTTGATGCCTGTTTTGGCACCTAGATAAGAATACAGTTGTGCTGACTCGCATGTCTATACTCCAGGTAGTATAGATAATATATTAATAATATATTCCTTGTTCCGTTTATTTTTTTGTGTTGCCATCTTTTCTTTTTCTCTAATATTAATGTATTGTGCAATCTTCTCCCATTTATATGCCTTTCATTGTTCAAGGCTTATTTGTTTCCTTGGAATTGGTACAAACTGTGGTGGTGTCTTGAAGTACTGATTCAGTGGTGACCTGAAGTATGTGGTTTAAATAGGCTTGTCTGCTGTATTTGGTGATGTCCATGTATGTATGATCTCTGTGTTCCAAAATGCCCAAAAATAACTTCTGAACGTGTGAAATGCAATGTTGCAGCTGGGATTTCCTCCCTGTTTACTTTGTGCTCTTGTAAAGACTTCTCTGCTTTGGAAAAATTGCCTTCTAAAAGCTGGGATTTGTATGCTAAAAATTTTTGCTTTGGTTGATTTGCTTAATAAATAGTTGAAGATTAAAAATATCCTTTTATCTCACTTATTTTTGTTGGCCCAACTACTTTCCTGGTTGGGGAAATGAATTTTATAGGAATGCAGCTAAATACTTACTAATGATGATGATGATAATGATAGACACCCATAGGGAAACTTCAGTGTTTGCAAAATATCTGAATGTAGATGTATTTGGTGAGCAAGGTTTGTATTCAGCTTGACTGGGTCACAAATATAGTCATGTATATATATATATAGTCACTAACCTCAACTTGTAGATGTAATGAAATTAATTTGTATGTGACAGTATGTAAAATATGCTTTTGTGGTTTCATTGAAGCACTAACCCACATATTTGTACAGTTTCTTGTCTTTTTGCAACTTTTTGCATGGGGAAAAGGACGGTTGGACTAGATCCATGCCTGGTACTGCTGGACAGATCTGCCTTTTCGGACCTGTTGTTTCATACTAGTTTTCTTTCACAGAGAAATGAGACTATTGGTATTCAAAGAGGCTTACATAGATGCACTGAAGTTTTTTGGTAATTAAGGCAAAACAGGTGGTTGCTTGCTACATTTATAATATTGCTTTATTTTGATTCATTAATGGAAACCATAAAATCACATAATGAAGCAATAGAGACAAGCCAAAAATGGAAAACAGACTAGTAGAAGCACTTTTATTACCAAAGCAATAAAAATTAACAAGTAAACATAATTGTCACTTTGTTTATATGGCTTTCCTTTATCATAAATATTATTGAATATAGGTTAGATTGCCGGTAGTGCTGAATGAATCAAGGAATTTTCTAATAAATTGCATTTGAATGGCTCTTCCCTAAAGTTTCTTGGAAAAAAATTACTAAGGCAAAAAACCCTGAGTGTTTGATTTTCTGTGTTCCTAAATGTATGAACTTTCTGATACAAGATATTTCTATTGAGTTTTTCTGTAATTGGACCTCTTCCTAGGAAAGATTATATTCAAAAAGTATTTAATTCTTGATTTATAAAAATAGCGTGTGTACTGTACTGTCCTCTGCACCTAAGCGAGCTGTGTCCAAATCCTTCTGTGCTTACTGATTCATGAGGTTCAGGCCTTTAAGACATAAACCAGTGTGTTTTTCTCTGTAGCTGAAATTTTAGTTTGTGGTGGGTTGACCTTGGCTGGATGAGAGGTGCCCACCAAGGTGCTCCATCACTGCCCTTCCCATGGGGAGAGGGAGGAGAAGATAAGATGGCAAACAGCTAGTGGATTGAGATAAGGCAGTTTACTAAAGCAAAAGCCAAAGTGTGGACATGTACAAGCAAATAGGAAAATCACAAGGTTCATTCTCTACTTCCCATCAGCAGTGATGTCCGGTCCCTTCCCGTGAAGCAGAACTTCAGCACGTGGACTGGTTGCTCTAGAAGGCAAACATTGTGAATAACGAATGCACCCCCTTTCCTCTTCCTTTCCTTAGCTTTTATATCTCAGCTGACATCATATGGTATGGAGTATCCCCTTGGTTAATTTTGGTCAGCTGGCCTGGCTGTGTCGCCTCCCAGGATCTTGCTCTCCTTTGGGGAAGGGATGTCACAGTGCTGATGCTGTGCCAGCCCTGCTCACTGGTGTGGTGTCAACACCCTTTCAGCTCCTAATGCAAAGCACAGCCCTGGGAGAGCTGCTGTGGGGAAATGAACTCCAGCTCAGCCAGAGCCAATACATAGTTGTGGGGTGTGGCTGTTTGACCCTGGCTGATTGCCTTGTGACCATCCAAACCACTTCTAGCCTCCCCCCTCTTTCGCCTTCCAAAGGGAAAGAAAAAAACCAAAGAGCTAAGATAGGAATTTATGAGTAGGAATAAGAGCCCAGGAGGCCTCGATTAACTTCCACGGGCAAGACAGACTCAGAATAATGCTTAAATTTATTACTAACAAGCTCAGAACTAAAATAAGAAATAAAACAGTCTTAGAAACACTTTTTCCAACCACCCTTTGGTCTTCCCATGCTGTCCCTCTTTCCCCCAACCGTGCAGGGGGTAGGGAAGGGAAAGTTTGCACTCTATTGCTGCTTTCAGCTGCTTCTAATGTAAAAGTTCAAAACTCTTTTTGGACAGCAGTTCTTCTAAATCTGCTGTTCTGTGGGCTTCGAGGGGACAGGCCGTTTTGCCATAGTCCTCACCATGGCTAGAGGGGATTATAGCTCTGAGTCCTTCTCTTTCCGTGGGGTCCCGCCCATGAGAGACAGTCTTCTGCTCTCCTGTGGTCACTCCATCAAGTGCAGCGGCTTAGGGATAAGCCGTACCTGCTTAGCTCTCTCTCTCTCTCTCATGGGCAACTGCCACAAATCTCTTGAAGGACTCTGCTCCATCTTGGGCCTCCCATGAGGTAACGGCCTCCTTCATGCATCCTCCTGCTCTGGCAGGGGGGTCTTTGCACCCCGATGTCCTCCCATGAGCTTCGAGGGGACAGCTCGTATCACCATGGTCATCACCATGGTCGTCAGTGAAATCATAGCTTTGAGTCCTTCCCCTGCTCCCATGGGGTCCCTCCTCCTCCTTTTCTGCCTGCACTGATCTTGATGTCTGCATTGCTAATTCATGGCTGCTAATTATAACTGCTCAAAAACTCCTGTTCTTAAATATGTCCTCACGCAGGGGAGGATCAAAAGCAGGAAGTTTTTCCTAGACCTGACTATCATTGATTCCATAGGATAAGGGAAAAAATCTAGGGTGATAGCCCTTGTTGGGCTACACCTCAGCCCCTGGAAGGGTGTTCCCAGGAACCTTTGTAAATGTTAATGGCCTACCCAAAGAGAGAAAGAACCTGGGTGTCTTCCCGAATGTGCTCCCAACAACAGATTGATAGGATTACCAAAGGGTGGAGTGTTATGGTGATAGCATGGCCTTTCTTCACATGTCCTGGGGAAACACAGGAAGCCAACACTTTAGGCCTATGTCATCTGTCTATCACCCCCAAAATAACTATTGATTGTAGTCACGCAAACTACCAGAGAAAAAAAAGTATAAAAAGAGATTAGACATGAACAAAAACTGGGGAGAAAGAGGTTAATGTCTGTGGGGGGAACTACCGAGCTGCCCTGTCTCCTCCCACACCTTGAGACCATGAAGAGGCAAGCAATCATTTATTCTTTTTTTTTTTATTTTTTTTTTTTTTTCTTTTTCTCCTATACTTTATACTGTCCTTTATACCCTTATACGTTAGGCTATGCCTATTAATTTGTATCTTATGCCTTATACCTTTTTACTTTTACCCCATAGCTACCTTTATTTACTAATTTAACCTGTCTAACATCTTTATTTCATAAGCACTATACCAATTACATCTCGTAACCCACCAGGTATATATCTTGCTTTTTATCGGTTGTTGTGTTCCTTTAAGGTGTGGGTTACATATCTTACTTTATATTGGTTATTGTATTCCTTTAAGCTGTGTAGTTCCTTTTAACATGTTTGTTAGTGGGAAGCAGCTATATTCTTTCTTTTTCCTCTGTGTTACAGAGAGTGTTATGTGCAGTTCTTCTCTGCTTTGTGTTACTGAGAAGTTTTAGATTTTTGTTCTAGATTGCTATGCTTCTGGTTAGCATTTTTCTGGTGTTAGTTTAGTACGTGCTGAGGGGAAGATGAAATTTGAGTCTGCATTGAGGCTTAAGGTGATGTGCAGTTTGTAGAGTGTGTTTGTGCTGGTTTCTTTTGGGGGTTTTGTTATTGATGAAATACAATCATACAGCTAACGTTATCACTGGCAACATGAAACCCATGATAAGTGTCACATCCTTGTATTAATAAAAACCATTTTGTGAACTTCTAGACTTTATTCCAGTTTGTTTCTGGTGCTGGCAGCAATATAACTTTTAAGAGAACTTGGTGGAAAAGGGTCTCTCTTGCTATTAAGTGTAGTTCTTACTGGAGTATCAAAATTCCTGTTCAACCAGTGAACCTGTCTCAGTGAAGGGTCCCTGTTAGGTGGGATGCAGACAGACTTGAAATGGGTGTTAAAAGGCTTTAGTACTCTGAGGACACTTACAGCTAATAAAAAAAGATTAATACAAGTGGAGGCAGAACAAGAAATCTTTGCATTTCTGCCTTTCCCTTTTAACGTGACAATAGTTCAATTCCTTTAAGATAATACTTGTGCCATCTAAGTCTAGGTCTTTCCTGAGGCAACCCGATTAGGAGTCAGGCTGTTGCAGATGCTACCCCTAGCTAGAGGAAGAGGTACCCTGACAGGCAGTCCCAATTGTGCCTTCAGTGGGGATTTGTGAGCATCAGCCAGCTCTTCACAAAGCCCTTAGGCTAAGTTTTATAGCTTTTGGAGTTTTTCAAATGGTAGAGTATAAAAATGCAGTAGATTGTTGTTTGGATTGGATAAAACATCATCCTCCACCCTGTGAAGGGTCCTGTGGGCTTCTTCTCATCCTTTGGCTCCCTATTCACTACGGTTCTTTCCTGGTACCTTTAACCCATAATCTCTTTGGGGCACTGCAGGTTTACACCAGAGACTTCCAGAAGCTGCATAGGCTGTTTTGCAGCCCCATAGGAACTTTTCCAAATAGTTTCTGTTGTTTCTATTTAAGCCAAAGCTGGGGCTGGAGCAAGTAGATGATGTGTCTCTGCTCCGTCTCAGGAGGAGTTCTTTGAAAAAATAGAGGGTACTTTATTGTCACAAGTTCACACTACAAAGTGGGATATTCCTTTAAGGTCCTTTTCAACCGCAGGCTTGGAAATGTACCTAGGACCATGGCAGGTCAGCAGGTACGTGCAGGATGCTGTTCTCCAGGTTCTGTACTTACATATCCCTGCAGGGGACTTCTCTGTTCTACCTCCACCTTTTCAGATGCATGTCTCAGGCACTGAGGTGCAAGGCTGCATAGAAGCAGCTCTGGAAGAAGTAGTTCTTTCCGGTTGGAGAGGAGGAGAGAGTATGGGTCTTGTCTTTATTTCTACTAAGGCTTCAGTGAAGCTTTTATGGGAATTTTGGATTTGCTGGCTGCTGTCTTCAGAGTAAGGATGTCAGGGTACAAACCCAGTGTTTGCTTGTTGTCACTGCTTATTGGCAAAAAATATGCAGTTAAGACACTTATTGAGGCATTTTGTCTGTAATTGTTATGATATAAACAAAGGAATAAATGTATTAAATATTTTATTTTTGCAAGTTAGGGAATGATGCCATAATACAGGAACAGCTGTAGCATCTAATGAGGGAAGATGGATGCTGTGTATAAAATCAATCTATATGTGTTGTTTATACAGTGACAGCATTAAAATGCTAAGAAGTTGCCAGTCAAAATGCTGACAACATGCAAAACTATAAAATAATGAAGCAAGTGATTCTAATGTTTTGTGATGAAATAATTGTGTCAGCTCTTTCAGTTTAATGCGACTCTACAAAGTGGAGAAAAAGGGATGTATTATGAACATCCATCCATCATCTGCTTTGTAACAGCCCATATATTTCTCTTCTTTGATAGAATCCCAGCCAGAAAGCCCTCCCATCCAGCTAGGCATTATCTTGTAAGTAAATAAATTCTTTGAGGTCAAGGGTTTATACAATATTAAAAGTAAGTATCAAAGTGATGTAGTTCCAGCCCTCCTTTATTTAAAGGACTGGAGATCAATGCAGTTTCTATTTCCATCTCCACTACTTATGTCTTCAGCAAATCTCTTACCTTCTGAGCTTTCTATTCTGAAGGGCGTGTTTCTGCTGTATCAAATATTGGGACTTATCTGTAACGTTTCCTGTTCTTCTTCAATTTTGTTTCCTAGCTCTTTTCTAGCAGCTATGTTTTAATATTAGTTGTTTGCCACAGTAGCAGACAGAATAGTTTCTACATGTTCTAGAGCCCCATGGATACCCTGCAGCACCCAAACCATTCCTGCTGTAGCCGTCTGCAGTGCAGGTACTGGAGTTCCCCTCTGTGTTTGTGTGAGAAATTCATCGCAGCACAAATACAGTACAGGGTAGCACTTTGTATAGTATCTGCAGGATGAATAATGGAACCACAGAGCTAAATAATGTATTTACAGGGATAAATAATACATAAAAATGGAGAGAGAAATTAAGAGGCAAAGCAGAAAATGAGTTTTAACTGTAACAGGGGTTAGAATTGATAAAGCAAAGGAGCTTCAGATGGTTAGCTTTCTACTTGGGTCTGATGATCATTCAGATTTCAGTTGTGTTAGTAACAACTGAAATGTTGCCCAAGGCTTTTATTCACACCCTTTAGAAATCTGAGCCAGGCTGTTTACAGCATTAGGTGAACTAAAATACAGACAGAAGACTAACCTTACTAGAGCTGTTTCTCCAAATTTGTTTTGTCTTATGTCTATTACAAAGATACAGGATTTTATGTAACTTTTGCATTTTCACATAATTAGAAAGCATGAAATGGAATTTTTCTTGGTTTTTGTTCTCTGCCCCACCACTGCCTATCCCCTCCACGTCTAAAAGGGAAGATGTTTGATAAGGAGAAAGGATGAGGGGGGAAAAAAGGACATTGAAATGTAAAAATTATGCTGTTAAGTAAAACTAAACTCTTTAGCCATGTTGGTTGAGAAAGCTTGTGTTACACAGGGTCTTCAGAGTGAAGTTGAGAAGACTGCATTAATGTGGAGATTAAAAGTAATTGACAGTAAGACAGGTTACTTCTAGAGGCCAAAAACATGGTGTTAGTTGCAGACTTGGAAAACAAACCCGTACTTGTGACTGCTTTCCTAGGAAGAAGTAAATCTGCAGGATTGCTGTGCTCCATTTCAGTTTTTCTTCAGCGTAGGATATGGAAGGGCTTTCATACAGGAACGCAGTGCCGTTGTAGGTATGTTGCTCTGTGGAACATTAGTGGGTTCACCTGATCCTTTGTTTTTATGATACATTTATTGCTGCAATATAATTCTCAGCAAGGCACAGTAAAAACAAGAGAATTTAGAAGTTTCTCACCTAAAACTATCCATGGTGGCATAAGAGATGTAACTGTAATGCTTAAAGAATTGTCACGCCTGGTGAACCTGTGGCAGCAAGTGTCAGTTGATCCTTCTCTTTGCTCATCCTGTATGGAGCTGCGCTGTTTCCTTTTTAGGCAGTAAGAATTATTTCAAGGAAGAATGAGTGATACTCATGAAACTAGGGATGCATAAACATAGATGGGGTGTTTCAGGCCCAGTGTCACCAGCCGGTGAGGGAGGGGATTGCCCTGCTCTGCTCTGCACTGGGGCGGCCTCACCTGCAGTGTTGGGGCACCTTTGGGAACCACAACATAAGAAAGATATTGAGCTCTTGAATAGTGTCCAAAGGACGCAACAGAGATGGTTCAGGGCCTGGAGGGGCAGTGTGTGAGGAAACAGGGCACTTGGTATGTCCAGCTGGAGAAGAGGAGACTGAGGGGAGACCTCATTGCAGGGACACCTTCCTGGGGAGGGGAAGAGGAGGAGCAGGCACTGATCTCTGCTCTGGGGGGTCCAGGGACAGCACCCTGGAAGGGCAGGAGCTGTGTCAGGGCAGGGTCAGGGTGGATCTCAGGAAAAGGCTCTTCCCCCAGAGGGTGGTGGGCGCTGACCAGGCTCCCCAGGGCAGTGGGCATGGCCCCAAGGCTGCCAGAGCTCCAGGAGGGTTTAGATGGTGCTCTGGGGCACAGAGGGTGACTCCTGGGGATGGGGCTGTGCAGGGCTGAGAGTTGGACTCTGATCCTTGTGGGTTCTTTCCAGCTCAGTGTATTCTGTGAGTCTCTGATAGCTGTAGCAACGCAAGAATATGAAAGCAGGTTTTTTCTGTGAAGTTGTCAGAGGTATGGAGAT
>JAWWEE010000159.1:3675343-3720774 GCA_035221455.1 Xenops minutus
TTCTAATACATTTAACATGAACTACTCTATTTTAACTTATAAAACTGGGAATAACTTGTCAGATAATGAGGTATTTAGTTGTTCCTGTCCTTGTTCTTGCTTTTATTCTTATTCTTCTTTTTCCATTCCTGGTAGTCCTCTGACCGTACTCCCACAGAAATGCTCTTCCTGAAACACAGAGAAAATTGGTTTCATATTGGGACATTCTTCTAACTGAAACACTAAGACATAGTCTTAAGTCACATGACAGGAAACTGTGTGGATACCAATTTTGGGAAAGGTAGGTGCAGGGCCATCCATTCACATAATTTTTTTGGAAGGGTGAAGTGGGTGTTTTACAGTTTTAAAAAATGTAGTCTCTTCTTAAACATACAAAGCTTCCTGCAATATATTATTTTGGTAGAAGACTTCAATTCAAATGTACAGCTTGACTGAATGATTCATTCTGAGAAATGCCAAACGATGCAATAACCCCAGTCACCTGAAATTAAAGAAATACAAATACAGACAATACTCCAAGAAGCCAGTTTGTTTACAGGCTTTCATGAAACTTTCTGAAGGCCTAGATTAGATCAACACCTCTACAGAAGAGCTGCAGCTGAAGTTCCCACTCCCAAGTTTCCCAGTACTCTGAAAAAAAAGCACTGTAAGGCTGTCACTACAGGCACCCAGAAGCTGGTGTGTGAGTGCCACAGGCTTCAGTGAGAGCTGTGGAATTTAGGTTTTTTATCCATACTGCACAGGCAGCAGCTTTGCAAAGCATGGCTTTTTATTAAATTCTAAACTCTTATTGGTTTAATGACCAGAATAATGATGAAATGGGAAGAAGTTGTATTTGCTAGTTTTTTATGAACATGGGTTTTGTGTGATTTATTTGTCATTTGGTGATCAAAGTTTCCTTAACTTTACTTTTCAGCCCTTCTGGGAGAACAAAGAATAGTTTGCATGTTAGAGTCTTAAAAATCCTGCAAAGTTGTACTGTCTGCAAAACACTAATACAATGAAGTGCCTGATGCTATCTGTTCTCTGAAGACACTGAACTTTCCTGTGTTTTTCAGTTTGCTTAAGCTTGGTTATTGAATCTTTGCCATGTTCTACCTAACTGAACTGTGGTGTGGAGAAATCGTCAGCATGTTGGATATGATGTGAGAAAGGCAGCCCTGTGTGTTTGGAACTGGTACTCCATTAAATGATTTCAAAGCTGATAAAGTGCAGGCACAAGATAAACTCAATTCTTCTGTAGTTATTAGCCCCCTGGAACCACTTGCTGTTGTGCACAATTATGCTCACAAGCCATCTCTAAAGGAGAATTTGTTTGGAAAGCACAGACATAAAAACAATCTAAATTCCTGGCCATAAAACTTGAGCTTTTTACTGAAAATATTTGAAAGAAGCAGTGGGTGTTCTGTGACAGGGTTCCTTCTGTTTTCCATCAAGTCTCAGCTGTGCTGTGCAGGTTTTCCTTTGTTGTGTGCTGAGTTCCTGCTTTCATTAAAGGAGCTTCAGAAGCCCATACAATTTATGAACGACCCAAGACAAATGGAGTAGAAAACAAGATCAAAGTTGCCTTATACAGCACCACTTTTGTTAGTGTAGTCCCGTACAAAGGAAGAGCTTACTTTGTCCTGTCAGCTGTGTCAGTCTTATGTTATCTGCAAATGAACCCTTTGCAAACTCTGTGCAAACATGGAGAACAGCCTGTCTGACAAAACCGTAAGAACGAAAGCCACAAACACTGCCAGTGTGTGTGAGGGGTAGGTCATGCTGGGGTTTTCTTGTGATTTGTTTTTTTTTTTTTTCCTTTTTCCTTGCAGAAGTAAGAAAACTAAGATGGCAGAAGTAGCATTCAGCTTGAAGAGTTTTCCAAGTGAAATAATAGTAAGAATTGGAGAGGTATTTTCAGTCTTTGATTACTTTAGTGGTATGTCTGTTCATTTCTCTAAGACCTGTGCTTTTTTACCTAAGCAACATACTCATTGCTACAAATAAACTTCTAAATTTGATTGCAGCACCAAGAGGATATAATGAAGTCATTAAGGCTTTTAAAGAAGGTCAGTGAATTTTGAGTGTTCTACGGTGTATGGAAGTCCAATAAATACAGCTGCATTGAAAATTTGTATATCACTGCAGCTAAACTAGCTTTGTATCAATTTTAACAAAAAATGACAGCTCATGGCTATTCTTCTTTCCCCTGAATAGTGTTTCAGCTGCAAAGTGTTTTGGACACATTACAAAAAGTGTGCATTCAACTATTTCTAAATATTTTTTTTTCTTTTTTTCAGTCAAGAAGCTTGCACAGAGCTACTGCTTCCTTAAGTTTATCCCCTTTGTCCTGGCCAAGCAAGATGGCACCTGCCAATTGCTGTATGGCCCACCAAGGGCCAACCTGTGTGAGAGCGGCTCTTGAAACATCATCTCTTCTCTATAGTTTCTGCTTTGGACAAGCAGTAACTGCAGCCCAATCCTGCTGTTCTTTTCATGTGGTTTTGTTCATGCTAGTTCTAGCCTTTCTGATTTCTGAAGGTGACCTTTCATTCCCAATATTTTTACTTTTTTTCTGCTCAGTCCTTCCCCCCTTACCTTACAAGTATGGAATTCTCTTGCAGCATGGAAAGGGCCCTCTTATCAAATTATATTATGGCCACATAAAAAATATGCATAGAAAGGAAGGATGGCAGAGATGAGCATGGTTAAGCGAAGAATAAGTGATTATATCAAGTATTTACAGATGCTTCCTGAGTGATCTCTGTTGGTTTCTCTATGCCCATTTACTTTCATTGCTGGTTTTGCTTTCTGTTTTCAAAATTGAAGAATTTTTCTCTCCAGCTGAAACTAACAATTCCAAAACCTTTAATTAACCTTTCTGGTGGTAAACTCAACAGAGAACAAGTAAATCAAAATGGTCTGAATTAATACAGCATCGCAAGAGAGATCTTTCTCCTCCAGGAGAGATATTTTTTCACTTTCTAAATCTCTTTCAAATGATTGTAAGAAAACCAGGAGAAGATACTTAACAGTCCAAGGGTTTCTCACTGAGCTGAACAAGAGAGTAAAAAAACCAACTTGAAATTGAAGTGACCTAATCAAAAATAGTAAAAAGATGCACATTCATTGACTTGTGTAGCAACTACAATGGGGTGCTACAGAGTTTTTGGTACCAGAATCACTTAAATCACAACTCTGGATGTCTTTTTTAAGGACCTAAGACTTCAATTTGAGTTGTATTTGGCTTCCTGTGAAAAAATTACAAAAAAAACAAAAAGAGGATTTTATGATGTGAGGCAGTCAGTAGAGGTGATTGTAAGGTAATAAAATATATACATTTTTGATTTGTGCCTTCTCCTGTTTGAGAACTCACACAAGTTGAGTTTGGTTTGTCAGCTAATCCTAACAAATGGAAAGAACTAATTTCAGTACTGTGAGGAAGCAATCACCACAAGCCAGAGTCCTCTTCAAATAGTGAGAGACAATCTTCCCTCATGCCTCTAAATATTTTACTGTTTTGGCTGGCCTTGTGTCATAGTATTGCTTCAGTGTTAGCTTTTCATTCTTTTGAAATCAGAAAGTTAAAATGCTGGCTGACTATTGGAATGAGACAAACTGGGCAGCTTTTGTTTCACTGTGAGGTTTCTCTGGTTCATTGAGGAACAAGAGGGCTGGAGAGGTGGCAGGAACTGGTTCCTGGGGAGTATCAGCTCACTGCAGGCATGTTCTCATGTCCAGCTCTCCTAGTTTATGGGACCAGTAGCCTCACTTCAGATCCCTCCCTGGGGCTGGGGGTTTTGTTGGAGGTGATGGAGTGTAGAGTGCATGGGTATGATCTACCTCTGGCCAGTGCTGGTGCAGATGGTGCTGTGCCAGGCTGGTGGTACTGTGCCAGGAGAGAGGTGCTGAGCCATGGTGGGCTCTGGTGCCTTGGAGAGCACAGCATGGGCTACAGGGTCCCTCTCACCACTGTCTTATTTCAGAGGAGAACTAAGATGTCTATATTGACGAAGAGAAAAAGGAAAAGGCTTTATTCTGCCAAGAAGGCCAGACAAAAAAAAAACAACAACCAACTAAAAAAAAAAAAAACAAAACATCAAAACCCCCACTCTTTTAAATTTAGAACAAAGCTTTAATTAGAAAAATATATAGAAAAGGATAACAGTTCTTAACCACACTATATCTATCTATCTATCTATCTATCTATCTATCTATCTATCTATCTATCTCCAGAAAAAGGACCAAACAGTTTGTAATAAACCCTTTGAACGAAAAAAGTCAGTTTTCTGCTCCCCTAGGGGTGCACTTATATTTGCGGACAGCAGGTGGTGATGTCACGCCTCAGCCGGCTGCGGGTCCTCTCTCGCCGTTGCCGGGCAGAGAATTCCTGTAGTGACTGATGGACGACGCAACAGTCTCCATTCAGTTCCCGCAGAACCGATGAGCAGGGGGACAATGGGGGGGCCCCCTCTCCGTGGTGCAGAGCAGGCATGTTCCCATCCTCTGCTCGACAGAAGAGGTGTTGAGCCGGGTAGGAGGGCAGAAACGGCAGCAGCTTCCCTACCTGTGTTGGCGCTGTCCAGAAACCGGGGTGGAAGAAAGAGGAAAAAAAAAAAGAGTTCCTCCCAAATCCCAGGGACTGGTGAGGGGGGCGGGGGGGGAGGGAGGGGGGAGAGGGGAGAAACAGAGCCAAAAAAAACCCCGAAGAGCAGCTCCCTCCCAAAAGGCTAACCCCCACTCCTCGTAGCCCAGGAGGAAAGAAAGAAGTCTTCACCTGACCATCAAATGAGAATGCAAGTATTCATTGTCCCTTCTGTTAGCTACCAGCGGGACATTGGGTGTTAGCTCTGAGCTCTGGAAGGAATTCCAGTGAGATTCTGAAACTATAATGGTCACTTAAAATTGCATACATGAAACTGTGATTATCTTTATCATCTCTGGTTTCTGGATTGGCTACTTGAAACTGTGAGTGTAGTTCAGGCAAGATGATCACAGTCATCACTCTGACACGGGAAGGACTGTGAGAACGTTCTCAAGATTCTGTTTTATTTTTATATATATTTTTTTTCATTTTGGATATGTTACAGCTCCTTCCTAGTAAAGCAGCTGATTGAAAAGCACCAATGTTTATAGCACTGGCTCTCAGAAAGGAAAGTGCATGTTCAAGTCCCTGATTGAGAATATTTTTATTTGATGCACAGTGCAATAGTTAGCACAGGGAGGTCAGTGAGAGAGAGGCAAATGTGTGGGAGGTCTGTCGTTCTGTAAAAACAACAACAAAAAAACCCAACAACAACAAAATTCCTGAGGCTCTCTTGCTCACTCTGCTGCAGTAAGAGCAATTATTTGATATCTTAGCTTGCTTGGGATGGGAAAGTCATTTGTTTGCTGCTCATAAAGACCACAGGTTTAGTCAGCCAAGATTGCACAAGAGCTGAAATCCGTCTGAATTCTTGTGCAGAATTCCCTGAAGTTGTCTTTTTCTACACTAGCATCTTTCAAGAAATAAAGAACTTCTACTGGTGGATGTTGCAGATCACCTCTCAGAAAGGCTCTTCAAGTTGGAGGGACCTGGACACAAAGCTCTCTGTAATCTTGAATTATTACTGTGATCCCCTGGGTTCTGGACCTCTGTAGTCTCCCCACCTTTCAGCTGTCACACCTTTACAATCTCAACTCTCTTCTCAAGGAGCTGGAAGAGAGCTGAGAATGTTTTCCTGAGCTCTGAAAACAGATGGTGTTTTTCAGGTGCAAGGTTTCCCAGATTTGCCTCATCTCTACTTGCTGAAACAGGGAAAGTACATGTAATTTTTCTGGAACAAGAAAATGCTATTCATTTTTACTTCAATCAGTTTTATTCAGACAACCTTTTCATTTTTATGCACCAAAAACTTTTCAGAAGAGATAGAGATCTTTTCTATAAAAAATTTATAACAAGTACAGGTAAGATTGCTGTTGTGCCTATGTTCGTGTTAAAAAATACTGATTCCCAGACAGTGCAGGTAGCATAAATTTTTCAGGGTGTGTGGACAACTGTTCTGCACTGGGGATGAAAACGAACTGTAGCCAATTCCCTTAAAAGAAATTCGTGTCCACAAAACATGAAAGTTCCACATTACAAGAGAAATGAAGTGAAAGAAAAGAAGCCTTTGAAAATCAAAGCAGCAAGTGTCCTCGTGACATAACATAAAGGAGTTTGTTCCGTTTCCTTTTGAACATCGAGGAGAAGCATCACAGACAGGTTTACTCATGTTTCCAGTGTTCAGAGTGCAGAGACTGAAAGGCAGGTGTGTGTTTGAGGAGATGGAGCCTGGGGAGCTGCTCTCTGCAGGGGAGGACCAGGTTTCCCCGCCATGGTAGTGTGTAGTGTGGAGCAGTCCTGAGTCCAAGAGATGCTTGGAGGAGAGCTGAGGAGGGTAATACCTAAATGAGTTCTTGTGCAGGCTTTTCCATTGCAGTGATGATGTATGTGTGCCACGGGGGCACATGGACCTAAAATCAGGAGAGGAAGGTGTCTTGATAGTGTTACTTGGGGCAGCAGTGCTGAGGGCACTCCTCAGTCTTGCTTTGGAATGTATACAGGATTGTGGTTTCGTACATCAGTTTTCCTGAGGAAAATTGTTACAACTGCTAAAAACTTGGAAGTGAGAACCTCTGTAGTCCCCCACCTTTCTCAGCTGTCACACCTTTTACAATCTCAACTCTCATCTCAAGGAGTTGGAAGAGAATTGAGAATGTTTTTTTGAGCTCTGAAAACAGATGTTTGAAGTTTGCTTATGGCACAAGCCTTGTTCTTTTGATTTCTGCCATGTATCTGTAGTGCTGTAATTGTGGAGTGGATTGCATGAGGAATGCTTACATTTATTAAAGCATTTTATGTAGCACAAAGAATACCTGATCCCTGGGCTCCTAGATAGGAACCTACTCAAGAATTGCTCAATGTTCTTAATAAAAAATGATTTCTACTGATCTTCAGAAAATTGCAAGCAATGGCATATGCAATGTAACGTAGGTAAACTTGGACTGTGTTTGTGCAGGCTTTGGTATTTTCTAGAACTGTGGATTTGCTTGTACATGGGTGCAGACAAAGCTGGCAAACTCAGAGGAAAATCTGAAAATTTAGGTTTGTAGATAATGAAATTAATTTCCAGAAATTTGCCTATGTGTGCCACCCTTACTAATTAATTCACAAAGTATTTTTCCCTGATATGTTGCTATGAAGGGGAGTTAATTTTTCAAGAATTGATATGCATGAGGTAGGTTAACAATAAAGACTATGAGGAATTTTGGAAAAGACTCTGCATTTTAATTAAATCCATCCTCTGAATTTTTAAAAAGTTGTTTGAAAACAAAACAAAACTCGTTCTCACATTATTCATTCTGAAGCCTCAGGACTGTTCCAGCTAATCAGGGATTTTTGGCTTTAAGTATTACACAAGCCCTAGGTATTAGACTAAAAGACATGTGTCAATGAATATATAGAATATTAAACAGTGAGTTAGGCTTTGTCTTCAGAAAATATTAACCTTGTTCATCCATGAATAAAATGGAAGAACTGTCAGAATATTTCAGTAGGAATGAAATGCTGAAAATGAGAATGAGCATTACATGATAACTGAAAGAGCATACAGTGACAGATGGCTTGTTACAATGCTTAGGGACTTCTTTTGTCATTTTCTGTTGTCAGTAAAAATCCTTGTCAGGAGTCAGATCTGAAATGATTGTCTGCTGATCAGGCTTTATCAGGAAATCCATTTAGTATGAAAGTTGCTGCTCGTTGGGAGGAGAACATGGAGCTGAAGCCTTAGCAGTTTCACAATTGGAATTTAAATTGTGTAGCTGCTCTGGCTTCTGGCAGAGTTGAAGTTCACTCTTGATGAAGAGTGAAGGTGAATGTCTCCTAAGCTTGTTTGTACATTAAAATAAAGGAAAGCAGAGGCATGCTGGAAAGTCATACTTTCAGGCTGCTGCTAAAAGATGTTTTCAAAAGTGACTGAAGAGAATGAAGGATTTGGGAAACTTGTTGGAATGATGGATTTAGGTACTAATTTTTTTTTCTTTTCTCTTATGATGTAAAAAGTATGATAATTTCAAAACAGGGCAGAAAAAAGGGGATACGTTGTCTTCAAGTGAAAAAATACGCATGAGAGGTTAAGTTGCTAATTCTGTGCCTGGCTGTGCCAAGCCCTTCAGTAACAAAGCCTGCCCTGTGAGGTCACCCGACAGCCTGGGAGGGCCGTGGGCACTCTCACACCAGTCCCTTCTCTGGTAACGGAACAGTTAGATGCTACCCACCACAAAATCAGTGTCTTGGGGACTTTCCACCTGAATTGCTATGAGGAATCCTGAATTACATATGTTTCTAATTAAGGAGCCTATGAATCTCTGTGAGACAGAAGAGCCCCTAGATCAGCCCTTCACACCTGACATGAAACATTTCACTTCCCTGCCCTGCCCTGGTGGTTTCCTCTTACTTTGTTTAAAACAGCGAAATCTCTGTGCACTTCAGGATTTCTTTAGTTGAGGAACTTCTATCCAGCTTCTGAAACTACTCACCAGTCAGCCTTTTAAAGCAGTCTGCTTAATGACCTGGCGCAGCACACATCACTAAACACTCTTCTGCCAGCTCAGAAACTCTTCACTGCAGCTCAAGGTGTGCACAGGTTTATATGCATGGCATGTGAAATTTAAAACATTTGGTCATGGCATTAAAATACTAAAAGTAAGCACCAGCAGGTAAGCCCAGGAAAGTAAGGAGTTAAAAAATAACTTGAAATCTTATGGTCCTCTTTAAGGCATGGAAATCTCACTGAGTGTATTCTGACAAATATGTAAGACTTTTTTTTAATCTTCTGTATTTACTTTTAATGGGAGTTTTGCTTGCAGTTTCCAACACTCTGCAGTTAAGAATGACTCTCCCTTTTAAAGTTGTTTTACCATGATTTTCTTGTCATTTCATTACTTATTGTAGATCACCAAAATTACCGATATGCAAACTTTATCACGGTCTGGTAATAAAACTTAATAAGATCAGGGAACATGTAAAAGGCTAATGTGTTTTAATGGTGCAAATGTTAGATGAGCAGTTACTTTATCACTGAACAATAAAGTTTAACTCTTCTTTATGGAAGTGGAGATATTACAAGAATAGTCTTCTAATGTGACTAAAATGTGCTTCGCTTGGGCTCTTAGTAGCTCTCCTGTTCCATGTGTAGGTGTTCTGCAGAGAAATGATTAGTTTGTGAGTTTGTTCATTTATGTGGCAGGGCCATAACCCCCCATGACTCTAGCTAGAAATGAGGGTTTTCTCCTTTTGGCACACCTCAGTCCTTAGCCTGAGACAATGTATCAGCGAAGGCCTGTGACGGTAGCTGTTGTCATTACAGTCATTATTATTCCCTTAAATCCTGATATTGCCCAGCCGCCAAGTTCTGGCCCACGACTCATTGTATTAGGGCCTAGGGAAATGCTGCCTTTGCCCTTCCCACAGCTGGTTGGGGAACACTGCACCACTGCCTTATGGTGCTGCCTGGGGGAACATCAAATCCAGGGTTGTCAAGGGGATGAGTGAATAGAACGTAGCAGAATAAGTCTATAAGGAACAGTGGAGAACTTAGTTGTGGTGTACAAAATGAAACAAGAAGCACACAGAATGGCACAACCTTTCATTGGGTAAATGAAATCAGTGGCCAAGATAAAACAGAAAATAGAGCTAAGTGTATATGACATTAAAATAAATGCTTCATGACAGCTGGAAAAGAGGTAATTCATCCTTATAAGAGTGGTTCAAACACTACAGGAAGCAACAAAATATTATATATTCTGTAGGTGCCCAAGAAAACTATCAGTTAAAGCTATTTGCTCTGGAATTAAGAGACCTGTAACCCTTAACCACAAATATAAAGAGAAATTCTAGGGAACTGGATTTAAAAAAAGGCAAACAAAACAAAAGAAAGCCAAAAAACAAAACCCATGTGAAACACCTCACTTAATCAGTTCAATGGAACTTTGTTAGCTTCCCTTACATGTCTTCAGAGCATACCTTAAAGTGGAAAAACCAACGGGCTTTTATCAGGGTGGAATGATTGAGGCTTGTACAGAGGGAAAATATAAATACATGCTAGTTAGTGCTGAAATGCAGAAGTGTACAACAATGCTGTAGAAGAAAGTAGAGACTCAAAAACATTATAGGGAAAAGAGATAATCTGAAGAACAGTGTCTAGGAAAATATTGAGAGTCATTGTGCTAAAAGACTATTCTGAACGTTGATTAATAGGCTTGAAATGAAAGGTTCCCTCTCTGAGCCCCACTAGACTGTATTGATCAACTCTAGTGGAACAGATAGCATTGATACTAGATTTGTAAAGTGCTTCCAAATGGCAAGGTCATTTAGGGAGCAGAAGGAAAACCACCTACTGTGAAGCACTGAGGAAAACACCAGGGGCAAATTCAGTCAGAAGTAATGGATGGATTCTGATGAAAACTATACAAGTAATAAAGATGACGTGTCTTGGGAATAAAAAAATGAGGGATATCCAAGATGACTAACACTCATATGAGGGTAACTGCATATACATGACTAAACAATGCAAATAGGGAGAGAAAAAATAGCAGAAATAATGTTATAGACAAGGCAATTAAGAGAAATTTGTCAAAAATACAGCATGCTGACTTGATGCTACCCAGCCCAAGTGCCAGAAATGCAAAGTAATATTTTGTTGTATTTGTTTATACTGGTATAGTGTCTGAGAGCTCCTCCTGGGCATGTAATCACTTTTATAGTTACCTGCGGTCACTGCGGCACTGGCAGCTAATTCATTATTTTCAGAAATGCTGTGGAATAGCTTGGATATTAAAGACATAAACCCACATTCTGTTCTTAGGGTTTCCACTCCAGTCCATCAAGCAAGGAAGCTACAGGGTGAAGATTTAAAGACAAGAACCCATTAAATGTGTTAGAAAACATGAGGCTAAGGCAGAGCAATTTACTCAGCTGGTCATTGTTATAAAGTGTAGATCAAAGAGTTGTTTGGATTTACAGTAACCACCCCATTTAAAATGAATTTTGTTTTATTCAGTGCTTGAAATGTCACACCAAATACTCTGTGTCATGCACAAATGAAGTTCCAAGTTAATTAGGCTTCTGGTTAGGTTTTCTTGATTTTCAAATAATCTTATGTCCAGTTTAAGAAATGGACATTAAAGCTGACCATCATCTTAATGCTCATTACTTATCTGCTTATTTATCCATATATTTTTTTATATATTTCGTTTCTCTGTGTGTGTGTCCAGTGAAGGAAATGTGTGTTCCAAAATTGATTTATTCTCATCATTTATCTTTAAATGAGACTCAGGCACCTGTCTTATGTGACTAGGAGACTGGTAGTTTCTCTATCTCTATCTCAGTTTCTCTTTCTCAGTTTCTGTATCGTTCTGTAAAACCCTGGCTATCCACCAAAAAGCCAAAAACCTAAGTGCAGTAAGTAAATCAGAATGTTCTACTCAGCTGACTTGTTATATGAAAGCAGCGGATGCTATATGTAAGTGCAAGGAAATTCCTAGGATGTTTTATTGTTTTTGAGGAAAATGTTTGTGTCCTGCTGAACAATACATTATCCTCTGCTGAAAGAACACATCAAGTACAAGAGTGTTCACAGTCAGGTTCCAGCACTGAGTGTTTGTGCTGTGTGACTGGTGTGGCAAATAAAGTCAGAAAAGCCAACAGTCTGTTGATCAAGTAGTGATGCTGGTCCTCATTAACGCGGAGGGAGAGATGTGCCTCCCCAGGTGGGGTCCTCTATGTGTAGTTTCAGAGTGTGTATTTTAGCAAATCATTCTCGGTCTGTTGGTGAAAGATTTAAAAACCCAAGACTAGATTTCTTTACCATTAATGTTGAATTAATTTCTAGTGTGTAAAAAGCACATGAAATACAGAGGATAGCAAATAGCCCATTAAAAATGTAGTTAAACGTAGTAAATAAACACTTGGATTTTAAGAATTTTCAATGCCTTTCAATGCTGGCAAAAAAGCAGAGGGATACTGCTCTCCTTTGGGACTATTGGAGGATGAGAAGATGTGTCAGTCTTTGCAGCTGAGTTTAAAAGCCTGAGAGGAAAAAGGGACCAGATGTCCTTCAACACCTTGGGTTAGACACACACTCCCTGTGTGTCGCCACAACTTAGGATCATCAGGTGCTGGTGAGCAGTAATTTCTCTATATTGCCGATGGGGTTGTGAGGGATTTCAGTGTTAATATCTGGCTAGGTCATTTATGGGTATCATTTTGGTCCTATATTTTGTCTGGTGGAACCATCAACTTGGTTTCAGATGAAATTAGCCAGCTGAGTGATCCAGGAGTGACTGGATCCCTTCTGAAGGTCAGACAGTGCTAATAGCAGTGATTTGGCAACCACAGATGTTTCTGTGCCCCACAGCAGCCCCCTGGGCTGTGGCACAGCAGAGGTCCATGTCTGAAGGGAGCTTGGACAAAGCACTGACCAGCTTGGAGCTGGTAAACTTCCCTGTGGTTTGGATTGCAGCAGCAGCTGAAGGTCCTGGGACAGAAAGTCTGTTCAGTGGGCCATGATCAGCAGATTAATGATTATGTATGCTTGTTTGTTTAGGTGCTAAGCCAGAGCACTGGGCCAGCAGCTTTGAATACAAGTTGATAAATTAGTGTGTATTTCTGGAGTTATGTCCCATGTGTCATCAGTGGATGAATGTAGCTTCACAAAAGTACCCATATTTGTCATTCCTTGCTCCAGAAGGCTTCTCGTCTTTGGGAAGTAAAGTGCTAAGGAAACTGGGACATTAGCCACCTTTTATGGTGCTTCACATATTTTGAAATAGATATATTTACATTCAGATTTAAGATCCAGGAGCCTACCACAACATATCTATTTTAAGTTCTAAAACATCTTTTTAACAAAATGAAGCATGGCAGGGGATTTTGCAGCCAGCTCTGTTCAGTGTGGATAAAACCAATTAAAGTTTAAATGTCTATTTGTCCTTTCTTCTGTTTTGTACATAATTGATAAATTAACATTTTAATAGGACTGATGTCCTGTGTCTCGTACAAACACTTCACAGAAGGGTGGATTATTCTTTTTGCTGTGAGAACCTGAGTGTGTACTCTTCTACTATAAAATTCTGTAATTATTATTCAGAGAATCCTAGAAAAAGAAGCACCCAGACCTATGTGATATCTGATTATGAAATGTATGCCATTGTCTGGAGTTAGCTCATGAGCAAAGTATCACCTTTTTTGTCATCAATATCCTCTGATTTTTGATTTTCATGGTGAAGTCTTCTGAGTGCTTTCGAAAAATGTTCTTTCAGTGTATGTAAATCTAGAGTTTGATCCTTGTTTCCAGTGTGCAGCTTGATTTTTCTAAGACAGATTGTTTATTCAGGGTTTTTTCCTAGCTGTTTTTTTATTTCATTAACAGAGAAAAATGTTGTCAAAAAGCATACAAGATATGTATTTTCTTGTATTTACTGTCTACATAGAAGCCAGTGTGTTGATGAGAGTTGATTGTGTAGCAGACTTTGCCATTTGTTGAGTAAGGAAATTGTGCTTAGCAGATAATCTTATAAAAGTGTGCCATCCTGCAAGGGTGAAAATAACCTGATGATTGCTCCTGACACCACAAAAGCCTGCACAGCCTAACTGAGCCTTCACATCATCCTCATCTGTGTTATCTTATAAACCAATGAATGCCTGAGCTAGTATTAGGATAAAGCTAGCAAAGAGGGGAGAGTGAGGTAGTTCTCTGAAGGCACAATGTTTGGCATGACCCCTGGAAGCCAAACCTGTGCAGCAGAGGCAGGAAGGAAATGTGTCTGTTCCCTAACTGGGAAGAACGGACGGCATCTCCGTGAGCCAAACAGCCAGTTCCAGTACACCAGCCCAGGCTGCCCAGCTTGGCCCAGGAAGCATGTTGGGAATTATATAGAGGGCTCTGAACAGAGGAGACATCTGCCTGGCAAATAGTTTTTGGAATTAGGACAGCATGGAGAGGTTTGCTGCTACTTCTCTAACAGACTTAGATTGAGGAAAAGAGAGTGTGCTGAGGCAGGAAAGTAAAACAGTGGGATGCTGAGGAGTCTCTGGCATTTGGAGGAGGTACCCACATAATCACAAACAACTTCTTAGCAGACATAATTTTAGGGTGAACAGCTGCACAAATGCTAAGTATAAAAATGAGGGCGATTTGAAGAAGAACTGCTAAGAATAATACAGACCACAAGGAGAATTGACATCACTTGCTGTAGTAATTTCATTCTGTTTTTTAAAACAAATGATGCTTGGCTTATATAGCATTTTGAAAAAAGGTGTGTGATGCTGTTACGTTGCATAGAATGATTTTCTCAGTAGTGTCCGAGCAAAAAAAGCTCACTCGGTAAAAAGGGGGCTTAAATATCTAACAGTTCCCTCTTAGCTTGTCACTGCAGCACTACTGTGCTGTGCCAGGCATTGTGCGTTACAAGAACTGGGTAATTCATTGACTGTCCAAGCTGGGATGAAAGATACGAGGGAATAGGTGGAAATGTTGAAACAAGTACAGGAATGTAAAAGCTTTTTCTTTACCAGTTGCATGATGAGAACGTATTTTTTAAGAAACAATGAATTTATTGTCTTGGAATTCATTTTGTAATCCAACTCATTTAACAGTCTGGTGTAACACTGTAAAAATTTACAAAAAAGTGTTGCAGTTTGAATTTGTATGCTTAGAGCTGGCAATAAAAAAAGTCCTCGAACTTAAATTTCCCCTGTGTACTATAGACTGCATTAATTAGACAGGTGAAAGAGTACCTACATTTTCTGAGCAAATGTCAGTGAATATTTAATTACAATATTCTAAAACATTCACAAAAAATGTTACTGTGGAATGTCTGATAGCAAGAAGAGGCACCACGGCAAATTTCCATATTTTTGTCAGAAGAAAACAGGGAGTCCCTGTCTCCTATAGAATCAGAACATCTCAGGAGGAAATGGCCAGGAGAAATATGTCAAAACTCTAGATTGCTGTCTCTTCCAGAGTCTGCTGTAATCCACAGCAATATCCCTGTACTGCAGTGCAATCTATAGTAGTAGAATTTGGGCTCGTTTACCCATAGCTATGGAAAGCTTTTGGGGAATTAGGGAACCCCTCCCTAGACCAGGATCTTGCTAACAGGAGGGACCAATCAATGCATCCCAGTGGTGCCAAGAGAACAGGCAGCTTCTTATGCTTTGGTTACTTTTCAACTTCCTCCTGGCAATGGTTCCTCCTCATACCTTTGATATACTAGTAGGTTTTTTTATGTAAGTGATCTTGACTGTCATTGTAATCTTGCCGTTTCTAGGTATAGAGGGCTCCTCTGCAGTCTGCCAGCCTTGGAATAACTTGTGGAAGACAAGGATGTCTTTGTGTGTTGTAAGCAAGTATTTCATTTGCTCAGACAAATACCAAGCTAATGACTGAGAGGTGCCATCTTTTTAATGATGTTTGTATTTTAAGTGTTCCCCATGTTCTGCGTCACTTCCTTGTGACTTGTCACAATTCAATTAGATTATATTTAGTCAATATCTGAACTTCAGAGAAAAGATCAGGATGACTTTTGAGAAAGATTTTCTTCCATTTTAGATAGTGTGGACCTAGAGAGAGAAGAATGGTAGTGAACTAATTACATTAGTGATGTTAGGCAGTGAGGTTTGGGTTTATTTTCTTTGCATTAAGGATGGGAAGTAATAAAAGGGTTTGGTTGTTTGTGGTCTGTAAATATCACAAATAAAATATCTGCAATGACAGTCCTAACAGCCTCAGTAGAATGTTGTTTAATTTGCGTAGTTTATCCCAACTACTTTGTCTGCTTAAATATTTCAGTTTCATATGGTGTTTGCCAGTTCCTGTCCCAAACTTGTTCACTCTTCTCAATTCCAAGGCCTGCTGTATCTCAGAGCTTACTGCAGACACATGCTGTACTAATACTTGGGATGAAATGTAGAAGAATACTGTTACTACAACTTGTAGTAGATTGATAATTGGCAAAGATCCAGTTTCTGTTCTGGCTGCTGCTGCTTCCTTTCAGGGAAAAGCTATTTTGCAATATCCTTGTTTAAAAGATTTTTTATGTTTAGTTTACAGCACCACACTCAGTAATTGTCTTACACTAAGAATAGCTAGAAACTAACAGGCATTATGGGCTTTTTTGTAAAGAACAGAACTAACAAGTATTATTTGTTTCTAGAGAACAATATCCACATCTTTATATAATTGCTGCAGTATTATTTTGCTACCTTGGGAAGCCCGGTTAGTTTTGTGAATTTTCTTCAAGCTGAAGAGACCTCGCCCGCTTCTCAGAAGTTTTAGATTACTGTAAGTATTTCACTGGTTTAAAGTGCTTGATTCTAGGGACCATGAGAGGCAAAAATAATACTCTGCTTTTGACATGTATCTTGTGAATCAAAACATCACCTTGCACTGAACTTGCAGAAGGCAGAGGCTGAGAAATCAGCAATAACTATTCTTTAGTCTTTCAGAAACACATTCCGATCATATTTTGAAACTGCTCATAGGGCAACTAAATTCCTTCTCAAAGCACCTGACAAAAGTTTTCAGAAGGAAGAGTCAGTAAGGATAGGCTGAGCTCCCTGCAGTGGCAGAGGGACAATACCTCCACTCCTGATTACAACTGTCCATCCACCTTCATTCCTCTGAGGTCAGCCTTCCCTCAGCATCCCACGTCTGGCCTGGATGTGCATGAATAGTTCTCATGGATGGATTTCTTTAGCCTGTGCCACTTTGACAAAACCCAGGCTCAGGAGACTTACATGAAAAGCTGTAGCAGAGGATTTTGTATGGTAAACAACAGCAGAGGCAATGACATTTCATGTGGGTGAGAGAAAGAATGTGAACTCACCTTTGCTGTATGCCATGAGTATGGTTGGGAAAGGTCACAGCAGGTTTAGTTGGAAATAGTAACATCCTTCTTCCATCTAACCTCCAGTCTTGCTTTTCCATTTTCTCCACTAAACTTCCTACATACCAACAGTATGGTCAAATAGTGGAACACTATGTCCCAAACCCAGCTTTCCAGAAATATGAAATACAGTTATTTTCAAGCACAAATAGATCTTCATGAAATTGAAGACTGAGTTGAAAAGTTCAAACCATGTTTCCTCACACCAAAACAAAACAAATGCATTCTTGCAATACAACCTTGTACGGCCTTGTGCAAAACCCTTCTTTCTCTTGTATGTGAATCAAAGGATTTTGTGTAGTTAGAGATGGTCCTCATATTATTCCTCTGTGTTTTGCATAAAAGAGAGGTATGTGACCTGAAAGCCAAATCAGATTGATAATGATGTTTTCTAGTAGAGAGATGCGTTGTTATTCAGTATTCAGTGGTAGAACATTGGGCTTTGTGCTCTGAAAATTTCCTTCTTTGGGAAGAGAAGTTTTTCTGCTGTGCCTGGTATTAACCAAAGTAATCAGGAAACTTCCTTGCTTCTAACGTCAAAAAGATTAGCTAGAAACATATAGAAATAGTTTTGGTAGCTGTTATAGGATTGTATTTTATACTGCTTGTAATACTTGTTGTTAAATCCTTTCTTTTTGTAATAAAGGAACTAAATCTTTCTCAGTAACTCCAATATAAAATGTAATCTTCATTTTTTCTCTTTCACTTTCCATAATAATTTTTAGCATAGAAAACAGTTACTTACTGTCTTTCATTTTAAACTGATCTCCCTATTCAATTGTAAATAAATAGCAGCACTGGAATATTTAATTGATTATGTTTTGTGTGTTTATAGCAGGCAACAAAAATATTTGCCATCAGCAGCAGTGGTATATTCTTCATGGAAGAAGAATTCAATGCCATTTCCTTCCAGAAGATACCAAAGGGTTTATGAAATGAGTGAACAATACATGTAGCTCACCAAGACTGTCCCAGCATCCAGAGTTCAGAATGTATTTATTAGTTCTGTATTGGGTTAAGACTGCCTCATGTCTTGACATTTTGGAGTATATTTGCATATATCCAAAATAAAAACCCAGACTTCTAAAAGCAGCACATGTTGAAATGAAACATGAATTTCCTATCAGAATTTGACAGAGAAAAAAATAGTGATAATTTTATCCCTTTTTATAAATCATACTATATACAGATATGCTGCAGACACCCTTTAATGTTTTTGGAATCTAGGGCATTGATACTCATTTATGAGTCACACCATGTTATTCATATTCGCTCACCCAATATTTGCCCATATTTTTCCTAAAAAGGTAAAAAAACCCCCAAAAATCTATGCCCCCCTTTCAAGTAATGCAGTTTTATTTGAGACCATTAATTTTTACCTGTTTTATCTCTGAGTTTTGTTTATGTAACTGGAGAACAGGCTGTCTAGCTTGACTGTACACTGTTGCTTGATTCAGTATGTTTATCATGACAGTAAAAAGATACCCTATGTAAAGGTATATGTACATATGCTTTGAACATTTCTTCTTTAATTCTCCGCTACTTCCAGTGATCATCAAGGATATATTGAATGCTCACCTCTCCATTTAACACTGTAGGTTTCATCTTCAATTTAGTATTCCTTAGAAATGCTGTTTCAATTTCACCTTGTTTCAATGTCTTATATTACAATGACAGAAGTAAATGGTATAAAATAAAAAATATTTGCTATTGTTAAAGCAACAACATGGATAGTTAGGTCACCTACTTCTTCTTACCAAAGTATTTTCAGCAGCTTACCTGAGAAATCTGTTGAGCATGCTGATACTAGAATAAGCAGTACATCTATTGAAGCTTAACCAATTTTTTCACCAGTCTTCTAGTGCATTAAATAAACTAAAAAGTATGTTATAATTTTATTATTTGTTCAGTAGTTCTCTGTATGATGGGCCAGTTTCACCCCTTACCCTTATTGCATCTTGGAGATCTAAAAATGTGAGTGTACCTAATGCTTCTTGATAAGTGATTACTGTAGCAATTACTGGTTGTAAAGGCCCATGATGTAGAGGCCAAGTCTCAATGTCCTGTTCAAGACATTTGACATGCACAATAATAAAAAAAAAAAAATCTCCCCACACCCTACTGAGTTGCTCTCAGCTGGGTAGAATTAAAAAATGTGCAGAAAGTGTCAGTGAAAGCAGTTTTTGTAACATCTGTGGTTTTGTACTGACTATTTCCCACACCTTGCTGACTCACAGTGCTACTGACTTAGAGTTTGTCTTTTAAATAGCAATTCTGGTGTTTCTCCTCCCCTGCATTTTTCTGCTTGGGCCACATATTTCTGGTTTTCCTAACTGGAAAGTGTAAGGACATGCATTGCTTCTGAGCAGAACATAGCCACTGTGAGGAGGAGGGTCAGTAGGTTTCCCATCCTCCTGAACACAAATCTGTGTAATTTAGCATTAGATGCCTTGTACCACTCAGTGTATGTGGCAGTGATTCTGGGCCCAGAGGGAGCTGTTAGTAGGTTAGGCTGGAGAGGTATAGAGACAAAAAAGTTTTGATGTGGAACACTTGGCAATAGTGGCTGGGCCATACTGATAACTGAAAGTGAGTACAGACCTTCTTCTTTAGAGTCAGAATGCAAGATCTGGAACACAGGCTGGACTTCTGTGACCTCTCTGGAAAAGCAGATACTTTACAGTTAAAGAATTCATGAAGAGTATACAAGAGAAATGTTCCAGTCCCTAGTTTACAAAGGTCTTCTGTGCCCAAAAACCTCTGTGATCCTTCAAGTCATGTCACTTGTCTAATACAGAGAATATGATTTATCTGCAAACATCACTTTGCTGTGACTATAAACCATTGGGACAGCAGTAAAATATAAGGGAGTAAGTTGTAAGAGGCATTTGTAGTTTGCTTCAGAAAAGATAAACTTGTTACAAAGTGTCATTGTCAGTTGACCCAGAAGATTCCAAACTGGAGAGATTCTGTATCTACTCATGGGATTCCATCAGAGCTTGAATGACCCCATTTTACTGGCTTTAATTTGGCTCTTCATCTTTATCTCATTTCTAGGAGCTTTATAAACAACTGCAGCAATAGGGATTCAGTCACAATAACTTGTAGAAATTCCTGCTACCTTAGGGTCTGGCCGATACATCTGACACTTGACTTTGAGTTGGGTCTGTTTGAATACAGTGTTTTATTGAATGCTTTGTTATGGAGAACACAAAATAACTGTGAATTCCAAATGTCAGTATTTCCTCAGTTATACATTTTATAGAAGTTATTTTTAGCACTATATTTTCATCTCTTGACTCCACTGATATTTGCATTATGTGTTTCCTTCCTGCTCTGTGGAAGGATTAATAGTCATTTTGGCAATTGCCCATATTTTATTATGTTGTAGGAAAGTTATTATGAGTGCTGTTGACAAGAAAATCTTGCTTTATCACTGTTTCTGGAAAGAGCAGTTGTGAAGCTCACTTGAGATCTTGTGCAGCTATAGCTTTTTATAGAAGGGAAAAAGTATTTTTCATTATTTCTACCCTAATTAAAGTGATGATGGACATTACCTGTTAATACTGACTTGCTAATTGCCACTTAACGTTGTTCTAGAACTTGAATGCCTGTAGTTCTCCTTTAACATACCTGAGCTTGAATCAGTCACAGGTTTCAGTATTACCAGATTTCCTTCATCAATCACAGTGAATGTGTTTTTTCTTCAGAACTTCAGAAAGAAGCCATTGGAAAGTATGACAAAGCTGAGAAGTGGAGTTGTATTTTAAGTCAGTCAGTTATCAGATCTTGATAATTACCTCATGTCCAGCAAAAATAATGCTTTAGTTTAGATTACTGCTTTATAGGATGATGAGTCTCAAGTGCGTTGAAGCAGGTGGTGTTTGGTTAGTGCATTTGTGCTCTGCAGTAGAGGGGCCTGTAGCAATCCAAGCCAGTAAGAAAGCTAACTCAAGGGCTCTGTGAGTCCCCTGGGGAAAAATAATGATACTATTCTTAACACTTTTGACTGTCTTGGTGATGAAACATTTCCTGCACCACTGCGGAACACAGGTTTGTGCAGGTCTGTACTGACTATTGAGGTTATTGGATCAAAGGGTCATCAGATGAGTGCAACCAAGGATTGCACAGAGCTCGTGAAAATGATAGCATGCCTATCATTTAGTGATCATGCTATTATTGTTTTAATAGTATTTAGTGGGTGTGTAGAGGCCACAATTTCTCTTAGAGCAATGAGGGAATGCTCTCAAAATAAGACATGTAGAAGGACTGAAAGGCTGTAGAGCTTGTAATGTTCCAGGACAAGATGATCCTCAGGTACGCTGCCTTTTGCCTAGTCCTCATCTTCTTTGCCTGCTGGAGGTAAGCTGCAGAGCCCTAAAATAAACAATACTCAGCCACACCTCTAGTAGCAGGTATTGGGAGGGGGAACATCTTGCATAATTTCCTTCCGCTTTCATTATCTGAACCTTGATGTGTGCCCTGTGTCTTGGAGCTGCTTTATGTAGTTCTCTGAGAGAAATCTCCTGCTTCATTGAAGGAAATGCTGTACCTGGTATTGAGTCTGTATTGACTGTAGTTTTCTATTTAAAAGAAAAAAAAAACAGGAACAGTTGGTAGCACATGTTTTGTTTTTCAAGTTTTGCTTTCCTTTTAAAAGTGGCAGCGTCACCTCTTTTCACATTGCCCTGGTTTAGCATATGCTGCTGTACACCTGAATGTGTTTCATATGCCTCAGTGGGTTTTCAATAAAAAGCAGAACCCGAATATATTCTCTGAAATATTCCACAGCTGGTTTGATTGAACAAATGAGGTAAGGATACCTTATGGCTGAACCATATGTGAAATCAAAGTTAAACTAAGGGAAATTAGTTCTCCGGCCTGTGTCTGTGGAGGTGAAGACTTGCATGTCTTTATACTTGAAGCATTTTTTTTAGACAGAAGAGTGAAATGAGATCTTGCAGGGAAGAGGCTCATGGGAAAGGAAGAAGTGTGTTTTGGATAAATAAAGCCAGATGAAAGCTCACTGTAATGTCTTGAATAACATTTGAACTTTAACCAACTACCGCAGTATCACAGAATATTTTGAGTTGGAAGGGTCCCACTGGATCGAGTCCAAATCTAAAGTGAATGGCCCATGTAGGGATCAAACCCACGGCCTTGGTGCTATTGCCACCATGCTCTGACCAGCTGAGCTGATCACCATCTGTGCTCCTTTCTTTCCTGAGAGATATGCCAATTTGGAGAAACACAGCATGGTGTGGAAACATTGTCATTCAGGAAAATTTTTTTGTGTGATTTTTATTAATGAGTTACTTCTTATTAATGAGTTACTACTTAATTGTTACTTCTGTCACTCTAGGGCATGCTGCACCAGGTCAAAACTATGAATAAGCATCGCCTGAGCTGTTTTCAAGTTGCATGTATAAAGACAGTGAATTAGAAAAAACTGAATGCAGAGTATGTCCATGAGCAGTGAAAGGAAAGACCTATTAGGTGCTTTGACTTCTTTTTTATCATGCCCTTCTCTGTTTCATTTGACTGGACATTGCACTGAGAAAAAACATATTCCAATTATCTATAATGGGAAACCAAATTAAATTCTTCAGAAGAAATCCTGATAATATAGTACATGCAGAAGAATGTGAAATTATATGATGTTTTTCTGAATTTTTATTATAATGTAGCCTGATCCCCATTGTTCTGATTTCTAGTGGTGAGTCACAGGTATGTCTGGGACTGGATCAAATCCCTATTGCAAATCTGTCTGGCACATAGCAGCCTTAAGAATAATGTGCTGTTGTGTCTCTTTTTATTTAGTATGTATTTTAATGGATGTGATTTTGTCAGCTAGACAGCTCTGGAGACCATGCACATATCAAAGTGACAGATGTCTGGCTGTTAAGCCCATGTCATATTCATGAGGAAAAACAAGATCTTTCTTTTCCGTAGACTGTTTGAGTTCATTACCTTTTGGGCTCACCTGGAGAGACACCACATAATCTGGTTGTGTCCCAGCATTATTCAGCTTCCTGCTTGGATAGTGATTCTCAGTGTCACAAGACATCGTGACCTCTGATGGTCACCTGCCCCCCAATACCTGCGAGGTGAAGGCACGACAGCCTGCAGAAGGGCTGCCTGGCTGCAAGAGGCAACAAGCAGCTTCATTCATGAAAATGTCATACAAGGTCTTTTAAATGAATGAAAATCAGTGTTGACAGGGGAGATTATGAAATGTGAGGAAGACAAAACAAGGGAAAATCAATATTACTGAGTTTGATGTAGCGGGCAGTTTTTTGTTGTTGTTGTGTTTGGGTTTTTTTGTTGTTGTTTGTTTGGTTTGGTTTTTAATGCCTTCTGCTTAGTACCCAAATTAATTGGATTTTGGCATTTAGGGGCTTGATTTTCAGTATGATTTTAAGATACTGTATATTGGTTCCTCATGGGACTAGGAGGTGCCTTGAGGGATATTTGACAGTGTTCTAAGATACTGTATATTGGTTCCTCATGGGACTAGGAGGTGCCTTGAGGGATATTTGGCAGTGTTCTGACAGTGGCAATGAAATTAGCTGGGAATATTTCATGTGTCCTGAGAGCCTGTTCAGGATTACCGCCTTCTGGCATGAAGGCCCTTCGGAGGACTCGTGGGACAGAAAAGAGGGAGAGAAATGCTTTCTGTTGTGTTTCTCTGACAGTTTGCTGCTTAGACTGCCTGACTGGTATAGAAACATGCTACCCTTGCTGTACTCAAAAGAGTTTTTTGTGTGGCTCAGCAGAAAATGAGCTCTGGCCATTTTCCAAGCCAGGCATTTGTCTGCTCCCAAGGCCATGGCAGGTGGTCTGCAGAACCATCATGCAGGGCAGTGTGTATGACTGGGATAGTCCCAGGTGTTCACCTCTTTGTTCTGGAAGTAAGTTTTGGAGCTGGCAGTGGTTTTTGGCCTCACAATTGGGAGCCATTGTTATTGTACCTCAAAGAATAAATAAAATACACAAATAATGCTGGACTTGGAGAGATAAAAATACAGAGGTCAGTCTTGCAACCTTTTCTGTTTACTGTAGCACTGAGAGTTTCTGTGTAAAGGGAAATAAAGGCACCAGTTATTTTCTATCCATGTGAGAAAACTTTCAAGATTGTGGTTAGTTAACTCAGAGTAGTAATTTGAATTTTGGACAGAAAATGTTAAATATTGCTGAAACATGCCACAACCATGTCAGATTTCTTACTGTGAACATTTTCTTAAGCTTTCTCACTATTGCTAGAGACGAAGAGCGGGGAGTGCCAGGCCCTTTCTTAGCTGGATCAAGATAAAGAGGTTATGGATACTTCCTCTGTATGAAAGCACATTCAAGCACAATCCAAGTTAGTGTTAACATTTCTGAACAAATGAGATAGCTTTTGAAAGACTTTTCAAGTCAAACTAGACTTGAAGACTCACAAGCTGACCTTCCCATGGAAAGAAGCTTTTTATTTGTGGTGTGTAAGTGGAACTGCTAGGTGCATCACTGGTTATGTTCAGGGCAGATGAAAGCTGGGAGAAAATAACTTTGGGAAGCAATTGAACATGAGCTTTAAGAGACATGATGTAAGAGTGAAGTCTGAAGAGGTATGTGGCATTTTGCAGATTGATATGCTGTATTGGAATATGTTGAAGTTGTTTCCTGTACTCTTCCCTTTGGTTTTTTAATAAGATTGAGATGCTAGTTATTTATTTTTTGCTTTACTGAAGACCTTGCCAAGATCTTTGAATAACTCAAATAGTGATTCAGCCTAAGCTGTACTCCTCCTGTCTCCAAGCTTTGGAGAATATGCACTTATGCTAAAGGAATTAAGAGACATCCAGCCCTTCCAGCAGAATGACACTACATAGGACTTCCTATCTATAGAGAATTAGAAATTCACCAAGATCTACTTCATTCTAAATTCATTAATCAAAGAGCAAAATTCAGGACTGTTTACAAATGCTCTTTAAGTTGTTAACACATTCAAAATTCAAAACATTCCAAACCCATCTGGATGCATTCCTGTGTCACCTGCTTCAGGTGACCCTTCTTTGGCAGGGGGGTTGGACTGGATGATCTCCAGAGGTCCCTCCCAACCCCAACTATTCTGTGAAAATTCATAGCAACCTAGTGGTCTGCTACTCTAAACTCCTGACTACAGCACGCATTTGAAGCGACATTAAAATATTTGTCTTGCTGGCTGACCAGAGTCAGGCCAGTCAAACCTGTGGTGGTGCTGCTCTCTGTCCCTGCTCAGTTACAGCTGCCAGCTTTCTGGTCAGGGGAGGTTACAGCTGTTCCAAGGGAAGTGGGAACATTAGTGTCCCATCTTTTTTTGCTCTTGGCAATGAACCCAAATTGCTCAGCTAAAACATGAAGAAATTTAACTGAGAAAAAATATGCTGTGTTTTGTGTGGAAAGGTAAAAGAAGAATCCTGAAAAGATGGAGGACTCTCCTGAAGAATTATTTTTGGGTTTTGCTATTCTTTTTTCATTATGGGAGATTTCATGGGGAAATTTGAGCTAAGAGGAAGCTATTTATTAAAGCTAATTCTTGCTAATTGGGATATAGTTGCCTTTTAGTTTATTGCTTGGAAGACCAGTAATACCCATGCTCTCATCCTTGACAGTAACGTCCGGAAGTTGTTTTCCTTATTTTCTAATTCAAAAGAAATAAAATAAAATTATCTCTGTAGCAAAGCTAAAATGGAAGTTAGACTTGCATCATTGACATGTCTGTGTTTCTTTGAAGTAAAATGCTGTAGGACCTTGTGCTCGCATTGGGTTCTCACAGGTTGGCCATCAGTATCATGACTGGTGAGGTTTTCTTGAATTACCATTTCTTACTACTGCAATAGATTTTAAACCATAGCAACCCTCTCAGTATTTTCTAGAAATATATAGATTAATTTTTGTTTTCTCTGTCAACTTGGTTAAAAAAAAAAAAGAAAAAAAAGTTGCCTATCTTTATTGTGATACCACAAATAATAGTGCAGCTTTCTCTGAATGTACAAAATAGAAATGGAAAAATAGCCACTATTCTGACTTTTCCCTTCTCTGCAGTCATGGCTGTGCCTGTTCTGCCCAGGAACAGTTCCCTCAGGAGTGGTTGTCATCACTGTACATGGAGGCACAGTTACTTATTCTACACTTCCATTGCAATACCTTTATTGGTAGGGGTCACTGCTATGTGCTTGTAATGACAGCACAGTACAAACCAGAGTGTCTAAACCACTGCATCTTATTAAGACACAGAAATGTAAGTAACCCTTCGTCATGAGATTTTTACATTAAATACATTTATTGTACTACATTCTGCTTTCATGTGTTGAACTCACAGCCCACTGAGGTGTCTCCCATTAAAAGACAACTAGAAATGGGCAGCTTGGCAGAAAGGCAACTAAGGATATTATCTTTCTATGAAAACACTTACATACAAGGTAATGTACTGATTTGCTCACAGGTTACTCCTGCTTTTTATGAGAGGCAAGTGACCACATTCTGCCCTTTGGAATAGGTGAGGTGTTATTGGATAGCACACCTAAGAAGCATACAGGGATTCTTGATCACGTTTATGTTTTAATTGCCATTTTGTGTTGACACTGCAGTTCTGGAGAGCAGCCCCTGTGGAATCTGCTGTGATGAGAATAGCTGCCTGTCTGAAATGCACTTGGTGCAGCTCCTCAGTTTCCTATAGGCACAAATTCTTTTGATGAAGTCTCAGGTTTAGGAGGAAAAAGTACCTCTATCTCAGAATATTCTGAATTGGAAGGGACCCACAGGGATTGTCAAGTCCAACTCCTAAGTGGATGTCTGATACAGGGGATTGAACCCATGACCTTGGTGTTATTAGCACTCTGCTGTAACCAATGGAGCTAATCTCAGGGTCACTGTAAAAGCTAGAGAGAAATGAAAAGTTTTGCATTTGCTCTTTGCCAGAAGACATTTAGTCCTAATAAGCTCAGTTTTATGATGCTACAAGTCACAAACTATGAAGAACTGTTATTTGGTTCCAAGTTTTTAAGGAACATTTAATTTCTCTAAGAAAGGAACCCACAGCCATGACATTACCTTTTCCTTGTTCAAAATTTTAACTGTTTCCTCAGCTTAAACTCCTTTCCAGGAAAGTTTTCTGCATAAAGCTACACCTATACATCAATTTCTTTGTCTTCCTTGGTGTGCAGATTCTTACCTGATCTTAACTAAATTTACTTTTTATTTCTATATTTGTCCCCAGATGTTTGGTCTCTAGTGAGAGAGAGCTCAAAAGTTTTTTGCTTTTTCTGCAAGTCAAAAGTCCCAGGAGAGCAACTAATTTTTTTGTTATGTGCTTGCACTTGCTGCAGATACAGCTGAAATTACAAGAGTTGTTCTGTTAGCTTGACTAAAAGCTGATTTTGACAGCAGTGAGTGTGTTTCAAAAGGAATGAGGATATGGCGAATCCCTAAGAGTCTCTTATGCAAACTGTCATTTCTTTGGCAACTCACTGTTGTGTATTACAGCTTTGACTAGTTTGTTTCCAATCTGAAAAATACTATGAAGGAGGTGGTTATTCATATCCCTGTGCCTGTACTTCACCTGATTAACACTGTATGGAGACAGCAGCACACGTGAAAACCTCAAGTGAGTGAGTGAAGGCTTTTCTCCAGTGCCCTCATCGGAGGAAGAGGACTAATTGTCAGTGCTGAGCTGCCACATACTGGATTTGTAGCTCCTCTGATGTTTCCCTTGCATTTGTGTGTATCCAAACCAGGCTGAGTTAATTACAGGGGATTGGAGAAGAGTTAATTCTCATGAGAGCACTTAAAAAGGACAGCAGTGAACAACTGACAGCAGAACTTGCAGTTTCTGTCAGCCCTGTTCATTTTGAACGCTTGCTTGCATAGCAAGTTAATAGTTGAGTAAGTTGTTAAACCTAGATATCTAAAACAGCTCAAATGAAAGCCACAAGGTCTAAAAACTAAAGGAAAATATGTTATTGTGGGAGTTCTATGAGCATCTAGAGGCAGCCAAAAATAAGCTTAAAGCCTTGTAAAAATAGCTTAAAGCCTTGCTGCCTTTCCTCCATAGTGATACTATCTAGTGCAGTTTGTATGCCTGGATTGTGGGGCTGCTGTGTTTTCTTCCATTCATTCCACTTGCACTGTGCTGGCATCAGCCTTTCATAGTCTGCATCAGAGATAATGGTATGAATATTTCTTTTCTTTGGCCAAAGCTGGGCATAAGAACATTTTGTGTCAAAGTTTTTACATACCCTATGACCTGAATGGAGAATGTTGGGGTTTTTTTCAGCATCAGTTTATTATTTTAATTATTTTTATGTAAATCAAAGACCTAATGGAATTCATTAAGCAAGGAGTGTTTTGGTTTTGCTGAGGAAAGAAAGACATTCAATACTACAGTGATTAGTTCCACGCAATAAGGAAGACTAGAGTCTTCAGGAACAAATAAAGTCAAGCATCCTACTGGCAAGTGAAAAAGTAATTACTGAACTAGAAGATAAATTCTTGAACAGTGCAAGAGATGACAAAACCTCAGAAAGTTGTCAGATGTGGTTTGAAACTTGTATTTAATCTTGTGAGGTGGTGAGAGAGGAGAAGAACAACATACTGAAGGACAATGGCAGGATTAGAAGTACCATCAATTTTCAGACAGGAACTTCCTTCAGGGGAGCTGTGTCTGTCTGTCTAATATGTGTCAAATGGACCATACCTGAATTTCATGGATGCTGAGCTCCATGTGTTGTTGTGAGGCTGGCAGCAGATTAGGAATAGTACAGTCTCTAATTCAAAACCTAGGCATTTGAGACTGTTAAATCTAGAGAAGAATGACTCGGGCCTGCAATTTCAGTGTCAGACTGAGCAAGGTGTTTTGTTTTGTGGTGTTTTGTTTGTTTGTATTTTTTTGTTTGGTTGGTTTTTTTGTTTGGGTGGGGTTTTTACTTTTTGTTTGTTTGTTTGTCTTTTTGGGTTTTCTTTAAAATAATCTCTGCTAAATTAAACCCCCTACCAAATCAGAATTGTTTCATATATTGAGGGCTAGCAGCCAAGTGCTTCAATACTTCTGTTCAGGACAAAATAGCAACAGCTTTCAGATATGGCCCTTGCAGGCTGAGATTTCCTTTTAAACATTGTGAGGACATGAACATTTGAATTTATTAAATATGTTTTCCTTTGGGGATAATGATGTACCAAATTGCATGAAATTGTGCCTGTCTCATTTACCGTTGAGATGGTGTTGCAACAGTCCTGCAGCAAGTATGTGGACTGGACATCTGTCACTGGGTAGCAGCCTTCATTCCCTTTGCAAAGAAATTTTCACAAGTTTTTCTCCCTCATCATGCTTATTTTATTCCCCTTTTCCCTCTTAAATGGCATGAGAAGATATTAGATATCTGTGTTCTCTTTGTGGTCAGTGGCACTGTGTCAAGTATCTCTCCACCTTGTTTAATTTTTCCTCTCTTCCCCATTCTCTTCCCGTTGCAATAGTTAATAAGCTATTTTTAGGCATGATGCCTTTTCACCTAAACAGCAGCACACATTGCAATAAAGAAACAGTTGAATGTTCTGACCCCACTCTTCTTCACCGAACCTCTCCTTTGCTTTGTAGGTTTATATTTAAACTCTCATGCACTTAGGTTCCTGTTCTTGGCCAGTTGAATGCTGGCTCTTATTATAATGAACAGTAGCCTTGGCTTGTTGCAAGAAAGTTTTAGGCACATGAAAGCTCTGAGTTTTAAAATGAAGCTGTAAGATTTCTGCATCTGGTTGATAAGAAGCTCGACTGCTGGGAACCTTTCTGAGGTTCATAAAAATTTAAACACTGGAGAATGACAAATCCTTTAGTCTACCACTACCGCATTTCTGAGTAAAGGCAATACTGTACTTGGAAGATTACAAAAAGCTGTAGGCACCACTTTATATTCCAAGAATAAGTTTGCTGCTGACCAAATGAGTGTTTTTTTAAATCACTTCTGTGTGCACTGTGTGTTTGAGGCCATTGTTGCATATTTTACAAGCAAACAATAATCCATTCTTCAGCTGTTCTGGTGGATCATCAGGTCACTGCTGAGTGTTCAAGAGCAGAGGTGTGGAATGGCAAAATCACTGATGTGTGACAATTTTACAGAAGCAACCCATTACTTTGAGGAAATGGCTACTTTTGATCTGTCTGGTGATTGAGCTGGTGCTTTTTCAGGAAACACTCTTCTATTTTGAGTGCAGCACATTTTTCATGCACAATAACATCATTTCTGTAGCCTTCAAATGCTTTGGTTTCAGAAAGGCCTTTTTTTGCTTTTCTGGTCATAGAACTCAGATGGCTTAAACAACTTTGTGCTACATATGAGCTGAGACTTTGTTCCAGCATGAGAGGTTAACTTAATTGAGTAGTTCTGAGTCACTTGCTCCCAGCACTGTTTTACTGAAAATGACAGATATGTCAGAAACCTAGGGAAGCCAAAGATCCCAGGGACACTCAAGGATTCAGAGTCATTGAGGAGATGTTTTTTTTTTTTCTTTTGGCAACCAGACACGTGAAAAAGAATTCTATACTTTATTGGTTCTCAGTTGCTGTTTGTTCACCTATGGGATACAAGAACAGTCAGCAGAAGAGATTGCTTAGGGTCTGATCTATACTATCTTAACAGAAATTCAAGAATTTTCTTTTAATCCTTGTCAGGAGTGTCAGAGCAGATGATTACTCTTGCAATGTCTATCTAATTACATGGTAAACTGAAGCTTCTATTACAGTAGACTATACCAGCTCAATTGTCTATTGATAATGAATAATGCAGCCCAGCATACTTGATGAATACCAAGAGAAAACAGAATATGAGCTGAAACTTAGTCTCCCTGACTAAGCATCTCTACATGGGTCCTTGACCCCCGATTGTTTCAGGGTTTCAGATGGTGTTGTCAAAGTGGTAGTCCCACTTTTTTCAAGCCTGAATTGAGGCATTGGTGACAGCTTTATCAACTGTTCCCTCTCTGCAGGGGCTTCTCTGTGCCCAGCTAGGTGGGCAAATCACAGGAGAATGAGCAGTTTGGGCAGCAGTGGGATGTTTCATGCTTCACTTCTTTCAGACGTGCAACCTGGTCATTCATTTATTTTCTTTTCCTGCTTATATTAAAGAAAAATCAGCAGAACTGGTTTGATTAAATTTCCTTCCTTTTCCTTCCACTCTCCCCTTTTGTCCAGTGATACCACTATATGGATAAAGTAAGGCTTAATCAAAGTAATGAAGTTTTAGTAAAGATTAATTATATGTATACTTTATTAGCCTGTTGCTTTGAATATTTGCTTGGTAACATGCAGGGCACTTATCCCATGCACAATGACAAAAAGAGTTGCTGACCATTGCTATAAACAAGTGTGGCCAACACAGTGGCATCTTCTACAAGCATCCTGTTTGTGCCATACAAAGTATTCCAGCAGTATTAGTTGGGATTCACAGTTAATCTGTAAGACAGCAGATTCTGAACACTGTTATACTCTGGGATTTGTACTGTAGTGACTTAAGCCATCCATCTGGTGAACAGCAGCAGTTTAGTCAGTTTTATATAAAGCAACACGTCAGTCAGTTTTGCAAGGATGTAGTAGTTGAGTGCTTCCTAAGCATTAGCAGCTTGAGGATCAAAGTGATAAATTTAGGAATTTTTTCCAAAATGTAATTATTTATATAGAACATTCCAGTCATTGTAATTAAATAAAGGTTAAATTTGGGGTTAAATAAAAATATAACATTAAATTTATCTTTTGCTGTGAGCATCTTCTGTGAGTCTTTTTAGATTCTTCATGATACAAACTAGAAGTCAGACTTCATTAATTAAATTCCACTTGTGGCATTTTAGTAGTGAATATTTTTACCTTTGTGGCTTACTGGAACAAAAGATGTCCTCTTGCTCAGGTGTCTTTGCCCAAGTGATAAGGTCTCCCAGTGTGTAGGGAATCATGAAGATGGGTGACGAAGGTATGAGACCATTTAAGGTCACAACAGCTTGAACCACCACTTTGCACATTACAAACTATTCCTCTCTTAATGTGAACTCAGTCTGAACAACTCCTTCTCCCTGAAGTGTTGTCTTGTGTTGTCAGTCTCTATTTCTGAAATGCATTGGATTAGTGAAGGCCTTTTCATGGAAATTGTTGGGTCTGATGAGTATCCCACCTATTGACTTGGCTCATTCTGGAGATCTTGCCCAGTTCTTCTGGACAGCAAAAGACATCTTTCAGATGTCCTGGTTCTTGGTATGGCCTGTGCCTGAGCAATGGCTTGGTCCATGGTGCTAGGTAAAACAGCCATCACATTTGCAATTTCTAGTGCTTTGGTGCAGATCAGGGATTTGAAAAAACAGCTGTATTCAAGCACAGTTATGGTAAAAAGGTATAAAGTTTATTTACAAAATGCAAAATGTGCAAAAGTTTATGAAGAAAAGAGTGTGAAATGAAAAATAGACGCTTGAAATTAGTTACATTTGAAAAGAGAGGAATGTCCAGCTAATTGCTTGCTGCATGTGTAGCATGTTACATATTAACCAGACCTTTGGTCCCTGTGCAGCACAGGTGTATTCAGGACACTTCCCAGGAAGGACTCTCCTATGTTTCAGTGTGTTGCTCCCTTTCAGGTTTGTATCTCTGTGCCCTTCCATCCAACAACAGTGGCCCTCAGTGTGATCAGGAGGTAATTTTGATGTTTACGCCTGCACTGGTCTCATATTCAGTAATGCCCATATTTAAAGGCAGGTCAGGTGCCAGTTTCCTGTGCTTGATTTGGGTTATGCACATTTAAATCTTTCTTCCAGCAGCCAGTGCTGTTTTGTAGAACAATGAGAATGAACAGAAGTACTACCTATTACATAGGGAAATACTTGAAATATCTAATAAGTTTATCTCAAATCTAATATAAGCTGAGGTAACTTTCCTTACACATCCCTGTAACAGTTTGACTGTGCTTACTTGGATGAACTACACATTTTTGTCTATCTGTTCATGACTGTTCATATGCATAGTGTTAATACCTGTAACTATTTTTCCTATTTCCTACAGAAAAGTACAGGAAATGAAATTCAAATGTCAAGCTTCTGTAGAGTAAACAAGGATTTGGTGATGAAACTGTCTGTACAGTTTGTGGAGGCTGTGGTGATTCATAGAGGACAAATGAAATCAGCAGACACTGCTCTTTTCGGCATTGGTGAACAGAAGTTATGGTTTACATATGTGGGGTTTTATTAGGTTTTGTGTTTACTCAGGAAAAAACTGGCAATGATGTTTGGTGTTAGTGGCTTAGGTGAGTGAGTTGAACCTTTATGATGATGTTGTTGAAGAGAAAGATAGTAGGATGTAAATTCCCTCTCAGTTGTTTTTGCTCTCCCTTCTGCTTTAAACTCAGACTGAGTTTAAACTGAGACTGAAAGAGAGCATGCTGTCCAAAACTATTTCCAGGTGATAGGTAGTACTATGATGTAATTCCAAAAAAATCCCAGTGGAAGCTGGATGAAGACCTGGGGCAATTAAGTTCAGTCCATTAGCCCAAGGGAGTGACATATGTTTCTCTGGATGTTCTTGTGTCTCTATAATGGAAAATTCGATTTGCCCTCTGATATTGCTGGATTTCTGAGCCTGTTAGACTGAGCACAGACACCATCAGAGTGATGTGGTGGGCTTGGGTTTGCAGCCTGACAGGTTTGGGGCATGAATAGCAGTTGCCTGTACTTGTGTGCAAAGTGTGTTGACTTTTATACCCTCTGCATATAGATTTCTGCCTGGCTGTTGTTTGCCTGGGGCCACCAGTGTCCTCCTCAGCTGGCTGTGCTCTAAAGAAGATAATCCTGTTGCAGAGGTGTTAGTTGTTCTAAATAAGTAGGAGAAAGATGTGCAGCCTGAGAGGCTGGAAAACAAGGGTTGCCTGTCACTGGAGGAGATTTGGTTTAAACTGTTTAGCTTATGCTGACATTAGCAGTGATGCTCAGAAAACGAGCATACAAATGGAATCTGTCTACTGATTTAGGTGATACCACCCTTCTGTAGTTTCTGCTTCATAATTATATGGAAATTGCGTTGGTCTTGGAGAGGAAAAGGTTGTGGTTTTGATTTTTTTTTTAATTCAGCCATCGTAAAGAAGTTTAAAATAGATACTGGTTCTTGTAACCATTTTATTTTCCTATTTTGAAACAGAGGCTGTAATCATCATTCATGAATTCATGTTAGTGAAATTTTTGCAGCATTTCAAGAGAAAGATCAGTGGATCACAAGTTATTATAAAGCCTTTTCTTAAATTTATGAGCTGCCACTCTTGCGAATGGTCCTGCTAAAATAATTTTTGCTATTGATGGGAACAGCTGCCTATCAAGTGGTTTGAAATCTAGTTTTGAAACAGCTCCACAGTTTTGATGAGTGCATCACATCTGCAACATAGCTGAGGAATATACAAGCTGTTGGTTTATCAGATGAGAAAATACAGATATTTTAGAAATCATTAGAGAGTAGCCCCATTTTATTTAATCTAAGATTTTATTTTATTTTTTATGAGAGAGCTCAATTTAGTCAAGCAAGGACATAGGAGGTTATAATTCAAGCCACCTTACTTAGTTCAATTTCTTTCATAAGAGACATAAAACTCAATTAAAGCTGATGACTGAGGAAGAAAATTAGGTGAACGGCGAGCTCTAAACAGATCTACAAAAACACTTGGAAAATTAAGCACAGATTATTCTGTTCATGTACAAAGTCATTTAGATGGTGAATGGAAACCATATACTGTGAAACCCAGCAAATATTCCATGTTCATAAATAATTGAAACTCCTCAGGGTAAAATATTCAGTTGCACTAGACACCTAATAAACCCAGAAGAAATATAAAGGACATAAGACCATTGAAGAATATCCAATACATGATAAAGGACTCCAGTGCAGCTGCATCAAATGCCCCAGGTTAACAAATGGTGTCAAAGTGAAGCTGATGACCAGAAAAAATGAAATAATTGAGCAGGGTGAGTATCTACTGATGGTTTCTGGTCAAAGAACTTTGTGCCAGCCAATATGCATAGTCATAAAGAACAGTAGGTTTAAAACTTAGTTTTTGGGCTTAAACATCTAGAATTAGGTACATGGTATTTGAGGTTCAAATATTGATTCTGGACATTGATGTTTTAAAACGTGTCTTCTAAGTATAATAAAATGCATGAATAAGAGAAAGTTAACCAGAAATACCGTGCAACCATTCTGTGATAAGTGTGTCTTTAAAGTGACTATTTGTAATTCCAGTGCTGTTTGTAATTATTACCAGTGCTTTTTCGAACAGTGAGACAAAGACTACTGTTTGAGGAGGATGTGAACAGAGGAAAAAATTATCTTTAATCCTTTATCAAATACTACATACGCTGACATTGGAGGTATGGACTTTTTAAACAAGGTCTTAGCCTGGATATGTTGCTACTGCTGTTGTTAGAAAAAGGTAAATTAAGGGACTTCAACTTTTTTCCTTTGAAGATTCCTTGACTACTGCCACTATAAGCTGCACCAATGACTGTGCCATCCCCTCATGCAAAGGGGTCAAATGGACTGTGGTGCTGGGAGCAGGGCAGTGCTGCAGAGACCAGCCCCAGCCCCAGGGCTCACACCAGCACCTGGCTCTCACTGTCGCCCAGCCAGGGCACATGGGCCTCTCTGACAGGAGGGATTCTCTGTACTTAGACCCAGGTTCTGCATCTCTACTAAATATTTGTATTTGCATAAAGGGGTGACAATAACTGTAGTGAAGGTAAAGACACCATGGTGCTCCCCTTTGTGTAGCTGTTGCAGTCCAATGAACTGCCTTTCACTGTGTTAGGGTCCACATTACCAGGTTTCTGTTCTTCCCTAAAGCAACCTCACATGAACAATTACAAGCTGGGCTTGAGAGCTTATCTTTTACAAAACAACTTTAAAGTTTTCTTAGATAGTTTCATGGCAAGTTTCTTCATAAAATGTGATGCTTCATAATCACACAAAAGCATTTGATAGGAATTCACAAACTATGTCAGATATTGTTGATATGCTTGGGCTTCTTTTGCTTTTTTTGATCCTGTGGCTTAACTGCTAAATTGTTGTATGTTTCTCAGCTTTTCCATAAAGACAACTTTGAATACCCCAGATTTTGTGTGAGTATTTCAGAACTACAGAAAGGTTTTCCAGGAGCCAACTGTGGTACTCTTAAGTTTATTTCATAAAAAGTTGTTTGTTTCTTTGTACTCATATTCATCAACTGGCCCCTAACCCAGTCTGAGATGTTTATGAGATTTACAGGTCTGGTGTAACTCATGGAACCAGATCTGATACTCTGATAGTCCAGTCTTTATACAGTGTCTAAAAATATCAAAGCCAGAGCCATCAGCACATCCTGTGTTGTCAGCAGACACTGGTGATTATCCTGCTGTGACTCAGGAGCACAACAGGACATGCTGAAATAGAGTAAGGCCCTGAAGAGGTTAACTCAGAATAAAGATCCTGCTCTTAATCCACAATATAGCCAAAACTGACCACGTACCAAAAGAATGCATACACAACTACATAAAAGGACAGAAAGTAGAGAACTAGCAGATAAGAGACACATGGAATGCATATAAAAGAACACAGAGTAGAAAACTAGAAGATAAGGGGCGAAAGTAAGGGCTTGAGTCCAACAACGTCTTGCAACACCATTGTGGAATCAGCAAAATCAAGAAAGGTAAAAAGTTCAAGCCTGAGGAAGACTTCTTACTTCATCCAAAGACCCCCAGAAGACCCCGAAGTATCTCCCCAAAAGATGACTCCACCCAGGCTCCACCCCGACTCCGCCTATGATGAATATTATATGTTGCAATCATATGAATGTGTATGTAAAGATGTTGTAACCTCTCCCGAAAATTGTATAAATTACCTAGCTTTGTACAAACAACTCGGAACTCTTTGTCCAGGGCGATCTGGGAGTTCTCCAATGTTGCAATAAATACCTTTACTGTTTATATACTAAAACCTGTCTCTAAACAGTTTTATTAGGCCTTTTTGGGCTTCAATGCGTCCCTGCTCCTCAGTTGCTTCCACAAGGAAGCAAACACCGTTCCACAGAGAGCTGAGCAGCAATGCTGATGAAATCCAGGGAGAAGGGATTGCAGCTTCACTGGGAAAAGGGAGGAAAAGAGCTGCATTGCATGAGGACAGTGTATGAAATGCTCTGTACAAACCCCTGGAAGGGGAAGGAGAGCTGAAGATGGCAGCTCATTGCAGCAAACACAGCAGCCCTGCTGAGAGCATGGAGCTACAGTCTTGGAAGTGCTGGGTTTGTGTTCTGTCCTGCTGCAAGAAAGAGAGGGCTGAGGAGGGGAGAGGGAAAGGCAGTGGTGCTGGGATGGGTGAGGAGGGGCTGGGGCGTGCTTGCTGCTGTTGAAAGTGTCTTGGCCTGATCCAAGCACCTCTTACAGTTCTCACCTTCAGGACTCTGTCCTAGGCAAAAGAGGTAGCAGGGTAGAAATGTCCTTGAGGTTTCAAGGTTTCAAGCAGACTCTCCACCCAGGCAAGTACCTTATTTGTTGTCTTAAGCCATACCTTCCTTGGCTTCTACCCTCTAGCACCTGGTAGAATGAGACAGGAGAGAAATTATATCCTCCAGAAAACCACAAGGAAGAATTATAGCCCAGAAACACAGTTTTTGTTTGCTGCAGCAATAAGCATATCTCCTTGATGTGCCCTGAAAACAATACAAAACAAGCTCTTTTTTCCACCACCATTCTTTCTGAGTTTAGTATCAGCTGTTTGCAAACAGAAAAGGATATGGACAGTTTGAATTGTTCCCTTTCTATTTCATTCTGGGTTCTGCTTCTTATTGTGGAAAAAATCTGAGTTCATTTAATCCAGATTCTGGGAGATTTCATATGGCTGGGACTGTGTGACTTTCTGTCCTGGGCATCCACTCAGTGTCAGAACAGGGTGCTGAGGCAGGTGAGCCTTTGCTCTGCCTCACTGATTTCTAATTTCCAGTTGAAGACAGTAATTCTGAGTGTCACTCCTGGATGGCTTGGGCATTCTGTAACCGCAGATGCAGAGGGGAGGGAGGTTCATGCTCAATAATTGTTTTCATCTGAGGTATAGAAACCTGAAGTATATTACTTCTTGGAAGTCTGTAGGTAAGTATTGCACTTGATTAGAAATAAGCTAAATATGTGCAAAACTGCATTATGCAAACTAGGTGCAGCTTTTTACATGTTTAATAGTCTCTTGGGAAATATTTTACACACACTTTCTATCATACATTGCTGATGTTTGTTTGGTTTGGAGACAGGTTTCTTGTGTTGAATCTCTCTCGTGAATCTTTACTGTGGTGTCAATCAGTTGTTCACTACTTATTTACTGGCATAATTATTCCCCTTGCTAATTCTCCGTTACCCATTTTTTATTGTTGCTTTTATCATAATGCAGTTCCTCATCTCCCAAGTGAATGTACATGTTCTCTGTTTCAAAGAGATTTTGGGGGTTTGAGGTTGGTTTCTTTCCCCCCCTGCCTCATACAGTTGATTATATTTTTTTCATAATTAGAAAGTGAATGTGGTGGAGAGGTCTTTACCTTGCCAGCTCAGACAGTCTGAAATGCAAACTCTAACTACAGACAGGTGTTGATAGCTCCCAGGAGAATTCAGATTACCATGGTGATGTTTGATGACTGTGGAAATGATGACCAAAAGCCTCTGAATACACGAGTCTTGTAAGAAAAAATATTTTGTTATTACACCAGGATGTTACTATGGACATACTGGCTTGGGTGATTTTCTGGGGAAAGAAAGGCACGTACACAACTCCACATAACTATATCTTTTTTTCACTGTGATGTTTTCATGCAAACTAGGTGATACAGAACTGTGTTTCTACCAAGGAAGACTAGAATTCTCTTCCATACAGGACACTTTCTCAGCTTTCTTTTCTGAAATTTACAGGACTTAACCTACTTACAAGGTGTCTTTGCAAATGACATGTGTGTATGACACTACAAAATCAAAATGCACTCTGCAAAGCATTGACTAGATGTCTAGCACTGGCTTTTTCTCGAGGCCATGTGGTTAATGACAGTGGACTTGGGTTTCTGTTCATTGCACTGCTGCCTTATTTCTGTGCATCTGCATCACACAATCCTTTTCAATTTAGGCAATTAATTAAGAGTGGGTGGGAATTACTGTTCTATAAATGAAATGAGAATGATGCTGCTGGAAGAACTGGAAATTATAATTTGCTGTTGAGGTGATTTAGGAATACGTAGTGAGGTGGAATTTTGGATGGTAGCTGTTGCAGGGGTAGACCTCATTGCTGGGGGTTTTTGTGCAACAGTGTGTCAGAGGGCTATTATCATTTGGCTGCTTGGTGTTTCCTCACTAACAAGTAAATTTTTTTAAAGTTCTCTAGAGAGCAGTCTGCCAGATGATAAAAGCAGAAATTGGAGAAGTTATCTGTGCTCTAGGTAGGTTCTGCCTCCCTTGAGGCATTATTGCCTCCTGGTGAGATCCTGGGAGGTGCCTGGACTCAGAAGGATGTAGAAGTAATTTGATTTCTTGACACACATCCTGTATAGCTCTCTAGGTGAACTCCAAAATAGGCTTTACCTGTGGCATTGTACAATAAGAACTGTAGAATATCTTACTGGAGAAGGTCTTGTTGGATGTAGTGAATTCAGAGTGGTCATATTTGGACTGTCCTCCACAATAACAGGCTTAAATCTGAACCTGTAATACAACATGAAAATCCTATACCACTTATCAAAAATGGAATGTCGAGATATTGTACTATTCACTGCTACCAAACTCCAACCTGTTTTCTGTCTTACTGTCCTTGTCTGTCCTAAATAATATACCTGGAGGAGGAGAGGACAGGGTCCCTGCTGTAGAATGGGCATGGTCAGCTCCTGGCTAAGTTTGCCGGACATAAACACAGTGAAACATCACTTGCCCTGCCACTCTTCTTTCAGCAGTCACTTGGGGTGTATTGGTCACTTTATCAACTCCCTCAGCAATTCCCTCCTTTAGTGTGTTCTGCTCTATCAAATCCTTCCTTTGCACAGGTCTGAAGGGAGATGTGCTGGCTGGTTCAGTTCAGGGTTCCTGTTTAGTTTCTGCAGTTCCTCGAAGATGAAGACATTTTGTTGCCAACTAACTTCACAAAATGCAAGTGCTGTTGGGCACATAGACTGGGGATGCCATTAGAGCAGTGCCTGGAAATTTTTCCGAGAGCAGCAAGTCAACGTCTGCTACTCATATATACACATTTCATTGGCCTAAATGTGATTTTGGTGGGCCTGTGCTGATTTGCACCTGTGACCTCATCTCACAACCCTTTTTTCCCCAGATGGTTTGCAGAGAGAAAGAGGAAGGAAATTCATATAGCCAGTTCAGTTTTTTCCTTCACTAAATCTGAGGATAGTCTGGATGAGTAGCAGAGACAGTGTTACTGCTGTTTTCTTTGGTGTTTGAACTTTTGGGATTCAAGGTCTCTTGTAAGGTGTTAAAGAAACTGCAGAAACTTTACTACTACTGTTATGCCAGAAAGATTCTATAGAAGTTTTACAAAGGTAAATAATGCCAGTGTGATAATTATTATATTATGGTGAGTGATAAAATTGAGCTTTTTATCTTTTAAAAATTCAATTTAAAAGCAGTATTTCATTCTCTTTTTATCCAATAAAAGAAGTGAAAATAGTTTTCCTTGGAACACAGATAAGAAAACACTAGCGATTAAAGATAATGTTGTGGAATATCTGGTAGGGTTCAGTGCATCAATAACCCTGACACATAATTAAAGTAATTGAAAATGCCCTGCGTGTGTCCTCTGATCGAAGGCAGTAAAAAGATCACTGAGGTACCAAAGCTCTTGCATAATACCAGATGTATTTTAAAATCAATCTCTTTTATTTTTAATCTTTTATTTGAGTCCTTTAACTATCCATAAAGCTAAAAACTAAACCTGCATCAGTGCCTTTAGCTGGTCCTGTTGAAAGAGAGTGGCTCATATTTCATTCAGTTCATTGCTAAGGTCAGCAGAAAGGACTGCATTTCAGCTGAGAAACAGAGCCTGGGGGTTCCTCAAGGATTCTGGCATCAGGCAGAGCTGTGCTGGTGTCTCGCTCCTTTTTCCCAGCAGTTCTTTTCTTCTCAATCCAATCTTGCTTTTACTTTTTCTTTTCTGTACTCATATCACAGCTGTCTGAAATTACCTCTGGGATAATAGGAAAACTTGTTATTTTGAAATTTTGTAGAGAAGGACATCATTCTGGTGCAGGTTACTTATTTCCAGGTGGGTCCTGGACTTTATTAACCCAGAACTCTGCACTGGTAAGAATTTGGTATCTTTGGAACGACTCTAATTTTAACAGAAGGGAGAAAACCACATGAGACTCTGTAAGTGACTTAAGGGAATGCAGAAGGGAAAGTATTTTCCATGAAAAAGCACTAAGAAATATGGATTTGTTTTGCCTCAAATTAGCCTCTGACGATGGTTGAAGTTCTTTCTGGATTTTTTTCATCAGAATGTGATGAGGGCATCTGGCCTTTAAAAAATCTTGAAGTAAAACATCACCTTTCCACAGAAATGTTGTTTGAAATCTCTCTGTTTCAGAGCTAGAACAGAATAGAACAGACTATGGCAGTTTTACCTACAGTGACCATTGAGTCCAACTGCTTGGGAGCTGACAAGAAATCCGAGGTTTCATTCTATCCCTCCATCCCTCACAAAGCCTTTCCTCTAATGCTTGACTGAATCCCTGTTCTTCTGCTAGGGACACATTGGAATCATAGGCTTTGGAATCAAAAGTTTCGAGTAATTATAAATATGCCCATAATGAACTGTATGTAGTAAGCCCCAGATTTTTTTCCAATTGTGAATATAAATTTGATGATGAGATGCTGAGACAAAAATGCAGGTAGCCATGATGGTTTTGGTCCCTGTCTTCCTCATGGACAGTGTTGCAAAATCAAAGTATTCTGTCTATGGTTTTCTTCCATGAAAAATGAAGAACGCTCTTGTAAAAATAACTTCTTAAAATTTAGAAGTATATAGCGAAAAGCGTATGTTGCTGTCATGTTTTACTGTAGGAAGATGGATGTTGTTAGTCTTTTCTCTTGTATTTTATTAAAAATCCTTACATAGTAAGTGCTAAATTGTTCTTAGTTCTTGCACTAACAGATGATATCATGGTCTTGAGAGACTTGATCTATACAAGTCCTTACAAGTCAGATAGCCTCCACAGTGATTCCTGGGGCTGTGGAATGCCTGGGGAAGGGCTCAGCATTCAGGACCCTGTGACACTGGACACAGCAATGGCTCTTTCAAGAAGTCCTTGCTGGCAGCATCATTAAGGGCTGGCTCAAAGGGCACAGATTTTGGATGTTTCTGTAGCCATCATCCTTTTGTGTAACTGAACAGTAGCAACCAATGTTTTATTCTTGCCTCAGAAGGAAATAATGAAGATTGGCATGACTGGTAGTTAAATGTAGGAATGAAGAAAATATGCTCTATACATAAAACTCAGTGTGTTTTCCCTTAGTTGGTCTTTAAGACAAGCATAGGGAATAATCCATGTTTCAGCTGGTTTGGAATTGCATTTGTGAAAGTCACTTGAGTTAAATTAGCACACAGTGCTAAAATTCATTACTGACACGCTTGTGTTCTAAGGTGAATGTCCTCCAAGGTATTACCCTTCAATGATCCCCAGAAGAGACGAGTGCTGAGCTTCATGAAATCCTCACTGCAGAGGTCAGGGGAACGTAAGTCAATGGAATTTAAGCATAACATATGCTTAAATAGAGATATTAGGGTAGGATTAAAATTAAACATGTAGGATAAAATTTTGAAAATATATTTAAGCTTCAAAGATTCAGAGAGGGATATGATTTGCATATATAGTCGGCTTGGTACCTAGTAGAAAACAGCAGTCATTTGCATTTGTAAACATGTAAATATGTCAGAAAAGTATCTTGTTCTTACAGCAGTGACCTTGTGAGCATCCTGGTCTCCTGCCCTGCCCAGCTTGTTTCATCTTTACTGTGAGTCTGTTATGAACTCTTTAGTTCATGAGTGAACACTAAGCCCAGAACAAAACAGAGCCTTGTCTGTATAAAGTGTACTGGTGGGAGCAGAATACTGTCTATTGATATAAGAAAGACATTTTTATGTTAGAATATATGAATTGTTTAACATATAATGTTAAACAAATGTTCCAGGATGCCTGGAAAGGATGTTTAAATCATGTAACTGGTAGAAAGGATATATAAATCACTAATTCTATTCACTATAGTAACTTTGTAATCAATCAGAATGTAGCAGAAAACCAGGATACTGCCAGAACAGGCCTGTTGAGCAGAGAAATAGCAAAAACAGGTGGACAGAGTGTGCATCAAGACATAAGGTGAAGAGTTTACGGTGACGATGCCTACAGCATGGGACCACAATGATGATGAGGAAGAGGAAAAGACCACCACGCCAGACGACTGCACATACCCTAACAGAGGGACTAATGTAATTGAGAAGTGTGAAATGACATGAAGAGAAGAGGCTGTTCATTCACTACTTCCTGGTTTTTGAAATGTATAAATGTTTAAGTTTTTTCCCAGTAGAGTGAGTGAGTTAGGCGAAGCTATTCCCTTTACTCCCAGCGCTGTTAAAACAAATACCTGCTACTCAAAGATACGAAGTCTCTGAGTGGTTTTATTATCCAGGTTTTCTGGCATCACTATCAAAAAGACTGAGAGATGAGATAATGAAAACAGTGGATTAGACAGACATGTTTATATTTGGATTGTTCTTTTATTGGTAGTGTAATTTTTCAATTACCAGCATTAACTCACTACACAGCTTAACCAGAAGGCAAAGATAATACATCTGATCACATGCTCCTGGAGAAGGCATAGAGGAACTGTACTTATGCATGTAATACCAAACTTTCATTTTCAGCCAAATTCCAACATGGAAAAGTTAAGAGTTATGACAGTTCAGAGCATGTTTGCATCTGTACATTAAACTACCCGTAATTTTTGTGTCAGATAGCATTGTATATCCTCTGATGACCATTTTCTTTGCTTTTCACTCATCTGTCTCTTCCTTCATAACAGAGCTGTGGATACCATACAAGCTGGGGGGTGGATAGGAACTGGGCAGGCAGACAGGTGACATTGACCGGTTCTTGTCTTGGCAGCTCTGCCTCCAAGAACAGAGTCTCTAATTAGTCTTTTCCAGTTTTTCACTATCCATCTTGTGAGTTTGTTTTATTCTCCTAAAAACTGACTAAATTTTCCTGAGAGCTACTGGAATTTACATGGTTTATGGCCATTGAAACCAACACAGAAAAATACACAGTTTAGACCTGGAGAGCCAAAGGTTCTTTTCCAGGAGGCAAAATGATTCAGATACAAAAAGCTTTTGCTTGTGTTTGTATGTGCTCTAATTACTAAGCAGGGGTTGGGGAGGGGAAAGTGCCAGACCACTTAAAGCTTAGTTTAAAAACTTATGAAAGAAGGCAAAAAACATTATTTAATCTCATATGGGAAAGGATCATTTTTCTTTCAGAGAACAAGTCTAAGTGACAGGTGTGGACAGGCCAAGTCCAGGATATCAACACTAAGCATTGCAGTGTCTGAGCTCTGCCAGGGACATTCCTAACAACAGGCAGTGTGTTGGTAGATGTGTGTCTGAGGGGAACCTTAGGATTTACCTTAGGGGTATTGGTGTAGGATTATCAGACATATTGTTATGGACTCTGCAAGATGAGTAATAGCTTTGCCTGGTTTAAAAAGCCAGGTGACTCTTTGGATACACCCAGATACTGTCAGGTCATCAGTGCTGTGATTGCATCTGGAATGTGCCAGAAAATCTAGCTGGAAGGGTGGAGCCCTCTCCCAGATGATGGCTCCATCTGAACACTATAAAGTCTGCTTTTCACCTTACATAAAATGGGGATGCATGAGAATAACAGCAGCAGGTACTGTTTGGTTTTATAGAAATTCTCTGATGTCTGATGTATATGAAATTTTTAATTTTGGGTTGGAATAGATTCCAAGAACAGGTTGATGAGCACTGGCTCATCTGTGGCTGTTCTAGCACTGCAGGTAATGCTGGGCTGTGACAGGCCAAGAGGGCTTTTGCTAGAGCACTGTATTCAAGATCAAGGTGCTAAGCTGGTCTGGCAAATAGAAGGTAGGAGTAGCTTGACTTTGAGGACACCTGGGAGCATGTCAGTGGAACCTGAAGTTCTCCTGCAGTCTCTTTAATGCTTGAGAACAGGACATTTACTGAGTTGCCTATGGACTCAAGGGCTACACATTTTGTTAATGCACATCCTCCTCCCCAGACAAGCACTTGGGAGCCCCATCTGTGTGTGTGAGCTGGTGCAGACCCACAAACTTCTGTGGCTCCTGCCTTTTCTCTTTGCCTTCTCCAGACTCAGCTGGCAGAACTGTGGACTCCCAGTGCCAAAGAGCTGCTTTTTGTT
>JAWWEE010000159.1:3720874-3776120 GCA_035221455.1 Xenops minutus
ACAAGCACTTGGGAGTCCCATCTCTGTGTGTGAGCTGGCGCAGACCCACAAACTTCTGTAGCTCCTGAGCAATTGTTTCCTGGCAGTTATAGTGAACATCAAAATAAACCTTTGTGGACTGTTACACAAGAAAGACAATTGGATGTTTGGGAAAACTATGAATGGCCCTGAGATAACTGTATTTCGTTTGGTTCTGGTGTCAGTCTTTGCCTTGTGAATTTAATTTGAAAACTGTCAACCTAAGGGGAAATGCTGGTAAATGAGTGTAGAGTATCTCTCTGATTGCAAGAAAGAAAATGGGGGAAAGATGGAAATTCCTGCAAGGTGAAATGTTTGAAAAAATTGCATAGCAAGAGGCTAATTGGATATATGTTTTTATTCCCTAAAAGTGTTATGGATGCCAGAGAAAGATGTAAGAAGTCTGTTGTCCAGATGCATTTGTTTCCTATGGCTAAATGTAAAACTCCCATTGAAAGCTTGTGCCTGCAAATGAGTCCAGGAAACATATGACAGCAATGAATTAACACCGAGGAAATCAGCACGACAGCCAGACAGTGGAACTACTTTACATGGACCCTCATCCCGGGCCCTACAGCTTCCAAACACACTGTCACAGCAGAGAGCAGTGAGTTTCAAGGAAGTGACGACTTCCCTGGATTAAAAATAAGTTCTTGAGCAAAGATCTGACTTCATTTGGGAAAATTCCTGTTGGATTCAATAGCTGGGAGTGTGGCTCAGTTAAGAACTGTGGGATTTAACAAGTCACTCTATATGGGTTTGAGCTGTGGATCTCTAGTTCATTTGCAGAACAGAGACTGTATATTTTCATTGCAGATCGATCTACCTGTGTCTGTATGTATGGATGTGAGAGAAGGAAGAGTGCAAGCCACAAGGAAAGAAAACACCATTTTCTCAACAAGATGAAATGGAAATTAGCTACACTCTATCATTAATACCATCTAGCTGCTCAATTAACAGGAGTCAGTGATAATAGTAAGTTGCACAGGAAAAATTAGGTGGTAGAGAGACTAATAAGGAAAAAAATAGAGTGACTTGAACGTTAGACTTGGAACTCATTAGAGTGATCAGACCACTGAATAAAATGTCAGGTGCCCAAACGAGAGCTTGTTTTCTATTCTGTATTTCAATCCTATAGGGTAAAGATAAAAATTTCAACACCATGATAAGGCTAGAAAAGGTATGTATGAATCAGACAAACCAAGACAGTGTGATCTCTCTCAGTATATTACAAAAGTAATGGAAGAAATGAAGGGGTTTGGGACCTTCAAATTTCTATTTTAGAATTTTAAAAACAGTGTTGACCTTTCTAGACCACTTTCTTTCCCCTCCTCTTGTTCTGTACCTTTTTTCCTTTCCTGCAGTCCTCCTTTGCTCCTTCAACAAGCTCTGAAGGCACTTTCAGTCACAGGCCTCAAGCAGCTGTTGTTGCTGGGCTCCAGCCTCCACAGTGCGTGGATGAGGATTTCTCTGGGCACAAGCAGGCAACCAGCTCCATGACTTGGTGCTGCCTTTTCTCTTTGCCTTCTCCAGACTCAGCTGGCAGAACTGTGGACTCCCAGTGCCAAAGAGCTGCTTTTTGTTCAGGATCAGGAGGAGGCTGAGGGTGCCACCAGCCTGCCTTGTGTCTATCCTATGATAGAACCTTCCCCTAGCAAGACACATGCAGCCCTACTTTCAGAAACTACTTTATTAGACCTTTTGGATCTTGCAGGCTGCATTTCTGCTTCTTTCAGAGTAAGCAGCGATAACTAAAACTGCAACAACTAAAGGTAAAGGCAGCTGATAGTGATTGCTTGGCAATAAGACAAAAATTCCAAAATAGTGCTTCATGAGCAAGATTTTTGTGAGTTTAATTTCCGGTTTCCTGCAGTGATTGGATTTCAGTTCACAGCATTGTTTGATTTGCAGGTTGTTGATTAACTTTGTGGGCATGTTTTACTGTACTGTACAAATGGTACCCTTGGACATAAATTAATTGACTAGTGGTTAATTACACATGAAAACAATGGGGATTTCACTATTACCTTTCACATGTGACAATAAGGTACTGTAAATCACTTTTTGCCCTTAATTAGTTGAGCTAAATGTCCAATAAATAACTCAGAGTTCCAGGCTAAGCATGAGCTAGAGATGGAGTTTTTAGTTAATAGAACAACTCACCTGTATTTCTCAAGAAGAAACAGCAATGAGAAGTGTTTTGAAGTGTACTGGTGGAAACCACAGAATGAATTACTATTAATAATACCTGTAGCAAGCTGTACCAGATTTGTGGTACTTTTGAAGAGTTTAAAGCTCTATTCAGGATGATTTCAGCTGCAGCTGCAGTTCTGATGGGCATGGAAGAGCTGAGCCTTTCTGCACTGTCCCCTGTGTGCTGATTCCATCAGGTGAGCTGGGAGGCAGGTGGGGGATTGGGGAGCACATTCTATGCAAGCTCCTCCCTGTTTCTTACAACTTGCATGAAGTATAAGGAAGTGTTAGGAAAAGGAGGCTTCCCAGTGTGTTGAGAGAAGGAAAACGTGATGGTAGAGATTAGGATTATTTTTTAGCTTCTCCCATTTCCTGCCCATTTTGCATTCAAATGAAAGGAACAGGGTTTTGTGAATCATTGCTGATGTATAGATCATAAAGGGTCTGAAAGCTAGACTGTGGAGTTGATTGAGCTATGGTGATGGAGTCCAGATCTGTCTGCATTAAATAAATATTTAATTATTGTTTTAATTACAGATAGTTTATTCTGAATGTATCTACACCTATCTTCCATTCTTATAATAAAATGGACCATAATAGAAAATGTTTACAATAAAACAGCCCGATACCTCGACGTTCTGTAATGCAAGAGAACTGATGGACATTAATATGTAATCAACTAAGGTAAAATTGATGTGCTTGGATCTGTACAAGCTATTTATAATTCAGGCCAAACCAGCAATAAATAGCTGGACAATAACACTAAAGATTGGAGGTTTGTGCTTTCCCTTTCTTGTACAAAGATACAGCAAAATAGTAGTAGCCTGTAGAATCTGGCTCTAAGGAACAGGCTAGAGGAGATACCAATCGATGAGAAGCCATGGAGGAAGACTAAAGAAGATAGAACGACTCAGGGAGTATGTGCCATGATGGAGAGTTAACTTTAAACTTTGAGGTTTTTTAATTGCTGATGTGTAGCCATTGTGGCAATTTATAGGGCATTGAAAGACAGAACCAGTATTGGTTTTCTATGGAGTGAGCATACAGAGTCCCGCTGGAAGCATGACAAGCAGAGAAAATGTCAACTGAAATCCCACGAAGGTTTCTCAAAGGTGCACAAGTCCTACCTTTGCAGCCCTGTGGTTGCAATCCTACCATGTCTGTGTGTATGTCTATGATGTATTTGTGTATTTTCATTGTATGTATGTATATATATATATAGTATAAAGAGAGAGTGTACTCTTTGGGAATAAAAAGCTTAATGTTTCAGGTGTTGTAAAATCCTAAGGCATCAGTTGTTTATTTGAAAATGAAATCAATAACAGAGTCCTGTATATCTTTGATACAGTGGAATGCTCTCTGAACAGAACAGCCATAGTAATTTAGAAATTGGCTGGTTTATTCAGAAGGTTGAGCCTCTTTGTACCAGCAGTGAGCTCTCTTCCCTTTTTTCACTTTTAGTCCAGATCTTTCAGTCTTTTCTCCATTCTTCCGCTTATCATTGTGCCTTATCATTTGTTTCAGGCAAAATGCATCAAACCATTCCAAGGGAACTAACTCTTTTACCCATGTTGCTTTTATGCTTTCAGGGAGGTTTTATATTGATCCAGCTGCCTCCAGAGAAGAAGTTACTTTCTCCTTCAGCATACACCGAGTGGAGAGCAGCTGTTCCCTTGTCTCCCGCCCAACCCTTCCATGAGGATAACGGGCAGAAAAGGGATTTATGGGTGAGAATGGAGGAGCTACCCAATCTGCTTGGTGAGGCAGGAAAAAAAGACTCTCTGCAGTAGTGCAGATTGCCAAGAGCTGGGCCTGGGATAAGACAACATGGCTGTTTTCATTTGCAGCATATGGAAGTCCTTCACCAGTTTTGGGGTTTGAGGTACTGCCCTGGGCACATCCTTGCAGAATGGCATTGACAGTAGTAGCTTGCCTGGAATGAATTCCTCTGACTGTTCAGTTACTAAAGTACAGCCTGGCTGTTTGACAAGAGGAACCTCACCTGTGTCCTGTTTGCAGCAAGCGTTCCTTTCACCTTTGGAGGATCAGAGATACTTGTTGCCAGGGTTGCCATATGGGGAAAGGTGTTTTCATCCTACAGTGTAACCAGTAAACAAAATTTGAAAAAGCAATAATCTCATTATTAATGAAGTAATAAATTTGCCTCTTGGTGCAAAATGTTCCAACTGTTGTGCAGGGACTAAAAAAAATTTAAACCTTTCTGGAAGAGAGAAAGGGGGAGTGTGGTGGTAGAACAGCTTAGTCAGAAGACAGATGAAGCAACGGTAGCTGGGTATTGATCTCTGTCAGGGAGTTAGATAGGCATGGGTTGATAAAACACCCCTATTTCTCTGGGTGTCATCACATATTTCCAAAATACCCTACTTACCCTACCTGCTGGCTACTTACCCTAACCCTGGGAGTGAGACCTGTTCTGCCTTTCAGTGGGGCCTATTTACTGAGGAGTAGAATGCAGATGTTAAACTAACAAGTGCAGTGCTGTGAGCCTACAGCCAATTAACAGGTTCTGTTTGACATATCGAGTATGAGTTTCCATTTCAGGGAAATTATGCATTTTCAGGTGACACGTCCTCAGTGTTAAATACCACTAATATTGCAGAGTACCAATAATGCAGAAACCCCACATATTCATAGTCCTTCTGGTATCCAAAATGAAGTAATCTGATACACGTATTCTGAACAAATTTGCACAACACCTGAATATAAATGCAGCTCCTGAGCCAAAAAGGGGAAGAGGAGTGGGAGGCCTCATCTTGCTGGCATTTTTCATACAGCTCTGCCAGAACTTGGCTCTTTGGGTACCCTGGCCATGCCTGCCAGGGCTGTCTCTAACCTCTGGCCTCCCAGCCCTGATGCAGGGTGAGGGTCTGCAGAGCCTCTGTACCTCATTCAGCACCCCAAATCTCAGGGTGAAAGGAAGTTCAAGGAACAGTGCAGGAAAAAATTTCTGCCTGCCTGTAATGTTGTTTAAAAGGACTTCAGTGATACTGTTACCTAGGTAATATGGCAAGTAAATTAGTAAGACAACCTGATAAATGAGACCCTACTTATGATTCTAATGGTTGTAAATATGAACACAAAGGAGATTAGTTCTTTAGGAGGTCTCTCTTTGCTTCCTAGAAATCAATAATACAAGGCCTCTGTCATGGAAAGCATTTATCTGTGTTCAATCTTGCCTCCCCCAAAAATGGCTCTGCATCTGCAGACAGGGATTTAAATGCGAACAGAGTTTGCACAAGTGGATCACTGCTCAGTAGATCCTTTATCTTACTGTTTTGTCACTAAGATAAAGTTGCCTTGATTTATAAATGTAATTTTGTAGCGCTGCTAATTTTAGATGGCCATAGCAAAGGAAAGTATCTTCTGTAATTTCTTATCTTTTTGGCTTTTTAAGAAATACTGTTTACAATTAACAAGACTTATGTCAATGAAGTTAGTAACTAAATTAACTCAGGTGTCTGGAAGGCTCTGAAAAGTATGAGACCTTCATGAACACCCAAACCTAATCATTGTCTACACTCAGAATATCCTTTATATTTAATAGCACACTAGACAGGTAGTTTGTTTTCTGTATCAATGCAAAGGTTGCAGGCCTTCATTCCCTATGATATAGACAATCTTTAATGTACCCTTGTGCACCAAAAACCACAGGGTGCTATTCAGTGCCAGGGCACTCTTTCCTCAGTAGTGTGTTGTAAGGAACTTCAGTGGGATGTCAGTGGATGGTACCTCACCGTTAGTGACCAAAAATCACTGCAAAAGTTGAGGCATTGGTTGTGAGGCATTTAACTAAAACCCCTCCACCTTCGTTTGATTCTTTAATGTGTCTTGATGCCCAAAGACCTTATAGAACAACTAAATTTATATTTAAACACTGTTGCATTTTTCCTTTGTTAGTGGAGTAAAATATATCAATTTTGTCAATCTTTATGTATTTTCCTCAGTAGTTTTAAAAGCCAACTATGGACTAAAGAAAGATCTGTTTCTTACAAGCCTATGCAGAACTGAGACTTACCAATAACTTAATAATTTCTTTTGATTTTTGTGCAAATGTTTAAAAGGCTTTTCACTGCTCCCTGTATGAATACTCTCAAAAGTTTATTCCCAAGATCCTTGACACAGTTGTTACCTGCTATTAGTTATAGGCAGATAGTTATTGCTTATCCACTTAAGAAATGAAGGTGAGTTCAAAGTGCAGCAATTTGGTTTCTTCTGTTGCAAAGACATTCTCAGGTAACCTTTCTAGTGCCAATTGCAGTGTGTGCAGATATAAAAGTTCAGTGGTGGTGTTCTGCAGCAGAAGTGAACAGAAGCGCCCTTTCCTGGGAGATTTATGATAAAAGCTCCCCAGACAACAGATCAATATCTACATTCCTGGCTTTTTCTTATATCACTGGGTCTTGTCAAGAGTGAGAATTACTTCAGAAATGGAACATTTAAAAGCGTGCAACCTAGTATTTTATGCTTCGAAATCCAGATTCCTGCCATTTTTAGACAATTACATTAATAAATGTCCCCTTGCTTTTGCTTTTACTGCTCTTTCTTCTAATTATACTGTACATGGAAGTTTGGTCTCCTTTATTTCTTTGATTGCCAAAAGTGACATGTTACAAAGATTAATATTTTCTCTGAGGGAAATTCTTTATTTTAATTTACTTGGCAAAACTGTACAACAGCAAACTGATTGGGGAAGCTGCTGTGTTTTCCTTTCCAGTTTGCTATCTGTTTGCATGACCAAATTCCTTTCTCTGGGCAAGAAATTTCCCAGTGGCACTGGGAGTCTACTCTCCTACCAGCTAGAAATTATATATTTTTAATTTTTCTATAGTGATTTCACTAGCACATGCATTACAGTTTGTTGGAAATCTCTTGGGCAGGGCCATGGCTTTACCCTACCCCAGAAGAATTCCTGCTTGTGCTCCTTAAATAGCTGTTTTTTAAAGCCCAGGGGTTTTGTGTGTTTTTGAAAAACATTCTTCCTTAATTTTTCATTGAAAGGCCAAACTATTCACTTGAATTGTTTGAATGGTTACCTCTTCCAATGGACATTAGGCTTTTCCCACCACTTGCATCATAATTAAATACTAGAAAATTGTGAAGGGTGAGGTTTTTGTTCAGAGAAATTATTCAAAGTGTTGGTGATGATTATTTATGAAGCTACCTGTGAATTAGCATTGAAATTTCTGTAGGTAATGAGAAATATTACCTTCTGCTCATATAAATTAAAAAAACCTAAAAGACACTTATTTGGAAATCTGTCATGTAGGAGAAAATGTTCTTACATGAAACATTTACTGATAAGTAGGCATGTACTGCCTCTGTTCTGATAACAGCTTCCCTCAAATGCTGATTCAGGTTTACAAAGTCTTTAACACAGCACTGCAGACTATGAAATTACTTTGTCTTATAACAAATTATTCAGAAACCTTGTATTAGATGGAGGACTGCCAAGTTTGTACTCTGGGCTGCAAATAATCCAGACAGAAACAGTACTCCTGTGAGCCTCTTGTCTACTGAGGCTGCCAGGAAATAAAACTCTTTCCTCGGCATTAGCATCTGACTACACCAAACTTTTCAGTGTGACTCCATGGATGCTTTTTTGTGGTGGGAATGCTCACACCTACATGGGACAGGAAAGCATTTTAAGGTGCTCTCTCCTCTCCTCCTCTTCCTCCTTTCGTTCAGGATGCAGCAAGTGGCACAGCACACTGGTATTGTTCAGGCAGCAGTCTCTCATTTCCCATGTGCTGGAGTGCTGCAGTATTCCCATGCTGTAGTTCCTTCAACTAAATCAACCTTTCAAAATTACGCTTCTTACAGCAGTCGTATTTAATCTGTGACTGCTGTTCCTAGGTCTTACATTACTTTGAAGAGGACCATTCCCAGCAGGAATGTTGTGTTTGCCAGTGATTGATGCCCTTGTGCTGCAGGCTTGCTGAAGGCCCGTGTGTTGTGTGCTGTGCAGCCAGAGCCTTCGGCAGCAGAGGTTGCTCCAGTCCCCCCAGGGCACCAGTCAGGCAGACCTGACAGCTCCCAGCCAGCCTCTCGCTGGCTTGGGGGCTGCTGGTCCAGCCAACTGGCTGGTGTAGGCAATAGGGTTTTGGTTCTTTTTTTGGGTTATGTTGGTTTGGTTTTTTCCTTCCCTTTTCTGACCTCAGACTATTAAGCTAAGTACAAAACTACTTGGATTTGTTCAGTTACAGCAGAATCTTGTTCAGTGACTGGGATTTCCTCCTGGTAGAAGCTGCTTCAGTTTTGGTCCAGTTGTCTAAGCTGAAGGCAAGAGATTTAGGACATTTCTGAGGGGTTTATGGTGTTTCATCTTGGCTTTATGGAGACTACACTAATACTAATACATCTAATGATTTAGGGTCTGATTGCCACCATCCTGACGTAGTAGTCTAGTGTGAGAATGAGTAAGGCTCATGTCCCTGAACCTGTGTGACACTTGGGCTGTGATCACAATGGTCGAGATTTTCTCTGTTTCAGTGTAAAAGATAACCTTATCCATTTGGAGTAATTCCACTTGGTCAGCCAGGGTCTGCTGAGCTGAAAGACACCTGGGATGTACTTTCTCTGCAGAGATCTGTCGTCTGTTTTCTTATTCTGACTGCCTACTGAATGGCTTGCCCTGGGGCAGAATATTCTTGCTTCTCCATTTGACACCACCTGCCTTTGACCTAGGCCTTGTGATGAGTATTTTTACCTGACCCCCATTCAGTCTGTTCTTTTTCCTGGGAGGAGTGAGGGGCTCATGAAGTCTTCTGCAAGAAAGGTTTTCTTTCCCCAGACAGGTAAGCTGCCAATTCAGTGAAGCTTGTATTGGCACGATCAGGATCTATGCTGTGGGACTGCCACTTCCTTGGTGGCCTCACACTCCATTGCTGTGACTTTTGGAGCTGGTTCAATCCTGTCTGTAGGTCAGCATCACACCCACCACCCATCAGATCACCACTCCATGCACAAAGGATGACTTGACTCCACTTTGGCTTTTTTTATATATATATATATATAATTTTTTTTTTATCTTGACTTATTTTTTTTAATTTGAATTTTCCATTGTTTTTCCATAACTGGTGGTATTTGAATAGTATCATCTCTAGCTTCCTTGATGTCTTCTGGTACTGCCATTCAGACAAACAGAGGACTCATTCAAAGAGCAGGAAAGTGAGGGTGGCTTTCCTGTTTCATTTGTTGATCATCATCACAGGGAACTGGGAAATAAGAATCTGGGTATCAGCAACTCAGTAAGAAAGTCAAAATACTAACAGAAACAAGACTCTATTATTACACTAATTAAATGTCATTCATTGCAGCTCTTGCACAGTGAATGCAAAATAAATTAATCCTTGACATCTCATCAGTATTGCTGCATAAACACTTTGTCAGATTATTAAAAATGCTGCTACCTGAAAGCTGGCATTAGGGTATCCTGTGTTGTACTAGAGAAGGTCTCTATTAATCAGTAATTAAATGGTTTATAAAGTTGATAAGTTGGTTTTAACACAGTAAAATTATTTATTTTATGGGAATATTAGTGTATTGTTGTTCTAATACTAATTTATTGCAGTTCTGTAGCATTAGCCACAGTGCAGTAAAATTGAACAGGATTAGAAATGCTGTGCTGGGAATTAGTAAATCCATTCCTGTAACTGATTTCCATTTCTTAAGAAAGCAAGACACTTCTACATTGCTGATTCTAGTAATTTCTAAGTTCTGCAATGTGGGGAGTGGGATCCAAAGGAATCCCCCTGTGTAGATGCTTTGAGTTGCATTTCCTTGCCCAGAAAGCTCTAAGAATTTACAGGTTAAGAAACAATTCTGTAAAAAACCAACCTCCACTTCTCAAATCCACCAGTGTTCCTTAGAAGCACTGAAGTGAGTAGAAAGCCCTTCAATCTTTCATCTCAGTGTAAGACTAAATGAAAATCTTTCAAAATTTAAAACCTTTTTTTGAAGTCACCTCCCCCATCTGGGCACACCCAGGTGTCTCTGGAAGACAGCAAGGATGGAAGGTGGCTACACAGGTGGGAGAAAAGTGATGTTTTAGAATTGCCCTCAGAGTGTTCAGGATAGTATGCAGAGAATTTTGTCTAATGAGCTTCCTGGGGCTGGGGCAGGGGTTTGGACTTCTTCTGCAGACACATGTTAGTGGTGGGTCTGGGAACCCAAAAGAGGGGTGGTTCACCAGCCACATCTTGTGATACAGAATAATTGGGCATAGTATTTTTTTTTTTGAGACTTTCAAGCAGAGCTGAAATTCAGCAATCCTGTAGAATCCCAACAAATGAGTATCTGTGCACACAGTGGTCTGTTTTGTTCTGCTCTCACAAATGAATCAGAGGACTTCTGTCATATCAAGAAGTGAAAAACAGAATTAAGTTGTAACTGCATAGATTATGTTCAGTTCCCAGTGGAAATTACAGAAAGATGAAGAATGAAGAAAGATGAGCCATCATGAGACTTCTGGGGCTGGAGAGAGCTGTAGTCCATGACAAACCTGCAGGAACTGGCAGGTCAGGAGCTGGAAAGATAACAATGAAGCAAGGAGTAATGGAGGGAAAAAGCTAATCTTAAAAGGTTGTTTGGTAAAGCACAAAGCTCTGCAGAAGCTCTTTGCTGTCCCTCATTGAGGACATCCCAACAGTTGGATGTCACTATGGTTTTGTGTTTGCAAACTCAGGCATTGCAGTTCAGCACTTGGGAAAAAGTAAGACTCCAGTCACATATGAAAGTGTGATCTTTCATGGCTTCATTCTCATAACTAGGAAGCAAATTCCTGACACATCATTGTGCTTAGCTGTCTGTTGTTGTCACAAAGAAAGACAAGATCTAAGCTATGAGAAATGCAGAAGTTAATCTGGGGAATGAGGTAGTATACAGAGTGTATGTGTACACAAAGACTAAGCAGGGCAACATTTTATAAAATATCCTCTATGTATCTGTACAAATATGATTTCACCATTTTCTAGAGATTTTATCTTAAATAGAATATGATTTTATTTTCCTTTGCTGTAAAGATCCAAACTGTGTTTTGGCCATACAGAGCTTTCAATGCACTGGCTGGCAGTACTGTGATATATTTCACAGAAATGTCTCTGCTTCACTAAACAATGCAAATTGCCAAGCTTGGTAATGTTTCTTGGAAGTCTTTGCACTTAGCTGTGCCTTGTAATCATCTTTTGATGTTTGGTGTTTCCTAACTACATCTCTGCAATAAAATGCCTGGGTTTGTGCTGTTGCCAGTACATGGCTGCACCTTGTTTTCTTTGTTGGGGAAGTGCAGGTGGGTTTTTCGTCCTGATACAGGGTGATCCTTACCTCTGCACAGCTGGAAAAGAAATTGGCTTTTCATCAAAATCTAGCTGCTCTTTACAAGACTAATTATTCCTTCCTTAGATTCTTAGTAGACAGTAAATCTTTAGTCAGCCAGAAACAAAAATGTTGAGGTCAGCAGTGCACCAGGAGTGCATGGATGGCGTGGCACTGACCATGTGCAGAAGTCCAAATATGCTCAGTTTAAAATCCCTCATTGGTGCTTCTAAGAAAAACTGAAGAAACATGGAAAAAAGCTTTCATGAGATATATTTCTTAACTAGCTTTCCTGCTATTTCTATACTTCCAGAAGCAATTGGAATTTGGCTCAGCAGCAGGAGCAAGCCTGTCATTGGCCACAATACCTCAATTGAATGTTTCTGCATCTTCTAGGACTGATGGGGAGGTAGCTGCCAGTGCATTCCCAACACAGAGCTGGAAACAGTTTCTAACACTTTTTTAGCTTGTGCCTTTTCTGGTGACAGAACTGTTTCATGCTGCTTGGAAGTGGCAGTATGGAATTTCAGACAGCATATGTAGGTGGTAGTGGAGGATCCAAAGGGAACTGGAGCTGTGATTCTTGATGGGTGAAGAGCTCATACCAGCTGAGATTTTTGGTTCTGGTCTTCCAGGTTTCCTTGATATCCCTGGAGGTGGCCTGCCTTGTTCCCATGAACATAAGGTGCAGGTGTGTATACACTGCTCAGTTTTCTTTCCTGACTTACAAAGTCAGCATGTTCTTAGCTGTGTGGTGGCACTGCATAGTAAAATTCTTATTTTCCATGTGTCATATTCCAGGACATGTGCCTTGCCATGACTGTCATAGCATAAAAAAGCCTTAGTAAAGAGAAGAGGATTTACAATAAGAAAAAATAACCAGGAGAAAGAAAACCATTACTGAAAATAATCCAGAAAACCCAAGTTGTAAGACAATGTATCTTGAATTCACCATCAAGCTCCTTGGGAGTAGTGATCAGCAGAATCTCTCTGATGCTGAGTGAGCCGCATGGAATTTCTTATAAAGATTTCAGCAGATAATCAGAATTTCAGCATGGACAAAATTTTTGTAAGCATGTATTTTTAGCAGATCTGGGCCTTGTGTGAAAGCACATAGATTAAATGATGGTTTTAATGTAATTTGGAATTAGTTTATTTTGTAGCAAGGAAAGGCTGAAAAGGGCTTCCATAAATCTTTCAAAAAAAGTAAGAATACAAAAGCTACATAGTGCTACTCTGAAGTTTCTTCTCTTTGGGAAATGCATCACAGAAAGTCATCAGACATGTACGTTATTGCCATGTTACTCAAAGCCCATTTATACTTTAGAAATCTCATTCTGCATCCAGTTGCCTCTGTTTGTGTTGGGTTTTTTCCTGTTGAACAAAGTGATGTCAGACATTCAGAGAAACAAAATTAGCAAAGCAGAAAGAAAACTCTCATTTGATATTTTGAATATAATATGAAATAACCTCTGGGAGCTCTTAAAGATTTGGGAGAAATGAGTAGTGTTGGACTTCAGTGTAGGTAAAATACGTGTTATAGTTATCAGTCCATGGGTTTGTTGTTGTGTTTTGGTAATGACTGCTATCTATTCATGTGAACAAATAAACTATTTCCTTCCGCAGTGTTGCAAGCACTGGAATAAGTTTAATACAAGCTCCAGTACCTGTATTCTATCTGGCTGGGACTAAACAGGCTTCCCAGGGCAGTGTTTCCAGCCCCAATTCTGGCAGAGCTCAACCAGCACTTGAAGAACACTCTCAGGCACATGGTGATATTGTTATGCAGGGACAGGAGCTGGACTTCATGATCCTAATGGGTCTCTTCCAGCTCGGTATGTTCTATGATTCTATGATTCTGTTTCCATCTTGCACTGCCAAGTAAGTAAAGTTAACAGACTGAAAGCTCCTGATGTCAACCAGATGGCAATCGTGAATTGTGGAAATTCCTGCAAGACAGACGGCTCTTTCTCCATATTACAGCCTTTTTTGGATGGCTAACACACAGTTTGTATCAGGATGAGGGAAGGGATGTTGTATCTGCATTTATGTATGACAGGAGTGTCACGTCAGTCTTCCCTAAAGATAACCTGGAGGTGCTATAGGGAACACAGAGCATGTCTGTGTGCTCCATGAGTGTGTGAGAGCTGATGTAGCTGTCACTCAGCCACCACTCCATCAGCCAGGTGTGTGCTGTGAGTACAAGGGTGCCTTGAACACATCTGGCAGGTCAAATTGTAGTGTTTGCCTTGTCAAATCCAACACTGTGGGCTGGAAGCGTGGGTGCTTCAGCTCCCTGTGGGAAAGGGTGAAGGGCTGGAGAGTAAGTGTCTGGGCAGCTCCAGGAAATGCTACTTTGCACATAATTTTTATAGAAATCTTTAATTGTTCTAGGGTATTAACTGGGCTCCAGCATTTTATCAGTATTTAATGCAACTATAATTGCATGCCGTTTTGCTGTGAGAAATAAGTTGATCATAAATGTCCCTTCTGTCTAAAACAGCAGTTCAGTTGAATAGATACATTGCATGCAAATACTTCTCACACTGTTTTCTGTGGTCTATTATTTGAGCATTTTGAACTGAAAGAATTAATTTTGCTGCCTTTTTTAGCTGAAAGTAAGGATTGTCAAAATCATCACCTTCAAATTATTTTACTGTTTCATTTAATGAAAATCAGAATTGTTTTGTTTTTCCAAGACAAAGAAAACTTTCAAAATTAATTTTCCTGAAGGACATAAATTTTATTTTTCACCATTTCTGCTCATTAGGCTTTAAATGAAAGGAATTTTTTGAGCTGGAAAACCAGGTATTTATCCTTCCCATAGTCTGGATCAGGAGCAAGATGCCAGCTTCTGCTCCATGGCTGGAGACTGACTTCCCTGGGAATCTGTTTAGGTTGTGTGTGAAACTTACTTTTCCCAGCTGTGAATCTGCTGGTTGAGCTAAAAGCAGTCCTGAGCCACCCGTGGATGGCTCTGGGGCCTCATAGACAGTGACCAAATAATAGTTCTGTTTTTTTCTGAATAAAATGACATAAATACAATTGCTTGGCAAACTTCTGAGAGTCAAGGACTGTTTCATTTTATTCTCATGGAGCATGGGAATATCTCATTTTCAACTGGGGCTTGTGCCAATATAAGAAACTGTGTCAAGATTTGTGGTGTCCAAGGTGGAAATGAATTAAAATTACTGTTTGAGAAACCAAAGCAAAAATCCTACATTTGAAAAGAATTTATGATCTTACCACAGCTGAATTTTAACAGAAATGAAATACTGTTTTGTTTGAGCCAGCAAAGCAAAGCAACATGACACCATGTTTCTACATCTATTTTCTACACTGATCTGAGTGAAACTCCTGATTGCTGTATTTGTTCCAAGCAGGGATGTACCACAGTTGCCTTGAATTTTCTTGCAAACAATGAATCGCTACTGATGGCACTGCTGGTAGTTCTACAGCTATTATCATATATTTAGACAAGCTCATTATCAGCATTATGGATTTTAACACTCCATAAGAGCTACAGCCTATCCAGGGGACAAAGGGAAATAAGCAAGCACACAGAAGTTATTTTTATGGAGGGTAGTTTTCAAAAGCACTCATGTATATTGCACTGTTTGCATGCAGGTCCTGGGCCAGTGGGATGGAGCCACATGCTGAAGAGTGTTTGCCTATATGGAATACTTGCAGATAAGAAAAAAGTCACCTATGAAAGGAAACGGTTCATTTCAATATCTTCTCTCTGATCAGTTCTTGCTATTGAATTCTATCCATACTTTTTATGTTCCTTGAGTTCATCAGATAGGGTTCCATCACATAGGGTACAACTTCTCTCTTAAAATAGTTCTTAGGCAGCTGTCACTGAGAAGTGGGTGAGCAGTGCAAGGGAAGTTTTTGCTGTTCAGCAGCAGCAGAGCTACACCTGCTGCAAGTCTTTCACACAGCTCATGTGTGCATAGAGCTACAGCTGGAGACTAGACAGAAAAGGCTTAAATTCGAGGATTTACACCATTGTAGAGGAACATCCACACAGGCAGCAAAATGCAATCACTGAATCTGAGCTATAGAAAACCATGACTGGGTTGTGAAGTCAAACATTCAACCACGGTATAGGAAGGAGTGATCTATCCACATGAGAAACTTGGGGTGTTTGCGGATGCATTTACGTAAATGTGTCATGGTTTGAACTTTCCCCCTTTGTGTAAATGTGCTCCTTTTACCTTTGGGGTACAACTGAGCCATTGGACTGTACATTGGGGGTCTCTCTGAGTTCTTCAGTACTTTGTGAGTTCTGGAAGAGATGTTGTTGGGAGACACCCAGCCCCAAATTTCTGAAGCTAGGGGACTGGTAACATTTTTTCAGGTCCCTTCTTCAGTTTGGAGAGAAAATAAATTTAAAAGGATTCCTCCTGCTTTTATGGCACCTCTCTTGCTCCCTGTCTGCTTTGCTGTTACTGCATAAACCAGAGGTCATAATTTGAGCAGCCAAGGCTAATGTGTTCAGCCTGTGGAGCTGGCTGGCAGCAACTGGGAACACACGTGGGATGGAGTAACATCGTCCTTCACCAACAGCCTAAAGCCAAGTATGAAGCCCTACACCTTCCATTGCATTTCCCAGGCAGCACATGTAGGAGCTCATTGCTCCAGAGAGTTATGAGCCCACCTTGCCTGGGTAGTCTGGTGCTGTCTGGCATGAACCCAGCTCTGACTATCAGTGTTACCTCTGTGCCAGCCCATGTCCTCAAGCTGGAGGGGACAGAGCCAGCTTTCTCCCTGGCTTGGGTAACTTGGTTCCTATCACAGTTCTGCTAGGCCTTGGAGTCAATGAGGTGCTGTGGCAGCACCACTGGCTTGAGTTCAACCTCATGGTCTCCAAAGGAAGTATAGATAGATAGAGCAAAGGTGGTATGGATTACAGCTGTATAGAAAGAGCCCTGCTTCTGGCACCCTGAGCACTCCTGGAGGAGCTGAACTGCCCTGTGCAGAACATCCTCATCAGAGGCCTCCCAGCACTGGACTGGGCTCCTGGCAGTGCTGAGCAATCCAGCCCCTGGCCCAGTGGTGTTGGGCCACTATTACAAAGCTTACACCTTTCGAAGCCTGCTTGCTAAGTGACACAAAGGTGCAAAGAGCTGTACCTCCAGTTTGGCACTTAATGGAAAAACTTAACTTTAAAAGAAGTTTTCCAAACCTTGCAGAACTTGTAGACATCTTTGTTCACTTTTCACATCTGCTTTGGCCCTCTTCCTTTATTTAATTTAGGGGCAACTGCAGAATTCAATTAAGCAAGATATTGCTATAGGAATTCATTCTGTGCTGCCTCTTGATCTTCAAAACCCCCAGCAGGCAAGTGAAGTTTCCAGACCAGTGAAATCTGTAGAGAACATTTTGAAAATCTCATATGACAGGGAAAGAGTTTGAATTTCAGGGAGCAAAATGGTCAGAATAAATATGCAGCTCTATAAATACTTCTTTGAGGGCAATTTCATACTGCTATAATTTCAGTTTTACCTGGAATTTTTCTGGAATAGCTTTCAACATCAAAAGTATCAGAAAATACATACTTACTTTTTTCAGTGAGAAGCCCCCACCCTTCAAAATGAGTCTGACCCTTCAGTAGTTTGATTCCAAATAAGCATGTAATTACAGATTTCAGTATAAAATTCTTTCACAAAAGCCCCTTTTCCCTGGGAGGGCCGCATATCTGGGCTTTGGCACCCATGGCTCAGTGACTATGGGACAACTAGCACTTTCAGATGACCCCAGAGCTTTCAGCAGAACTGGGTTCTTAAATTATTCCTGTCAAAGCTGGGGCAGGTTTATCCAAATAAGTTTATCTGAGAAACTTAAATGATATCTCAAGTACTGCAAGAAAGGACTTGTTTGCCTTAAAGCAGGTATTTGAAAACACTAACAGAATCTTCTTTGAAGATGTTTGTTTCCTCTCTGGTTGAGAATCAGGAGCAGCTTCATTTGAGAAATGTGAGAGGTACCTGTGTGAACGGAGGCAGTCAATACCACGTCATCAGGCTGCAGCTTTCATATACCCTACCTGAATTGTGGGCAAGAAGTTACCTTTTCTCCCCCTCTCCCCCATGACAGACACTGTTACAGCCACCTTCTGGGGGCTCCGTCACTGACACTGCTATACTGGAACACAGCCCAGAGTCTCTGCTGAGCAGGAATTTATTGCAGGGTGGTCATGTTTTACTTGCCCTGCCCTGCACCTGGCTTCTGCTCACCTGTCTCTCAGGGGGTATCCAAAAATAGAAGGCTGCTTGAAAAGCATAAGCTATGCCCCTCAGGACAAATTGCTTTTAAATTTCAGTGTATTCAGTGGTGTGTCAAGTGTTTCATAATGGAGTATTGCATTTTTGCAGAGCAGGGAAAAAAACAAGGAAAATCCTTAGGCTTCCTAAGCTGTTGCATTTTGATGCAGTCATACAGATTTTAGCATCTTCAGCAGATTTACTTTTTCCTGTGTTTTCTATTTCTATTTTAATTATCCTAATGAAAGTTTGCCATGCTTTTATTTTGGGTTTAGTCTTTCAAAAGACAGGCCAGGTGTTCAGTTGGTATAAAGCAGTGCATGGTGATTTGCACTAGGAATGCCTTGCCCACGCTCTGCTGGTGTAGGTAGTTGTTGCTCTTCTGAATTAAAAAGATGTTTTTGAAAAAAGCTTGGGAGAAAAGAAGGCAAAATAGTGCTGGAAGGAGATAAGGATCTTCAAAACCCAGTTAAGGAGAAGCTGGAGGGAGAGGCGAAACAACACCAGAAGGATGACCATTGTGACAAGCTCTCCAACCATTTGTACTGGTTTTTCCTCTAAGCACACCCCAGCAGAAGCTCCCACATAACTTCCTCTGGAGTCCACGGTGCCAGGCAGGGCTTGAAGCAAGAGCTCTCGTTTGGCTTATTACTGAGGAAGCAGCAACAGTGTAAGATCCCATTGGAGTTGCACTCAGAGGTGTCCCTGGGTTTGGCTATGGGCTCGCATTACAGCTTCTGCTCAGTCTGCACTAGGGGATGGAAAACATGAAAATGCTGCCAACAAAGTGTGGGAATCTTGGCCAGACTGCTCCCTGCTCCATCCAGCAGGGATGCTGCCCCAGTTGCTGTGCCTGGCTGCAGCAACGGGGACTGTTCTGGGCTGGCTTCATGGGTGACAATGGGCTCTGGCAGAGAACAAGGTTACAGCTTACAATAGTTTCATGTACTGTGGCTTGGTTTGGGGGGTCGGAGGGAAGTTCATTGCATTAAGATGTTCTAAAATTCAGTACTGAGGAGAGTACAATGGAGGAAATCTATCCCAGCATCTTTTGTCCTGAGTAGATTCCTCTGTCCTGGGCTCCTCTGCTGTACTCCAATGCTCATCTTAGGGGATCACTGGCAGGGTCAGGCACTTGGAAGGATGCCCAGGTTATTGGAGGTAAGGATAGGTATGTGAGAGCAGTCATTTCACTTCCCACGGATCCTACACCGTGAAGGTAAACCCCTGGGTGTCATGGCAGGAGGTCTGGAGTGGGGTCCCGCATGAGGCAGGTGGCTCAGAACCAGGTGCAGTGCGAGGGGCACTGGGGGACTCTGGCCTTTACACAAGGTGTAACAGAGTGTTAAGTGTTCTCCTGAGACAGGAATGCAGTCAGAGAGCAGTCTTTTTAGGCTTCTGCACTTGCTGGATCTCTTGATGTCTCATTAAACATTCCAGGTAGTGGCCCTATGTCCTTTTCTAAGCCAGCATTGCCTGTTTGGATAAGACGGATTTGTGCCAGGCTGTGTTAACTCTTGGTGCACACATAATGGTTGCTGCAACTGCCTGCCCAGTTTGATGGTGAAGAAAATGCTTGTCAGATGCTGTTGATTGCCCTGAATCTGAAAGAAGCCATAGTAAATAAATTCCAAGTTTATTCTGTTACACAAAAAACCTTATTGAGCTAGATGGGAATAAGTAACCATGCATTTGCTTCATAGGCACCAAAACCAGCCTCCCTGAAATCTGTTCATTCCTCTCTCACTCTCACCCTTTCCCAGGAAATCCCTCAGTAACATGGAACTTGGTTTCACTGTTGCACTGTAAGCAGTGGACCTTTCTTCCCAGAAATTATGGGTGTAAATCGACTAAACACGGCACGTGGCAGTTCCATTGATGTTTATATATTGTTCTGAATTAGTCTAAATATTCATTAATTTTACAACACTAAATAACACATCTCAGTGCATCAAGTTTACCTAGACTGAGTTAATTTACAGATGTTAAGGTATCAAAAAGAATCAGTGGGTAGAATATATGCTAGGGTCATAAAAAGCCATTTGACTCAGTTATTCTGGGCTTTGTCTCAAAGCTTGTGCTGCATCTTCTGTGTTAAGATGAGGAGATGATGGTGCTCCTTTCTTCTTCCTGCCCTCTGCTCAGTAGCTGAAATCAATGTGTCTTTGCAAGCATTATGGTGGATGGAGTCACACCTATTGAGTCTGGCTCCATATGGACAAAACATGAAAACAGATACTGTATTTAAGATGTGAAAGACATCCCAGCAATCTAGGACTTGGATTCTTTGCAGGAAACAACTGTGGCTTCTTTTCTGTTCCTTCCCTTTATATGTGGGGAAAAAAACATCCTCTTTTGAACAAGGAAATTGTTTTAGTTTGTAACCTCTAAGTTTTTATAAACTGAAGTGTTTACATCCTAATTGCTAGAAGAATTTGAAGGATCAGCTCAGCTGTGGATGGGGTAGGGTGCTTCTATTGAAGTGAGATTAAGCCATTTTTATTAGGTGGAGCCAGTAGCCCCCAACAGTTCAATGAGCGTGGCAGGGCAGCTTCAGAACTGGAGCAAACTGAGGGCTGACTGCTCTGTACAGGCAATGAGCAATTAGAGTGGAGTTCATTACTGACAGTAACAGGCAATTTTCATTGTTTTCATTTTTCTCTTTCACTGAGGGTCATTCATAGTATTTAACACACTCCTAGGACATCTACTATTGAAACTCATGTTTTTGTTCTTCTTGTTATTGTCGGTAGACATCTAAGTGGGGGTTTGAGGAAGGCAACTGAAGTGGGATGGAGGTTCTAGAGGGGAAAACTGGTGTAAGCAGATAAAGCAGAATCCAGCTGAGGAGTTACATGGTTTCTTGGAGCCAGGAGTAGGCTTTGGAAGGAGGATGAGCCTCAAGTCACTCAGCAAATGGGCTGGTGTCCTCACAATAAGACACAGGACAACAGAGAGGACTTAGAAAATATCATTCCAAAAATGTGCTGTGGTAAGGTTCCCTCCTGTGTTTGAACTTCCAGATGAGATGAGGATCAGCACACAGGTTAGTGCATCCACAGCAAGTGCTGCTGAAGGACCCTGTTCTGCAAAATGGATGCTGGTGTTCAGGAGGTGACATGCTGCAAAATTGGATGCCCTTGTGTGTGAGAGAGGGGGAAATGGCAGGAGGGAATGATTCAGACAGTGAAAGATAAAAACACCGGGAAGGGATGTTATCAGTGGCCTTCCAAAATTCCTGTTGACATCATATTAAATAATGATACGGTTTTGTGCAATAATAAATACTGTTTCTCTGAATGCTGTACTCGCTTTGCTGAATTATTTGTTACAAGTCATATCAATGACCTGTCTTTCATAATGAAGTTGACTTGTTTTTCAGTGCCCTTGGCAAGTGTTACTCAAAATAATGCAGCCTAAAATAGTATATCTCAATCTCTAGGGCTGAAATTCAACTGTGAATGCTCTCCCAGTGATCTTCTTGAGTCTTCCAGACACAATGGTGACTGGAGGTCAAATGCTTTGGGAAGAAATGGCATTGTGTTGGTTGGGAATAGCTCTGCATTTCTGTAGTTATGGGCCCAGGGAATAGCTATACAGCAAGTTTTCTTTTTTCTTTCCAGCCAAAAATTGCAGCAGATTGTTTGAGATAAAATAATGACAAGGTAGTAAAATCCCAGCAAAGTAATTGGTGAGGGATAGCTTGTCATTAACAAATAATGTTGTAGTATATAGCTACAAACCTCCTCGCGTTCAGCAGGGAGAAATAAAAAGAACAGCACAGAAAGTAAAAGGGTTCATTAATTGAGTGAGGAAAACAAAAGTGTTCGCAAACACTTCAGGGGAAGGAAAGAACTGAAAGTTAAGGAAAGGAAAATAATTACATGAGAAATCTACAGAAAAGTTTTGCATTGTGTCAGATCAGTCCCAGATATTTTCAAGTTTCCTAAAGAAAGTCCAATTGCACACTGAAACATGAACACAGAGCTGTTCTCAACACCCCCCTGAAGAGAAAAGATGTGTTTTCCATTAACCTGCTGCTCTAGTGCCCAAAGGAGCTGAACTCAGTTTCTGACCTCCTAAAATTTCCTGGATCACCTTGGGTAAAGCCTTGATTCCCTCTCATCTTAGGGTTTAATGAGAAATCACTGCAGAAAGAGCTATGAGCCAATTGATGGTGAGGGTTGGCAGGGAATTTTGAGGTGCAAGTTTGCATGGTGGGAAGCAGGGCCGTGAGCCTTGGCCTCCCCAGCTGATGGGCTATCTGGCCTGGTAGAGCCTGTACATTGTTCCTCTTGGTTTTCTTTCCCTGCAGCCTATTAACTACACAGTGATCAGACAAGCTACTAATCAAGCATAGGTTGGGTAGGTTGGGCTGGTGACAGAGAAGGAGCAGAGCTCCTCTGAAGGGTTGTTCCCAGTGAGCAAGGGGAGCTGTGTCCTGCCCTGTGCTGCACACCCCTCCTCTCTCCCCCTGACTGTTCTCCCCTGCCCCAGGCCCCCTTCACCCTGCCATGAGCCAGTTCAATGATATACCAGAAAATTACCTGCTTTTTTTTTACTGTTTTGCTTTATTGCATTTTTCCATCATGTTAGGGGATTCAGACAGGGCTTTGCTACCAGCTAGAGTCAGCAGAAGGTAGTAGCAGCAGCAATTGGGCAGAAGGAGAGTTTGGGAATGAGGGTGCATCCTTTTTGGCAGCAGAGCCAATACATCATCTTGTCATGTCCTGTGGAGCCATATTCTGCCAATCACCCAATTAAATGGTTCTACTAGGAAAGTCATGGATGAAAGGCAGAAGAATAACACTGGGAGTGAGAATAAAAATAAGATAAAATATGGTCCTGGAAGCAGTCCAGCTCTGTGCTGTGTAGACTTCATGCTCTGCAACCCTGGCATCACCTTCTTGGTGCATGAATAATGAATTGCTTGCCATTTTGACAATCTGCCCCAGATTTGGCTCACCCCACAGTAGCTAACTAAAAGTCAAGCCTCTATGCCAAGGTTGTTCTCTTGCCTCCCTTTCAAGATGGCAAAAAGGGTCAGGCACACCCAGGCAGTGATTTATGCAGCCTGGTTGGAGATGGGGTTTGTCCCTGTCTAGAGGTGCCAGAGCATGGCAGCTGACTGCCAGAGGAGCTGGGCCATTGCCCTTGTCTGGGGGAAGGCTCCTCTCCTTTAATGCACTCCTGTGTGCAATGAGTTCATCATTATCTGGGCTCTCATCTTTGGACAGAATCTGTGCCAGATGTTCCTCTTCATTCCCAATCCCTGATGAAGGCTGCAGTGCCTCCCCTGCTGCCAGGGAGGACCAGGGTTCCTGCCTCAGGCACTGAATTGTTCAGAAACTCATCATGTCTCTTGGCAGAGGCAAGCAGTCCTCCCTCATGGATGAATCACACCTTGGGGGAGTGCTGATTGGTAAGCATGGGGTCTGGTGTTATTCCAGATGCTCCAAAGAGTGTGGGTATCCTGGGCCACCAGCCTTACAGTGGTGTCTTGGCAATCCATGGGGCACAAACCACAGCCCTTGACATCTCTGCTGAGGTGGTGGAGGCACCTGTGGTCCTCCTGGGAGGGACATTTCTTGTGTAGTTCAGTCTGATGTAATGAATCACCTCCCCTTGCTTTTGTGTTTTTGGCATGTGCAGGAGTAGGGAAGGTGTTCTCCAGTCTGTGGGACAGCACTTTTTCTGACAGTGTTGGTCTTGTCTATTTTGGGACACTCCTGCCCTCCTCCTTCCCTGATGTGTCCCTGAAAGGGAGGATGATGTGGGGCTGGGTGTGTCCTGCTGGGAAGAGCAGGGAATGTGTGTGGTCCCAGCACCATCACAGAAAGTGGCTCTCCATTAGGGGGCAGTGGTGTCCTTGGCAAGCACAAAAGGTGGAGTTTGGGGCACAGCTGAAGGGGTCGTGTTTGGTCAGCAAAAGATTAAAATTTGGGTTATACATTTTTCTTCCATGCCTTTTGAAATTGCAAATGTACTTGTCTGGGATGATTATTTTAAGATAGCCCCACTGCTCCAGGGATCTCCTAATTATCTGAGTATACTTTATCCCAATCCATCCCCAGGATGGCTGGTGCAAGGGTTCACAACAGAAGAGATAATGAGAATGTCAGTGGAGAGGTGGAACATCTGCATGAGAAATCCAGATGCCACTGAGTTCTCAAAAGGATTTGAGGTTGTGTATTTATTCTGCCATGTGAACAATGACCTGACCTGATGCAGGACTGAATCTTAAAATATAATATATTACCAGGATACTCTAAAAGCTTGTTGTTGGTAAGACACAGATAAGTTAGTGTGAGTGGGACCTATTGCCAAATGGAAGGGGGAAATAAAAAGAGTGGGATGGAAGAGAGGAATATGGATAAAATCAGGAACTGGAAAGCAAAGCAAACCAAACCTGTGGTTACAAGACAGGGTAACCTGTCTTTCTGAGATACTCTATAGGAAACAATTCTTTTTGGCCATGATTTGAAGGTATATCCATTTAAGTATCAGTTAAGTTTGTTCTAACTTTTATATTGGCAGTGGATATGAGGATAAATTGTTTTAGAATTTGAATTACATTTAAAATTTAATTGTGTAGAAGACTAAAAGTACAACAAATGATAAATAGTCCTAGTTGGTATGAGGCTGCTTGTTATCAAGGCTGCAAAGTATTTAGAAAGCAAATCTTTCCTTCTTAGATTATTTCCCTGAAAACCAAGGAGTGAACCTGGCAGGGCTCTTTATAGGAAAACAGAAAATTACCAAGAAGCATTAGTATACTTGATGTGAGTAAATAATTCAGTTTGCATTTTGAAGATATAATATTCCTGACTGAACTATCAGCAGCTTGAGCTATTTGGGCCTTTCATATGTATATTTGCATGTATCACTCTGTTGTCGCAGATAAACAAGCATGGAGTTCTTTGCATGTATAATAATGTTATTATCAGTTCTGTGATAAGACCAAATGAAAGAGCTTTCTTTCTTTCCTCTTGATGCAGCTTGGTAGCCAAAACATCCTCTGGTTTAGCAAACCTGAAAACAATTTTGTGCGATTTTATGCACAGAAAGAAGGAGAGATGAAGGTTAAAAGGATAAGATGAGCTTCCTGGTGTTTGAGGGGCTAGCAAAACACCCAGATCCAGCTGTGGAGAGGAGGAGAAGAAGTATTTGTTGACAAGTGTTGGTAATTGATGCTCAAATTTCAGCAGAAAGAGTAATCTCCATGTGCTTGGTAAGAGCTATGCTGCTGCGGACATTTTAAGGATTCAGCTGACATTTCCTTGCAGGGCAGTGTGGAAATCTTGACCTGAGAAAGCAGCCAGTGTTTCCAGTGCTCGATGCTGGATTGTTAGTAGGTGTGATGGAGCTCAGGATTTTAGGATTTAGACCAGGTGCAGATACAACTGAGAATATCCTACCAGCTTATGAAGTCAATCTGATAACGACTGTCCCCACACAAGAAGCCAGGTATTAAGAAGAACAATAACAGATAAAACACCACTTTTCAGCACATATGAGATGTTAGTAAGGATTAGCACCTTTGCTAATCCTCCTGCCCTTACTTTTGGATCTACAGCCACTTCCTTGGGCCTCCTTACTTTTACCCCAGCTTAGGTAAAGACTGAGATATATGGAAAAATCTGTCTCCAATGCTCAGTGAAAGAAATTACTTCTTTTTTTGCATTTGAGTCCATGGTGGAAATTCTGGAAATGCAATGATGAAGTTGGATGATGATCAAGTTTGGAATCTTAAGCACTGAAATGAGATCCTGGAAACATAAACTGAGCTGAGAAGCAGCAACACTTAAATTTAGCAGATATTGATTTCACTGAGGTGAACATCAAGGTTTATTGATCCGAGAGATAACTATGGACTGAAACATCCTCAGTGTTCCCTAATCCTGGGCTGTTGTTTAGCCTCTAAAACAGGTTTACTTCGTTTACCTTTTCCCTTCCTAGAAAATAGTATCTTACCTCAGCTGCTCTAAACGTCTGCTGTTTCTGCAAAGCCAGCATTGTTTTCCAACTCACTGTTGTAAACATCAGAGACAGGAAAAATGGCTGTGACTTTATAAATCAATAAACCCATATGCCCAAATAGCTATTAACAAACTAAAAAGGTGCTTGGAAATCCAAACAGCCTCCTATAAATTAATAACAAAAGGCCATGCAGCACAGTCAAGTTCTTGGCTCCTCTTACAGTGAAAATCTTTTGGAAAAAATGTAAAATTACACTTTGAGAAAGTGATGATTTTTGATTCTTTAGGGAAAAAAAAAATATTACTTCATTCCTAATGCTGTCTAAAATATTTATTTGAAATGATCCTTTATTACCTTCATGTAAATAGCAGTTTAAAAGGACACAGAAACTTTGCAAGTAGTGGAGAAATGAGAATTTGTAGTGAAGGAGCAAAATACACAATATGGGCCAGATAAAATAATGAAAAAAATACTTTTAAACTGTATGGGTGAATATACCTCTGTGTTAATGTGATGGAAATTCAAACATTTCAAACCTCAAACAGCAGCTACATGAATGCAACATGTTTATCTGGGCAAATGCAGGCTCTGGGTGAGGAAAGAGGACATTTGGTGTGGCTCTTGCATGTAATTTATGTTGCATTCTGAAATAGTTTTCAGGATTTTGTAGTGCTTAAGGTTCTGCATGCTGCATGTGTAATACTGCCCAGAATGGCACATTAGTGAGGGTCATATGGTAACACAGTGCAAAGGAGACACAAACGACTATAAATCATCTCCAGGCACGTTTTTGCCTTTAGAAGTGCTAGATAATTTTTTTCCCCCTGACAATTCCTTCACGTTGGATTTTAAGCAATCATGATGTGTGGAGGTGGTAAGACTCTGCTGGCTTTCTCTCTGTGGATCAGGTGGAAGCTATTCTTGTTACCCAGTGTTATCTCTAATCCTTGAGTGTCTGAGATTGCCAGGTTGCACAACTAAGGAGCAATCTTAGTGGAATTTAGACCTGCATTTTGATAACTTAGAAAGTTTTCACATTGATCTTATTATTGCTTATTGGCTTATTTCACCATGAGGAAGTCAAGAGAAATGGCCCAGATGGAAAGGATCAGTTCACAGCAAACTCCCTCAGCAGGGGCTTTATCACTGAAAGAATGATTTTGAGTTCATTGGCTTTCATTGGCTCTTTGAGCTGGAAGAACAAGTTTTGAGAAGAAAGTCCAGAATAACAGAATAACTGAAATGTCAAGTAAAAGCACCTGCTACCAAGAGAAATCAAATAGTGGGCCTGGAAAGAAAATGAGGTGGAATACCCCAGTGGAGAGCTGAGAAGCCCAGTCCACCAGGCCATAGGGAATAGGAGTCTTTTTAATGGATAAGTTCCCATCTGTATAGACTGTGTTTTTAAAACTGGTGATTGTTTGGGAAGAGAAATTGTTCCAGAAGTAAACATTCAACTTTCAAATTTTAAGTCAGATTTCCTTTATGGTTTTCTCATCAGAAACCTCCCGGTTACCAACTGCTGTCTTTCAACACTGTAGTCATCCCTGGCAAGGAAACACCACAACAGCTTTTCTTTTAATATCATTTTTTCGGAAATATTTCCTTTGTGTGTAGGAAAAAAAATCTGCCTTGCTCTATTTTCTCAGAGAACACCCAGTGTGGTTCCTGTGTTCCCCACTTGCAGTTGTTCTGGTATAGTCATTGTGATGATGCATGGCTCTGTGTGTCCTTGTGGAAAAAGTTTTACAGAAAATGCTATTCAAGCAAAGGGAAGAATCCCTTTAAAACTCACTGACATTTCCCATGGAGCTTTTCTGTTTGCTTGGCATATTGAATGTCTCCAGGAATCACGGCATTAGCCTTGTAAAGTGAAGACTGATTAACAGAAGTTACCTAACAAACCAGGGACTGGGAAATGATTCAGGCTGGCAACAAATGTGGTAAAAAGAGCTACAGTTTTCGAAGAATCATGATATGCTAATAAATTCCTGAAACAAATGGGCACTCTTGAGCAAGGTCACAATATGATGAGCTGGGAGTCATTCCTATCACCTTCTCCTTAAAATTCCTTCACCTGAGGTAAGATGGGATGACTTCCACATGTCTAGCAGGACTGAATCAACATTTTTCTTATCACCAGATACTTCTAGCATGTTTTTTTCCTTAGACTTCAAAAAAACAGCACTGAAAGAAATTTTTTTTTTCTCTAAAAATGATCCACATTCTTGGAGAATATAGACATCTTGTCAACTTCTAAAAAAACTTGGGGATTTTGTTCCCTCTCCTCTCAATACGCATTTAAAATTCCACCTGCTGACAGGCGTGGTTTCCCTGTCAATGCACATGGCAGTGCCAGCAGGCTATGCCAGGCTGCTGCACCTCCTCTCCAAGGGTGTAGCATTAGAGCAGGGCAGACTGAAAGTCACTGCCAGTGATGAGTGGCAGATACTTTTCTTTCTACTTACTGGAAAATGTGAGGTGGTAGCTTGAGGCCTTTAATGCAGGTAGGGTTTCTCTCCACCTGAAATCTCTGTGTGTGTGTGCAGTTGCCTTGAGATGAGGAACACTGGAGCATGCCTGGCACAGAAACTGTGGAGATGTGGCCTGAAAAGCACAAAATCATCACGGTTCTTTCTTTCTCCTGACTTTGTCCTTAATAGGTATTTTTTCTATTCTCAAAATTTCCACTTTCCGTGGAGGTAAACCCAAGGTGGCCTTGCGGTCAACTGGAGAGAAAGACTGCAGGAACAGACTGGAGGCTCAGGTGATCCCAAAAATCATAGGATTAGTCTTCATTCGTATTGACTATGTATGTGTAGTGTTCAGAAAGTGTAAGTGCTCCCAGCAAATTTATACCATAGCTGTTTATTTTATTGTTCTCAACCTTCAGCTCTCCAAAGCTTCCTTGTTTTAACAGAGGCATGGCTTTTCCCACAGCTTCCTGTTTCTTCCTTGAAACACCCTTATCAATAGGAAAAAGAATAATAACTTGGTCAAAAAGCAAAAATGTTATGCTGGGGTATGTGACTAAAGAAATGAACAGCCCAGGATACAGCATGTATCCACAACAAGATATGGATAGATGTGGATCTCAAGGAAGACAGAATATTATGAGTAGACTATTGTGAAAAATATAAGTTTCTCATCAAGTCAATAGTAATTTGTAAGTCATCAATTAACAATTAAATAAATATTTTAAAGAAGAAGGCAAATTGAATTGTTTTCTTTGCAACATAGCAAAATTTAGAAGATTAAATGCTTTTAAATGAGGCTTTACGCTACAAAGGTAGCACTGATTCTGCTCATTGCCTTGGAATCTTGGATTGATTGTGCCTTTCTTCCACAACCGACTGGGTTGCATGTCAGATGCAATTTTGGGGTTGTTTTGATGTAGGATGCCACAGATACTTTGTACACAAAGTCATAAGTAGAACATGGAAGTAATGGAAGGACTCATTTGTAATTCGATATCACAAGGGAATACCTTGTGAAATACTAACTGTGTTAGTAAGTCAAATGAGAATTGAAATTTGCTGTGCAGATTCATAAATTCAAGTAAAAGCTAAGTTTGAAATATCGCATTTATTTTTCACTTCCTTCTGTTATTACTCCCAGTCTCATACCATCCCGAGCCCAGAAAAACAAACTCTGAAAGAGAGAAGTTCTTCCCTAATTCTGGTTCTCCAGGGCAATAGGAATCTTTTTAAAAAAATCCTATTCCTATGAGAATTTGAATACATTTTGCAGCCCTAAAAAGAACGAGGTATTTCAAAAAAGGATTCAGTGAGTATCCAACTAGCCTTGATTAGCAGCTCTCGTGACCGATCTCTGTAAAACTTTTCAGCAGTACAGATATGATAATACTTTTTTTGGCTAATATGTGTGTTTGTAATTACTCTGGCTCTTTAGGAGATCCCAGCAAGTGCTGCTAGTTAGGATATTACTGGACGGAAAGGACATTGTGGCTGCACAGCCTGCTGTAAGTTCTAGCATTACTAACATTTGCATAAACAACACCCACAGTCAAAATCAGTGTCCAGATTCATAAGCAGTGTTCTACCTGCACCCCAAGTTAATTGTTTTACATGAGAAGCAGGTACTATAATGATGTAATGATTTTCTTTCTTTCTTTCTTTCTTTCTTTTTTTCCTTTTTTTTTCTTGGCAGTCATTCAAATCAGTTATGTTTGCAGACTAGTTTTGCCATTGGTTTTGTTGTCTGTTCTTTCAGAATTTCTCCCTTGTCAAGTTTCTTATTTTTTCTTGTGTACTTATTTATTAAAAACAGAGAGTGAACCTGGAGGATGAGGATATGGCCTTGCATCATGGGTTTACTGAACATGTGTATGTACTGACCCTGGAGAACTCCACTGCAATGGCTGTGTCTGGGCTGGCTCAGCAATTCCAGCTTTTCCAGGAGTACAGAGACACAGTTGCAGTTTTCTGTTTTGTATCAAAACTCTCACTGTTACAGACAAAAAGAGAAAAGAGAATTGTTCAGTTATTTGTCTAGAAAAAGTGGCTGAGCTACATCTTTTCTGTGCCCTTATGCTGACAAAATTTTATTAAGTTTGTCTTGAAATGAGGGTGGGTCTGAATACACACTTGAATTTTAACATAACATTTCATGTTCTACTACAGCAATGATATTTTGAAGCTACTATGTCATCAACATGCAGTTGTCTCTCATATCATAGGAGTTTTCAGCTGAAACTCCCAGGAGGAACAAACTCTATCTGAAGCTAATGGCTCTTTTTCTTGCTGTAAGTCACATACAGCTGAACCTCAGTTGCCTGGATGGGACCACACAGCTCACAGGTTACAAATGGAAGAACTAAAGAGTGATCTCATATCTCATTCTTCAAACCTAAGAAAGATGGTAAGTTGAAAGCTCTGGTACCACACATTTTTTTTTACTGTTTTAAATTGGTACTTCTCTTTTGCTTATGTCTTCTTCCAAAGGAAATGCTTTCTGAGGTGCTGCTGTGCTAATCATCATCACACAGTCCATGCAAGACAATTTCTGATGCTTAAAGACAACCTTGGAAATCCAAGTTAAATGAGTGGAAGTAAGTGTGAAGTCAGACACTAAAGAGATCCTCAAATCCTTACTGTAGTGCAAAACTAAATCCATACACTGCACTCTTTATGTTGCTCTTGGATACCGACACATGAAAACCTAACAATTAGTGTATAAGATGCAAGAAAATTTGTAACACGCTCAGTTTGGAACAGTGAAATCTCTGTTTTACCTGAGGATTATAAATGGACCAGGCTTAGATTTGCTTTTACTATCACTGAAGGACTGTTTAGACATAGCTCTTTATTCCACTAATGTTTTCATGGCAGGAATATTAGAGATTTGCTCATTCTTGAATATGTGTGAATCTAGTGTCAGTCAAATCTCCCCAATGCCAGAAACAGACATTTCAAATATGCAAACATGAATCATTGACAATGTTTAGTAATTTTAAAAAGGTCTTTTGAATAATTTAATCCAGGCTTATTGTTGATTGCTACTAGCTCCATCTAGCATATATTTGCATGAAGCTCCTTTTATGGAGAAATTCAAAAAAGAATTTAGAATTTTAGGTGACCTAAAGGTAGGGTTTTCTTAATTTGGATTTTCTCAATAGAGGGAAGTCAGTCACTTTCTAAGATAGAATTCCTTGCTGTTTGATGCCAAAGTTGAAGGCATCTGACTCTTGTCAGACTGTAGAGTTTCACTAAGAACAGGTTTTGTTATCTGTTGAAAACAAGTAGATCTTACAAGCTTTGTTTATTGGTACTTAAATGGAAACTTTGGAATCAGGATAGGAAATTAATTAAACCTGAAACTATACAACTTGCTGAACTTAGTGAGAACTGGTGCTGAATCAGGTCTCCTTTTGGGCTATTCCTTCAATATGTTTCATTCTTAGGTTTGTTAGGAGGTGTTAGACACCAGATCAGTAATTATTGGGTCAGACCCATGTGTGTTTGTGTGTTAGGGGAGGGGATCAGGCCTCCAGCACAGTGTCCATGTGGTCAGCCACGATGGCCAGGGGGGTCTGTGGCCACATGGCCCAGAGCAGACATGGGGCACTGTCAGGCCTGGTGACCTGCCCATAGTACATCCCTGGAGCCCTGGTTGTCTGTGCACCTGTCACCTCAGCCAGGGGGACAGCAGGACAGTGAACCAAAGGTCCTGTCCGGGGGGGGTGGCCATAGCAGATAAAAGAGGTACACACGAGGTGCCCATCTGGGCTTGACCTGCCCTCCTGACCTGTCAACATGTGACCTTCCAGTGGTAACACTATTTTTCTCTCCTCTCTTTCTCTCTTTATTCTTCTCTTAATCTCTCTTCCTTTACTCTCTTTTTCCTCTTGTGGGTAACTTAAACATCTATTTTTTGTACTTCTCTTAAGTTATGTGTTTCTCTCTTAAGTTATACAAGCTTTAGTGTTTGCTGGGCGTAACTAAGGTTCCCTACTCTATAGCAAAGCTTACCAGTCCTGGTAATCGGTTCTAATGCTTTTATGAAGTTGCATATTATTTCTCTAAGACCCTTTTTGGCAAAATGCCTATTTTCTCACCAAATTAAAAGAAATGTTTTAGAGAAAAGTGTGTAGCTTTTCTCTGGATGTGAATTCAAGGTATCAAAGAACCAATGGCTTTACAAGGGTTCATGTGAGTGAATCTCTTGATGTCTAAAATTAAAATGTACACCCAATAAAGCTGGACTGGGGTGTAACAGGAGGAAAAGGATTTTCCCTTCTCTTGGAGTGGGTGATTCTCCCTGCCTGTTTGCATACTCCATTTCCTGCTTGCAGTATGTCTGTGTGAATTGATGGGTTCCTTTGTATTGCTGAAGAACATGCTGGCTGCCAGGACAAGACACTTGCACGGTGCTCTCAGGCCTCCTCATCAGAGCTGCATTTGGGAAGTGATGCTGGAGTACAGAAGGGCTTAAGGAAAGCAGGGTGAAGAGAAGCTGATGATTTAATAAAAATGACAGAAAATATTACCAGAGGAGAAAGTGAAGAGGTGTCATGTAAGTTTAGTGGGAATAACTGTTTACTCTGAGTAATCACAACTTACTGAACAGATCTTGGAAAATGTCCATTTTGTGCTCAAGTTAAAGAACGGTGTGCTTTTAAACATCATTTAAAGTTTTCAATTAGTGTGTACAGATGGGAAGTGGATGTTTATTAGTCATAAAATAACACATTAAAGGTTCTCCAGTGACACTGAGTAATCTCTTTGAATCCAAGAGAGTCATATTCCAGTAAGTAATTCCACCCAGACTGGAGTCAGAGATAGGTGGCTTTCTGGAGGCTCGTGTGCCTCTCCACTGACAATTTAGAAAGCCAAAATTTGTGACTCAGTCTTACTGGTTCATTTTTTTGATGGTGATACTTAGGGAGGTAAGTCCTGTCATCTCCATAATGTAGGTCTTCAGATACTGTTAAGCTACCAAACAGATTTTAAAGTGAAGATTGAGTCCAACCTTCTTGCATCGGTGTTAGGGCATCTCTTGTGACAGACTTGGATATCCTGTTAGCAGCCTGCTCCCTTCTTGGGTGTGGAGTTAAGCAGTTTCACACTTTAGAAGTCTTTGCACTTTTCCTGGGCTCAGTTTCAAGCTTTTATGGCTCTTTGCTTTCAACTTCTGTTTCCCTCATTTCTTGATGATGGAGTTGTGCCACATCATTAACTGTAAGATGTATGGCTGTAAATGCTCAAAGAATGATGGATTTTATTATGCTGCTGCCACAGCCATGTTGAGGAGGCCATCTTTAATATATTATTGATGCTCTAAACCATTATTTTTAATAGCATTGTGCACTGGGAGAATGCTGCCAGTGGAATGGAAGTATAGATGAAGATGAGTTCTGGAGCAATATTCCAGTAGGAAGTCAGTCTCTCTGAAGCGTCTCTGGTTGAGCATATGCAGTCTTTTACTTTGAGCTATTAACTGTGGAGGAAGGATTTACTGCTGGTAATGCAGGATAATTTGACAACAATTAATTAATTCCTATATTGGAAGAAGTCACATGCATAGAACTTGGCATGGTAAATGTTTAGGTCTTTGTCAGACTTCCTAAATTAATTCCCTGTGGCAATCCAGCATTGGACATTGTAAGCACATGGCTTGCTTTGTTTGAAGTGGTTCCTACATGATTTCTTCCTTTGCTTCCATTATTGGTTTGGATTTCAGTTTGAGTTTCTTGTTTGGTTGTTTTTTTCTCCTTCATAAAACTGAAAAATAAGTGCCTTTTCCAACTCACAGTCTCTATAAGTAATTGCAATTCTGGAGTTGTGTTATGTCACTAGGCTTTATCTCCCAGGAATGAAGGACTTTCTCTCCAATTTTCAGTTCTCAAACATATAGATTTCCAAATGTCTTCCTCGCCAGCATGAAGGGTTGAATGGGTCTCCCTTGTCCCCAGTGGTGAGTGCACATGATGTGCTATTTCCACAATGACATCTCAAAACCTGTGAGAGGCCCAAAGGTGAGCAGGTAACCCCCTGAAACAATGGAAATTTCATGAAAGAGAAGCTAAAAATTTTATTTTAGTCCCCAAATTAAGCCTTCTGTGGTCTTATTTAGCTCACCTCTTGCAAAATGAAAACAGAGTTGAACATTATTTATATGCATGTGTTGTAAATACAATCAAAGAAACTCCACAGCCTGACGTTACCCTGCGAATGGCTGATTTGGGTTCGCTCCCCACTTTCCCGGTCCCCTCCCCAGGCCACGTGTTCGGCCCATGTGGTCCCCAGACCTCCCAGAGACACACACACCCCAAGGGCAGGAAATCAAAGAGGAAGTTTATTCACCTGGCCAGGTCTTTTACAGGCTTCACAGCCAATAGAATTCAAGGGGAAGGGTTAACAATACGCCAATCAGGGAAGGATTTACCTGGCCTGGCAAAGGCTTGCATACTAATTAGGAAGGTAAGGGGTTTCCTTCCAGGGATCTGGGGAAGATAAAAAACTAGTTTACAATACAGTAAAAAACCCCTCAGGTTTAAAAGGCAGTTTGGTTAATTTCTTCATCTTCACTAGAGACCCATCTCTGGTGTGATCTGTTCCACTTCTGATATTGTGGGTCTATTCCCACAAGAGGGTTAGCGTAACTTTCCAGGAAAGGACTATGACCACGAGATAGGCTCTTTAAAGCAATATTCTTTCCCAGGGTATACAGGAAAGATGAGTTTCTTCCTGTTGCTCTTTTCCACATCTTCTTATATTTCATTTAAACTTCAGTGATTTTGACACAATGAAATGCTTTCCTATCCAACCACTCATTACCAGTAATAAAATTGTACCACAACAACATTATAATCCTGAATTTTCTGACAGAGATAGCTGCTTAGAACAGTTAGGACATTAGGTTTCAACGTTGACTTAAGAGAGAAATGGCTTATGTTTATAGCCAGTTTTTCATGTCTTTAAAGTATGCATGGACAGAAGAGAGACTTGAGCCATACAAAGCAGAATGCGAGGAACCATAGAGGTTGATAGAAGAGGGAGCTGCAATATAGTGCTTGTTGACGAGGCATAACAGGACTAATTCTTGCAGCCCTCCCATTGACATAAGTGGACATGGCTGGCAGTAGCTAATAATAAATACCCCTATTAAGGCAAAGTGGGAGTGGACCACCAGTGTGTCTTTTGTGGTGGCACAGTGGTGATAGCAAAGTTAAGGCTTCAAATATAAACTGGTAACTCTATCTTTAAAACTAGTTTTATTATTCCTCGTTAAGAAAGAAAATAAGGTCTTTTGGGGGAGGTAAAAAGACAGACAATTTTTTTTAAAGAGGAAAATATTCTGGGTAAGAAGTAACAGAATCAGAAGAATCCTGGAGCAGGCAAAATGATGGTGAAATCTGTGGTGGTTCATGTTCTCTTCAAGCAGAAGAAATATCGTGGAAGAAAGGAGGGTATAGAAGTGTCCAATGTCTTTTGTGAACAAACCATCCAACCATTCCTCCTTTCTTAGTGAGGTAAAAAGGAACTGGGAAGTGAATATATAATCTTGGTCTTACTACTATAAAGACATCCTAGCACCGTAGGCCTTTTTATAGAAACCAGGAGAACAAATTTTGCAAACACAGTCAATCCCCAAATGTTTAACTTGAGTTCATGATGTCAGGTGGTACAGAATGCAGTGATAAATCAGACAAACTGGGCCTACTTCCCATCCTTGCAGGTGTACATGAAACACTCATTTTCTCTATTTAAGTGCCTGACTGTTACCCAATGTCACCATATGTTTCCAAACACATTTTCCAAATGATTTCTAAGTAATATGTTGTAAAAGTATGTTGTAAATTAGAATGGGGATTTTTTTTTTTTTAAGTAAGAAATTCCTACTTTCAGTATTGCAAGAGAACTAAGTTTTCAGGAAAGAGCCATTTCATACTGGCCTTTTGGTATGATTCTTCTTAATCCTGGATCTTTCAGAGGTCTCCTCACATTTTTATCAGAGACATCATGCTTTTTCCTTTGGGAAGTGATGTTATAATGGGGCCAAAGATTTCTTTTGCCTGACCTAAGCACAAGATAATACTCTTGGAAATGGCTAGTTACTCTTAAAAAAGTGTTGAAACTGCTGTTCCTAAAGAGTTAATCTGTGCTGCTTAGTAGAACACGAAATACACGTTACACATATGCATGTAAAATTATAATGTAAAATTATTGAAAAGAAAAACAAAAGGTTTCCAATTCTTTGGCAATGAAATAAGAAATAAAAGCTTGAGAGATAACAGCTTATTTAAGAAGCAATCCATACTCTTCTAAAATGGAGACTACAAACAAAAATATGTAGTTAAGGATTTGCTTTCACATGTATTATAGAAGTCACACTGTTCACATTCTTAGGGAAGATTATAGCGCTTTAGAAGAGGAACTGTAACTTCTGCTATCACTTACATTCATGAAATAACTACTGAGATTCACATTCCACCCAGGATCTTGCCAGTTCCACTCCCATGCTCATCACTGAAACACTCCTTCATGCATCCCGACCACTGATCCCCCTCCACGCTGGCAGTAACCCATGTCAGTCTCTGCTTCAGCCATTTTTGAATCATTCTCTCTCTTCTTCCATTTACATTATCTTAATTATCTTTGTAAGTTCTGGGTGATTTAAAATGCATACACATCCCATCATTAAAGAACAGTTCTCAAGGAACAATACTGGAATGATTTAACATGATTTTTCTTTGTCAATGCAATAATACATCTGATTCCACTTACCTCCACTCCTTGACTCCCTTTTCAAAATTTATTCCAAAGTTTAATTTAGATGGGCAAGCTACCTGTGTGTCATGTTTTCACTTTCTTACATAAAGGTATTTGATTTCTTTAGTCAGCTTTTTTATTTAAAATGTATGATTGTTGTATTAAAACCTTCAATATCTTATGAAGGTTTATTTGTGCTATGTCTCCATGTAAGGAAAATAAATAAGTAAATTAACCCACTAAATAATTTCCCTCATTTTAATGTAATAAAGGTTATTTGGTTCTCATAAAAACAAATAGAATAGTGCATGATAGAAACCTCAATTTCTCTGTGAAAAAACCTCACTATTTTGATTACTGAATTACCAAGCTCATAGCCATACTGAGAGTCTTTAACAAATACCACTTATTCAGTGTCTTCATTTCCTCTGTCCTGAGCAGTTTTGGTCAAATGTCTTAAAATCTGACTGACTTAGGCTTGGCAGAGAACCATTGATCTAACAGCCAACGTTCCAACACTGATTAAATGCTGGTAGAATTGATCAAGGTTTTAGAAGACTCAGTGAGGTTATCTCAAACAATGTGACTGGGCACATATAGCAGCTGCTTGCAGTGAACCCAGCATAGAAGACAAAGATTTGACTGGCATCACGTTAAACTGCTGAAATTCCAAGGCATTTTCTTATTCACCAGTGCTGCTGGTGTGCAAAATGTAATGCAAATGCTGTACCTTTATTCATATCCCCAAAAAGTTTCTAGGCAGTCAAGAGTATTAATATTTTAATATCTTTCAAGGGTCTGCTGAAAAAATGTTTGATTTATTACAGGTTATTTCCCAGGAAAATGTAATAGCAATAGCACAAAAATATAGAATCAACTGCCCTGAAATGGATATCAGTTTTTGTGTCAGGATGGTTTTGTGACTGTACTTCTGAAACTATAGAAGAAAGCAACAGTCTGCCTTTTGAATAGTGTTGCTTTTGAGCATCCCCTCTCTGTCCTGCTTTGCTCCATCTGAAGAGACGTGAATTGACTTCTAACACTTTCTACAGATATGCTATATTAATTCAATCATTATTTGAACTTTGTTTATGGGCAAAGATGTGAATTGGAGCCTTCTACCTATCAAGAGAATGCTTCAGTCACCACAGCATGGGATATGTTGAAATTTGTGTCCTTGTCTGCAATTCCTGTATGTTGGTTAAATATGTTTCTCCTTCCATGCAATTCTTCTGTCTGAGCACTTACAACTCCAAACTTGAAGCTTAGGTGCTTTCAATAGCTGATGTAGACAATGAGGGGTCTCTAGGAAAACCAAAATGACACCAAGGAAAGCGTGCTAGACCTTTTCATTTCAAGGTGGCTCATTTTCCTCAGGCAGATAAGAAGTTTTTAGCAGGAATCCTGATAAAACTCCCCCTAATTTTTTGTCAGCTCCATTCTTAGTGAAACTGCCCCCTTCATTCCTGTCTCCTGTTTAGCTATGAGTCAATTGACACTTTCTGTTCTGGTTTGGAATTTAATTTCATAAGCAACAAATAACTATTCTAGCAAAACAAAATAATTTTTTTCTTTATTTGCAGGTTTTGTTTCACTTCTTGGCCAGTTGTGTCCTGGGGGGCAACAGGCAAAGCATCACCAGCCAGGCGAGGAAGGGGATTGTCCCGCTCTGCTCTGCACTGGGGTGGCCTCACCTTGAGTTCTGTGTGCGGTTTGAGGCACCACAATACCAAAAAGACATTAAGCTCTTAGAGAATGTCCAAAGAAGGGCCATGAGGATAGTGAAGGATCTGGAGTTGATGCTGTATGAGGAGAGTCTGAGGTCACTTGATCTGTTCAGCCTGGAGAATAAGAGATTGAGGGGACACCTCATTGTGGTCTTCAACATCTTCAAGAGGGGAAGCAAAGGGCTTCACTCTCATGACCAGTGACAGGACTCAAGGAAATGACATGACACTGAGTCAGGGGAGATTTAGTTTGGATATTAGGCAAAGCTTTTCCGTGCAGAGGATACTTGGATGCTGGAACAGGCTCCCCAGGGAAGTGACCACTGCACCAATTCTGAGAGATTTCAAGAAGCATTTGGGCAGTACTCTCAGGCATGTTGTTTGATTCTTGGGGTGTCCTGTGCAGAACCAGCAGCTGGACTTAATCTTTATGGAGCCCTTCCAGCTCAGGATATTCTGTGATTGGCCTCCTGATCTCTCCTAAGCAACAAACCTCAAGAACAACTAACACTGTTCCTGCAGTCTTTGTTGTAACCAATTCTCCCACCTTGTTTTCTTAAATGTGTACCAGCTACTGTACTGAGTGATTGAACAGCCTAAGTAATTTGAGCATCTTATTCAGCTCTGAATGTAATGTTTCTGGATTCAAACTATGATTGAATTTTGCCTATTTTCTGTACAAAACATCTCTTAGATACAGTTTTATATCTCCATCTATGCATATGTCTAAGTATACTCTCACAGTATATTAGAAAAGCCTTTTCTGTGAATTTAACAGATGCTATAGTGGGGCTACAGGCATCCTCCTCTTACCCAGCTCATTTGAGCTTGTTATCCCTTTCTATAAATTTCTACTCTATATCTCTTTCACACTTCACATACAGTTTCAGAAGCTGCCTTTCCAAGGCATCCCTGTCACACCCATCATCTTCTAATCATGATCAGAAAGCCAAATCTTGTCCCTGGTCAGTCTGTGGTGTCAGGCTCCTCTGTCGATGTTTTACATTTTCAGACAGGTGTCATCAGACTTTTTATCACTTTCACAGCTGGGAGGGTCAATCTGTAAGCATCAAAAGAGCCAGCTACCTTCAGAGATGTGCTTGAAGAAACATCCATTACTGTGATGCCTACAAAAATATGCAATGGTGAGAGGCTGCTATGCCTACTGATATTATCTCGTGGTTTCTTTGTGCTCCTCATATGTGTCTGTGCTTGCTCAGAAATGTCAGTCTTTACAGCAGGCACCATCCCCTTGCATTCTGAAACAACTGAAGCCCTGTTCCATAGTAAACTTATGCTTATACAAATATAAGTCTGTATTTCTTAGAGAGATTCCAAACCTTCCTCTGTCCTTATGTTGAACTATAGCAGATTGAAATGTGTTTCCCTACTGCCAGGTACCGGTGGTTGTGCTGGCATATGAGTAAAATGCAACTTAGAAATCTCTGTTGTACCGAGGGACCTAGCAATGGAATGTTATCCAGGCAATTATTTTAATTGGAGATAATAATTTAGGAAATAGATGGATGAATTAATCAATTCCAGTTAATTGGGATAATGACATTATTTATGCTGGTCACCTTTTTTTCATCACCATCTGTAGGAAGACTTCCAACTGCAAAGCCAAATTCTACCATGATACAGATCCACTGGGGCTACTGCAATTAAGGCAGGAATGAATCTAGTGCATTGTAAGTATGGAATAAACTCCTTCACTTGCTTATTTTGGAGAAGCCATGTGTGCAGCTGACCTGGGAATACTACAAATTACTCTCTTTATTCCACTGTTGCTATCCTGTCATTAGTAGTGTTGCAACAGGAGGTGTTCTTGGCACTTGTTCTAGCAGAAATATATAACTTTTGTTTTGTTTACATACTTATGCAGCTCATTACTATGTGAAAAACAATCTGCAGCTTAGCATTTGTTAATGGGATACAGAACAAGGAAACAGCAGATGGAGTATTGGGATACTGAACGCATAATAAGTTTGATCCTGAAAGTCCTTGAGTGATTTTTCAGCTCAAGATGGTTGTTAAATTCCACTGCAAAGCTGAGCAGAAATGATGCCTGTGTTTGAGCGTGAAGGCACCTTTCTCCACACTAAACAAACACAAGGGCCAGACACTCTCTGCACCTGATCATCTCTTAAAAGGAAGCAAAAGGCACAATTTTGCTTGTGATTAATTCTTTGGTTTCTTTTACTGTTCAGAGAGGAGCTCCGAAAACAGGATGGTGACATGGTTTGACCTCAGCTTGACCAAGCCCCTCAGAGCCATTTGTTCCCTTCCCTGGCATCAGGATGGGAAGAGAACTGGAAGAACAAAAGGGAAGAAACTCATGTTTTGAGATAAAGACATTTTAATAAAGGAAAAGCTTCACATGCAAGCAAAGGAAAACAAGTAATCCATTCATCACTTTCCATGGGCAGGTGGAAGTTCAGCCATTCCCAGGAAAGCAGAGCTCCATCACACCTAACAATGACTTACGTAAACAGATGCCATCTTATGATCATTACCCTGGTTTATATACTGAGCATGATGCCATTTGGTATGGAATATCCCTTTGGTCAGTTGGAATCAGCTGTCCCAGCTATGTTCCCTCACAATTTCTTGTGCTCCCCTAGCCCACTCACCAGTGGGAAGCTGAAAAAGTCCTTGATTTAGTGGAAATACTGCTTACAAACAATTGAAACTTCCATGTATTATCATTATTCTCATCCTAAATCCAAAACAGAGCACTATACCACCTACTAGGAAGAAAGTTAACTCTATCCCAACCAAAACCAGGACAGATATTTCAATATTCTGCAAGTGATTGAAGATAACCTTTGCTGTGATATTGTCCTACCTACTTCTGTCTTTAGCTGAAGAGAAACAAAGTTCTGAATGTTTTCTTCTGCTCGCCTGTATGTCTAATGCACACTGGTGCCCACAAAGTTCACCAATCTGAGAATTAAACAGGGCTATAACAACTTTGTACTTAGACACATCTTTGTTAGGTGTGTTATAGAAACCGCTCAGAATAAGACCCTGGGGCAAAATGATTCCTGTATAATCTATTTGTCCATCTTCCTCTCTGTGTCAGATTGAGTGGCTCTTCAAGTCTGATAGAATAGACCCAAATCAGTTGTCTTGTAAAGATAAAGATCAAATAATTTTGTGATGCCTGGGTCAGGATACGTTGAGCCCCGCATCCGTCTATGACTGCAGCATGGATTAGACATATCTGCCAGGATTCAGTGAGCTAACTCTGACTTCATGAGCCTTTTCTGCAGCAGAATGACTCTACAACTCATCTAACAGAGACTTGCTTAATAAAACACAAGCTTTAAGACTTCTGGGAAATGTTGTTGTAAGGTCTGGTAAATAAAAGTTTACAGTCTTAGCATCTTTACAACTGAATCCTAAGTAGCTGCAATACAGTTGTCTGCAAATACTGCATAAGACAAGAGCATGATGGATGAAAAATATTCATTTTTTCAATAGCAAATGAAAGTACTGCTCCAACAAACTGTGATTTTTTGGGGATGGCAGAAAAAAAATGTTGGTAAATGTTAGGACAGGAATCAAACCTGAAATTTCTTACAGACTTTGATTCCTTCATTTCAGGAGCCCCTTGAATTCAAGCATGATGCCTTGTATGACCACAAAGGGGAAAGACTCACTTGCAAAAAGTCAGTGCGTTAAGCTTCTCTAATTTTTGCATTAGGCTGAATTCAATTCTCCTGCTTCCCTCAGAGATATTCCAGTGAAGACAACATCTGTGACCATTGCATGAGCAGCTTTGGATGGAGATAATGTTTTCAGTTAAATGGGACCAAACAGGCTGCTAGGCATGTGACTTTTGTTGTCATGTTCACCTGATCCTCCATGCAGCAGGGCACGGTGACAAGGCACTGTCTGAGCCACCTGAGTCACTGCATGCAGGCCCTCACTAACCTCTGTGCCAGCAAACAGCAGCTGTGTCAGGGGGACCACACAGCATCAGCCCACATGTCTGCAGATGCCGTGGGCCAGGAAATGCTTCCTGACAACTACCAAAAGACAATGGCATACCGTAGGAAGAAAACAGGAGGAAGTGAAAGCATTATTGTCCTAACAGATTCCTGGACTATTGTCAATAAAATTCCTAGACAATGATGATGATCCAGGCTACCAAAAAAAGTAAATTATGCTTCTCCAGAAATTCTTCCTAATTAGGAAAAAAAATTCCTCTGGACCCCATATCTGATGATTGGCTTACCATGTTAAGCTGGGTAAGCTGTAGAACACTTGTAGGTATTTAATGTCAATAAGATTTAAGTAGCATTAAGTCCTGCAAATACTTGTAGTTTTGAAATCTTTTTAAATTACTTAAGTTTTTAATTGTAAATGTTCAGTATATATCTCATCTTTAACTTTCCTTCACCAAACTAAATAAACCAAACTCATTCAGTGTTTCATAAAACATTTCCAAAATCACTTTAGCACTCTGTTGGTGTCTTTTTTCAGTTTTAGTTCACTTCAATGTTGGTAACTGGAAAAGTCTGAACTATTGAAAATGAATTTGCTATAGCAGTACTAATAATTTCCTGGTTTTGCTAAAAAAATACCTTAAAGAAGCAAAGCTAAAGTTTTATCACTGACTTCAAGGAGGTCAGGATTTCACTCCCACATTCATTAAAACCCCCTTTTTTTTTGCCTACCTGTGGTATAAACACATCCTAGAGTTTAATGCCTATGTCTTTCTTCTAGGAACATCTTGTTTCAACAAGTGTTGTGGAATGAGTCAGATACCACCACCAGTCAGAAAACTCAGTGCATGCACCTTGAAATTAATTTCCATTAGTTTTTCCTGCTCTCAGCTCATCAATCTTGATGAAGTAAACATGTACACTCAAATTAAAAAATAAATAAATAAATAAAATTATCCAAATAAAACATACAACCATTTTTAATCATAAATACGTTTCAAGTACTGTTCTGGGGCTGAGGAACTAAATCATGAGCAAAGGTGCTTATATAAGCCGTTCACATTCTGATATTCCACAAAGTATCGTTTTTATTTTGAATGCAGAAGAGTGAGTGTGTTAAAGTCATGTTAAAGAAGGCAGTATCTCTTAGCTTTTAGATTTAGAAATAATTGTGAAATACAAATAAAGCCCAAACTCACAACACAGAATCTCAGCTATACAGGGCTTTCAAATTTCTTCAAGTATCACTGGAATATTGTGAAATTTGTGTGTGTGTTTGTTTGTTTCTTTGTTCCCCCTTTATGTAGCTTTCATAGTTTTAAGTTTTCTTTAGGAAATGAGCATTTGACTTCTAGCAAAATGATTTCCTGAAGAAGGGGGGTGCTTTTGCTGTGCACTCCATCACCTTCACAAGTAACCACAGGCCCCGTGGAAGGACAGTGAGGTGCATCTCAGCTGCTGCGCTCAGAGATGCCCTGTCTCCATGGGAACATTTCAGCAGACGTGATACCCACTGGCGACCAAACAAAGATTTTCCTATTGCTCTGCAGAAGAGGCAAAATGTAAGCTGCAGTGAATACAACATCTTTCCTTGACCCTAAATCTGTAAGCACTGGCAGAGACATTGCATCTTTCTTTTCCTTTTTGGTGAAAAAGAAGTGGTAAGTGGGGAAGAAATGGGACGGGTAGCATTTTAACAATAAAAAAATCTATTTTCAGCAAGATGCAAAATTTTGAAGTCAAAGACAGAACTCTTTATAGAAATGAAGCCCTCAATCAGCCACCCATAGCTCAAAGAAAGGTGTTTTAAATTGCAATGGTGTGTTTGGTGGAATTAAGACTGTAAGACAAAGAAATAAGAATAGTGAATATATCATTATATGAAAGAATAAACTCAATTTTCAATTCAGCTACTTTGAGCTGAGTTGTATAGTCCAGGGAAGGTCTTTTCACAACGTTAAAGTGACAAGAGTGGTTAGTGTTTCCGAATAGAGGGTTCTGTTGGAGGCAGCATAGAGTAGGAAGAAACACTCTATACCATAAACAGATAAGGAAAAATAAAGGGAGAAAGAAACAAACCAAAAAAATCTTGTCTTCTATTCCAAGTTAGAAAACAAAGAAGTCAGACTCAAAACATACTTACTTTAGCCTTTGGTAGAACTCCTTTGGGGCCTTGAAAGTTTGAATGATATAAAACGAATTAATAACTAGGATTTTCTGCACATTTCTCTCAAAGCCCAGTGTTGGTCACGTGGGATGGAGCATTAATTGTCCTTTTTCCCTGTTTCTTCTACTCATGTATGAAAAGTATGCAAAATCACAAGAGGAATTCAAAATTTACACTGATAAGTAAAACGGGGCGAATATCTCTACCTTCTTTTAATTTTTAAGTAGCCTTTGAGTAGGGAATGGTGATAAAATAAAAATTTTCACAGCAGACTCATTCTTCAGTATAGGAAGGATATCAATATCATCTGTATTCTGACACAGATGCCTACTTTATGTTTTCACTACACAAAATAAACCTTGCTAAGTGGCAAGGACAAGCCATTAGTTTGATTACTACTAATAGTCTGCAACCTCTGCATATAAAAAACATTGCGCAATTAAATTTGTCAAGCATGACAGATGTTTTATTTATTTTTTTAAATAATTTTCACACTAATATAGTGAGCTTTGTTTACCACAACATTGGTATTTTAGTAATTTATGATGATTATAGTTTCTCCCAATTAGAATGGAGATTTTATTTAAAGTTCTCTGCTCAAAGAGTAAAAGCTAATGTAGATTCCAGCTGATGTTAGATTGTTCTCATCCACAAACTTAAAATTATAGTGCTGATATTCTTTCTAAAGAATCTCTGTTTTACTCTTTTCTCTTAGGAAATGAGAATAATTTCAGACTTCCAGAACGAAATGGTTGTAATGGTTAAGCTGTGTGTGCCTGTGCTACCTCCTGGGCAGGCAGGAGCCAGGTCAGAGCTGCACTGGTGGGGGTGGGGGTGGTACACCTTGAGCTGTTAAGTCCTGTTGAAGGCTTCTTAGATGCAAATTAATACCAGAGATGTTGTGACTTTGCATCAAACCTGTGTCCTGTGGCATTCCAGACAGCACAGAACTGTGAGCATCTGCTTGCAGAAGAGCATGTGAAAGGAGCTGGGTACAAGAGCACAGTCAGCTGTTTGCACATCTATGCAAGAAAAGGAAACCCTTCAAAATTAAAATTCAAAGCATATTTTCTTAGTATGCTGCACCTTATCTGGGATCCTTTGCTATTTTGGTCAAGGCCAGGACATGGTGAGGATGCTCACAATCATCTGTTAAGAAAAATTAGTGAAGCTGCTCATTATTTTAGTATGAAAATTGCAACTTGTTCATAAAAAACTTCCAGGTGTGTTTAGCTGTACCTCTGTTAGGAAGGCATTTCCTTTAAGGATGACTTTCTTGTGGTTCCTGACCTCATGGTGGGTTTGCTGCTGCCTTCATGACCCAGAAAATACATTGCATTGACTCCCTTGACCAAGAAGGATGCTCTGTAGTTTCTATTTTCTGGAGACCATGAAAGGCAGAAATTAATTTGAAAAACTGCTGCTTAAAGCAACCTTGCAAACAATAACTGTGGCATATAATACTTATTTCTAAGAGTAGAATAACCATTTTCATTATTATGGCATGAATTGTCCTTTATGTGCCTGCACAAGAGTTACCAATTATTTGTTCCTTTGTAACCTCCCCCCAAATTTGGTTTAACTCTTAAAAGTGTTACATCTGTTGCTATCACTATAAGAATAATTGTATATCCCTATATTTTGTTGCAATCTAATAGAAAGTGAGAAAAAAAAGACAGCCCCTGCTCCCACCTTTGGAGAGAGAAAAATATTTGTTTTTATTTTTGAATTGGAAAATTATCTTCAAGACATTTAAAACACTATAAAAAGGCAGTATACTTGCAAAATATGTATCCAAAGGAAGAAGGAAAAAAGTATTTGAATTTCTTTACTGTTCTGTGCTTACTAATGAAATCTGAAAATCAATTTCTGAATAATGTTCCAGATAGTTTGTCACAGACAGAAGAAAACCTTTCTTTCCAAAACTTTACCAAAAATTGAGGCTTTCTTTTCTAATGAACAGTAATATTTTGAAAAAAAACAATCAGTCAAACAATCAAACAATAGCAACAACAACTAGACACAATCTTTCATTTCTTTTTGAAAAAATAAAAGTCCCTTAGCATTTCCATTTTTGTATTTTCTCTTTTTGCCACAACAGAGTGGGGGAAAAAAGTGCAAGACAAAGTGAGGAAAGAGCAAAAAAATCAAAAGCAAAATTAAATTGAAAATCAAAATAATGGAAAATTGATGTTCTTTTGAAACTTCTTTATGTATTTTCTTTTGCCAATTAAATTACTTTGAAAGAAATATTTGATACTTTGTTTCCAAATAAGTTGATTTTGATAGAAATACCTTTCTATAGAAATCTATCAAAATCAAAATTCTTTGGAAATTTTTAATTCTGTTAGAGTTTACTCTAACCTGATACAAGGAGAAAATAATTTAAGTAGAATTAAAAACCACTCAGCAATCTATTTTTTTTTTACATATAAAAAGTTTATTCATATCCATTCAATTTTTCCCCCTAAACTCAACAGTTATTGAATCACTAGAGTAGAAATGCTCTTTTTATAGCCATAGAATGTGTTCATTAGTTAGAATTTACATGAAGCCAGTTAATACATTGCTCTTTGTTGAGAATACATTTTTTAATTCTTCTTTTTTATTTAGCCTCAAAGTTATGCATTTTCTTGAGTCAAATAGTCATTTAGAGAACAGAAGACTGTGTGCTATTCTTCTAAACAAAGACAATCACTAGAAGACACTAAACTACTTAAATATTTAACTTCTGTTTCCTGTTAAAAAAAAACAACCAACCACCAACAAAAAAACAAATTAGCAAACAAACAAAACCCAAAAAATTCAAAATAATAGGTAAACATATAGAAAGCATCTGGTGTGTTACAGGGCAAACAGTAAGAAGAACAGCTTTGAACTTCCCCAGGTCACAATGATTTTTCAAAGATCGTATTTTAATTTTCCAGTGGAAAGTAGAAAACAAACTGTCTTCAGACTCAGGCTGTGTCACAAAATTAACACATGCCCTTTTCCAAGTCTCCCTAAATCCTTACAGAGGCAGGAGTTGAGCAATATGAATTTTCTAAGATTTCTTCAAAATAAACCACACAAAAACTTTTACTGTAGGTTTCTCCGTGAGCTTCTTTCTTTCCATGTTTTGCCAACAGATAGAACGACTAGTGTTTCTGTGATTATACACTTAATTCCCAGTCTTTGTTTATGTACTCATCTCTTGTCTCTACCTCCTTCCTTACTGAATTCTTTGGGAGTCTTTCACAAGTGCAGGATAAGATTTTTATATTTGGGAGTATATTCCCAAGATATTGAAAACCAGAAACCAAAAAGCCCTTCTTCACTCGATGGAATCCATTTTTATTTAACTCAGATAAGTACTCACATGCCTGTAGCATTCATACCTTTTTCAGCTCAAGACAGAAAAATGTTTAAAGGCATTTTTTTTCTAGCAGATTTCATACTGAAGTGATTCATCTTCTGAGAAATGCTGTTATATTGTCTCAAGATTTCTATGTGCTATTGATTGAAAAGTTAAATTCCATTCAACGCCCAAGGTATTAAATACTTAATGGATTCCAATGTATATGCATACATGAAAGGTATAAATAGACAGCAATTTATATTTATCTGACATGAGCAGATATCAAAGATGTGAAAGTCCTTGGAAGGGCAGGGAAAGCTGTTTTCTGACCCCTTGCTGTAGATGAAGCTATGATTTTGTTGTCCTGTAAATATGTTTAACCATTGACAATGAACACTGTTATTTTTTTTATTTGCCTTAACTCTTAATGACAAACACTTGTTCATATGCAAGCTTTCTGCATATGCATGTTTAACTGGTTGATTTTAGTGTCATCATTAATTTATGGGGGATTATGACAGAACTCTGAGCAAGATGACTTGGAAAAGATATACAAGACACTACTGGTTGATGGGAAGCTAGAACATATATAAATATTGCATATGATACTTTGAACAATGTTGAAGTACCTAAAGTAGGTTTAAAGCCTTTTTCTAAAAATGTATCCAACAGAAAATGTTTAATTTATGTATTATGTTTCAAAGATGCTGTACCTGAGTTGTGAGACAAACTTTACTCCAGGTTCAAGTAACTCTGTAGAGCTCTATAGACTTCCAGAACATCTTGACTAAATATCAGACTTCTGTAGGGTTTAAAAGGTTTATCTTCTGCAATCAGAAAAATACCATTTTTTCCATTATTTATTCATTCTGACTGAATCATTAAAACATCATGGAAAGCCCCAGTGTTCAAATATTATTTGTTAATGGAACAGAGATGAAAGTTGTTAACTGCTAGTAACATGGAATTTAATGTAACTAAAAATTTTTCACCACTGTTTCTTTTTTATTATTATTACTTATTTTAAAATTTGCAGACAAATATAATCATATTCTCTGGTTTTAAAAGTTTTTCAGTCTGTAGTTCTTCTGAAGTACACTGAAATTTAATTTCCTTTTCCATTTCCTATTTTAGAATTTCTTTTGAAATGAAGCTTTGTACATTTTATCTTTTCATCTACATCCTGAGCTGAAGTAATCTGAGGCAGAATTGAGCACTATCCTAAAATATACAAGCTTCTTCTGTAGATCTTTTGTTCTCTGTCTCTTTATTTCACTGAAGCTGGAAATAACTATGTGTGAATGAGATACAGTCTAGCGAACCTGCACTTTTTAGTAGCCAGAGTTAAAAAGAAAGGAAAATTACTAGCTAAGACAGTCTTCAGTTCAGAATTGAGACCGAGACGCACACTGTAATAAGCAAAGGCTCTTTTGTTAATATTTTGTGTAGTCTTTGCTCTGTTATTAACGTTAAGAATACACTGGTAAAATCCAAGAACTATTTAATGGAAATTCTTTCATGACGTTATTCATACCTGTTATCTGAGCAGTTGTTTGTTTTTCTTTTTTTTTCCCTCTTCTGACCCATCACTCTGATAAGAATTTGTAGTTGATCTGATCCTGGATTGTCTAATTTAACCTTTATCAAATGGAGCCACCTTCAGGAAGGCCTGCAGATCTGAGAATATTTGTCATTCCACATGTCCAGAGAAGCATCCTGACATCCCCAGTCATGAGAAACATTCAGAGACTTGAGGAAAAAACAAAAAAACAAACAAAAAAAACAAACAAACAAAAAAAAGGCACAAGACACAGTTGTTAATCCATGACCATATTTCATATAACATAATTCTGTGTTTATCAGCATTACAGTAATTTTAAATTTAAATTCCACACACTTTGTTATTCCTTATGCAGGCTTTGCTTGCACAAGCATAAATATAAATTCTTAATGCAAATGGGATATAAGATTTACACAACAGGAAATTAAAAAGTATAAATTTTAAAAGGAGATGCCAGGATTGTTTCTACAGCAAGAGCTTTTATGTTTTCACATTTTTACAGGCAGAAATAGTGAAATGGCATTCCACCTCTGTGTAAGTAATAGACAGAATGTATTATGTTGATGGAGACACAGCTATTAATTATTTAATAGATTAATTTCTTCATACAGTCCAGCTGCTCCTGCCTTTCATAGAATAATCTCAATATTTAGAGATGTTGCCTAAAAGGATAATTTTTATTAGCTCTTCCTTAGTGGTTAACTGTGAATAGCTGGTTCTGCCACTGAGTATCGTCACTGGATAGTGATTAAGGGTTATTTATTAAGCAAAAACTCCCTCTTCACCGTTGATTTTGTTGGAAAAAATGACTATTTCATGAAAACCTTTCATATTTGTCTTTCCAAGTAAACATAATTACAGCTAAGAAAAAGGTTCCTTCACCAAGAAGGACTGGAGAGACAGTGATGGGATAATACATGATACCCTTTCTTAGCTACGGGAATTTTTTTTCCTTGTAGTTAAAAGAAAATAACTTTGTCTTAATTTTTACTCAAAAAAAGGACTGTGACTGCCTTCCTAGAGCTTTAAATTTAATCAAGACAACCATGTGACTCCCAATACCTTTCATTCTGTACTTGATGCCTACATGCTGCAAAATGTCACAAACTGGCACAATGTAAGGAAGAGCTGAAAGAGACAGGAAGAACAAAAAGGGGGGAAATGGGGATCTAACCATGGATATGGAAAAGCAATATCTCAGTCGCTGCAAATATGGTAAACAACAGGATTAGCAGAAAACTTACAGCAATTCTCCAATTAGAGGACAACAACATAATTTGATTCCTTGTCACTGCAGGGAAAAGGGGGAAGCAACTTGATCATCAGTAATTTCTCAGTACTGTGAAGTTGGTGGAGTTAAGAATACAGAAATATGGAAAAATGTCCCGATTTAGCAGAATGCAGAGCAGGAAATAGAAAGGAAATGATGAGTGATTTCCCAGAAAATAGGGCAAAAAGAATATTCAGATGATATTCTCTGCTGTTTTATAGGGATGCCGCAATGGGTCCCCCCCCACTCCCTCAGGAAGAAAAACAAAAACTAGCTGAAAAACAAAAACTACAAGGAGAAAGAAAGATGAGCCCAATGAAATACTGAAACAAATTTAATCAGAAATAAACAACAAAATAGACAGTGACCAATGCAGGATGAGGATTGCTGGTTGCTGTATGACTTAGGCACACATTCTCTGTGGAGCTGTAGTGCAGGACTCATGAGGACCTTCAGCAGTCATTTACAGTGGAGGTGGTCAAACTCAAAGGAAAGACCATTAATTTCAAGACTGTCTGCCTTCCATTTCAATTAAAAACAATTGAGAAGGAAGATAAGAAGTTATGAAAATCTCCCTTTAATTGATCAAAGAACAACAGATAGGTGTAAAAGCAGCAGTTCCTTGTAAAGACAAGAGGATATGAAGAAACAGTGAAACTGAACAGAGAAGTATAACCAAAAAATTTCATGAGCACTCTGTTATCAGACTGAAATGCTCATAAAGTGCTAATTTGAGATATCATATCTGAAGTAACTAGAGAAACTACAAAGAAATGCCTCTCTATTATCTAAGTAGTTCAGAATGTTATTTCATGTACAATTACTGATCAGAAAGTTGATGTCATCTGTTTGGCATACAGTATGAAAAATACTCTGAAGGACTATAGAATAAGGACCAATAAAAATCTCTTTAATCTTTAAAAATCACAGAAATTTTTGGATTAGAAGGGACCTTAAAGGTCATCTAGTTGCAATCCTCCTGCCATGGGGGGCTGTATTGTATGTTTCATAGATTTCTTGAAATGGTTATGAGCAATATTACAAGTTTTAATGATTCATTTCCATACCTGCTGGCATAATCTGAGAAAACATGCAATATAAATGATCCCCATCAGTACCATCAAACGCTACAAACTTTTCAGCAGAGGTCATGAGGATGAGGTGAACATGGATGCAAGCCAATCTAGAAAATAAAAAAAATAAATTCATGCCACTAATGTCCCAGATATCAGTCTGAAATGGACAGTGAATTAGTGTGCCTTGTGTATATGCTGTGCCTTGTTAAATGTTTAATTGTGTATTACAATGCTTTTTAGCTTTGTTCCTGAGATACACTATGAAATTATTTTATTCTGTTGCAGAACATGATTTCCCTCTGTTATTCACACTTGAACTTTATTAGTACCTTAATTAGCCTCTTGCTAAGTAAAGATGATTTACTTTCCTGATCAAAATTTCCTTTATCTTCTACCAAAAACAGAAAAAGGAAAATTCTGAGTTTAAAAATTGATGTTCTGATTACAGATAACAGAAAACAAAAATTTAATTTCTTTTTTTTTAGTTCAGACTATTTTGTAATTTTTCTTCTTTTCATCTTCCAGTGTGTAACTGAATAATACTCTCATGTCTGACATAAATGTCCAGAAGTAATTTCATACAACACATTATTTCACAATACAGATTGACACTATCGTTATTCTGATATTTCTTTTTGAGCAGGTGTCTTGCCCGTGGATGGTGACTCACTGAAAAGAATGCACAGCCAGATGAAAACAAAACAGTACCTAACACATAAAGGACCATTGAATTGAACAGAACTAATTCAAGAAAGGCTTTTCAGAGAAACTAGCACATATAATGCCATAACTTATGTCACATGTTGTGTTCCAAGAGAACGCATCACATGCTACTGGAGTGTGAATTGTTACATGACAAGAATTAACTCCCACAAACTCTTTTCTCCCATGTAGAGTAAATCTGTGCATGAATCACACTGACTAGCTATTTAAGCCCAGTTTATTAACAGAATTCTGTCTCAGCTGGTATGGGTCAATAGATTAGGCTCTTTTTCTGCAACATGGTCTTTGGATTTCTTTTCCATCCTACCAGTCTGAAATGCCAGGGTTGGGCCCATTCATTACACACAAATAAGTTGCATACCTCGGAAGCTTCAAAGGTTGTTTAAAATACTATAGTTCTTCCCTGTCATCCTAGCAAACAACTTTGCGGAGGCCTGAGTTCAAAAGAGTCATGAACAAGAGCAAACTGAGTCATTTCATATTTCATATACTGTGCCTTAGTGTAAGTAAATATATTTGCCAAAGCTTCTGCTGTCATGATGGGTGGAATTAATCCATGTAAAAGCACTTTGTACTTCTCAACCTTCAGTTTTTTGCAGATGAGATCAAGATACATAGAGGACTGATCAGTGGATTTCCTTTTGCTTCTCACTCTCCACATTCCTTCTTCAAGTTCCAAAGCATTCAAGAGCAAGTGAGCCTCAGTAGGCTTAAGTTAATTACTTTAGATCTGAGTGACAAAAATGTACATAAAGTCTGGAAGAGGATGTCATGGCCTCCTGACTTTGGCTTGGATAGCTACATTCTGGTCAGTATACAGTTCAGCAAAAAAATATTTTGTGAATCTGGCCCATGTGTGTTTTTTGATAGAGCTGTCAATGCTTCAACTGGAAGGCAACTGGAATTTCGAGATGACTGACAACGTGATAAAATTAATTTTGCAGTTCAACAGCTTATAAAATAATTAATTTCCTAAAAAACCCAACTCACATAGGGGTTTTTTTGTGTATCGGTTACAGTTAAATAAGAAATGTAAATGTTCCAGAAAACTCACCATCTGAAAATTGTGTAAAAAAATAAATCATGATTCCTGCTGCTTTCAAAACAAAAGTAACCAGTTACTTTGATGGGGTAGCCTGCAATTATTAAAGATTAGTAAGGTGAGGCACAGTGATCTTAGACTAAGTGATGTAGCATCCCCCCTTAGGGACAATGGAAATTGCTTGTCCAGCTGAGAATACACAATACCTACTTCCTACTTCTGCATTTTTCTGCCCTTGTTGCTGTTGAGAGACTCAAGAAAGGGAATAGTATACTAAAAACTGATTTTTAAGATGCCTAATTTCAGCAGACTAAATCCATTCCTATTGCTCATATTTGAAATTGTGAGCTAAATTCTGAGGGTTAATTAAATACTACGTCTAAATAACTGATTTGGTCCTTGGTTAAATTCATGAGAATTCTAGGTATTTGGCTTTTTAATTGCAAAAACTTAGAAATAATGTGTCTTGCCGTTCCCAGAGAAGTGTTATTTCAAATGAGGCTTCTGCATTATTTTCTTCAAGATACCAGTCATATTCCGTGTCTTTTCATCTCAGTCCTTCATAAAATGTCACATTCTTTCCTGCACTGTTCCCCAGCCTTAGGCACACCATGTCCTTCATCTCATTCTCTGCATGTATATTTTCTCTACACCAATCATTCAAAGAATCAAGTAATAATATCTTTCAAAACCCCCCAGAACTTCAATACAAAAGCCCACCAAAAAAACCCTCACAAGACAAAATGAATAGATATAATTTCTCTGTACAAATAGCTATTTAATTGGCCTGACCTTTATTAGAAGTAAATGATGCTAACAGCTAGAGAAAGCATGAAAAAATGTAACTAAAAAATCCAATAGACTGTGTAAGAAAGTAACAGGTGAACACCATCTGTACTGAAGTCGTTAGCACTTCCAAACACTTTTTTTCCTTTTCTGAAATAAATAGGTACAGAAAAACACACTATTTATCAGGTACAAAAAAGTTTAAAGCAGGCCCAAGAGTTCAGCATTTTTTAGTTCTGTATGTTATACCGTGGCAAGGAGAAGGTCCATTTTAAATAGTATTGCCAATATTTATCACCCATAACCCTGAGTACAAATGCAATAATATTTCTTATCATAAATCTCAGATAGTCTTGAGGTGCACGAGGATGCTGGTGGAGATCCTGACTCAGATATTACACAAATTTGAATATTTTTTTATAGTTCATAATGTTGCCGTAAGGTTTTCATGAATTTGTAGATTTTTATACTTCTATGCAGTTTTTCACATATAGAGCAGGTAGCAACCTCTCACCCTGTGCTAGCTGTCTTAAAGGTCAGATAATAGCTGGAACACCATGCCTGAGAAACATGTACC
>JAWWEE010000159.1:3776220-3807695 GCA_035221455.1 Xenops minutus
GGTAAGGGGTTTCCTTCCAGGGATCTGGGGAAGATACAACACTCCAGTTTACAATACAGTAACAAAACCTCAGGTTTAAAAGGCACGTTGGTTGACTTCTTCATCTTCACCAGAGACCCATCTCTGGCGTGATCTGTTCCACTGCTGATATTGTGGGTCTATTCCCACCTTACCCAGAGGAAAAGAACCTGTTTCTCTCGTTTTGTGTTTTTAAGGAGAAATTCAGTGCTCTGCCTTGAGTTTTTCCCTTCAGAGAAGATCTCTCCCAAAGGGCCTATAGCTGTCTGAGTCTCTGTGTCTGCACAGGAAGGGCAAAGGGAATGAGATATGACAAACTCTGCTGCTTGAGCTAAAAAGAAAAACCCAGCAAATTCCAGCAGTAAGAAAGGCAGCAGGAGGATAATTTCAGGCCAGGCTGGAGAATTTCACAGGCTCAGGTCTCACTGTGTCTTCTGACTGATAAGTTTAAAAGCTTAGTGCATTACATAGATTTTAACACATGTTCTGGTTGGATCGTGGTAAAGGCAACAGGATAATTCACCCTGACATCAATGCTGATTGATTTCACCATGTGCATTCCTACTATTTTGCAACACTTACACAGTTCCTGAGATTGCAAAACATCTCACTGATCCTCAAAAAAGTCACTCTAATAACTCCTACAAACAAAACAAGAGTGAATTCCTGACTGAACATGATAAAATAAGCAGGCGAATGTCACTGTTAATGTTGCTTTTCTGTCAAATTGGCAAAGCCAAAGGCTGCTGTGAGCACAGGGTGGTTATTTGGCTCCAGTGTGGAATGTGTTTTCTTCAGGCTTTCTGCCTTCTGATTGCACAGCAACTCTTCCCGAGGCCTCAGTGTAAAACTGCACTGCTCTCCACCTCTGCTCTCCCTTGGAGCTCCTCCCTTTGCCAGCTCCTCCTCCAGGCAGGGAGGTGCCTACTCTGCTCCCTGGTTCCAGCTCACGTTTTCCCACTAGGATTAATGGCTTAGTCAAGGCTGAGTATTTTTCTTCCTGTGGTACAAATCAAAGACCTAGTACAGAACTTGCTCAATTTCCAAAATAAAAGGATGAGTATTTTTACTGTTAGTCACTGGAGGTGAAAGGCTAATTCTACCTTTATAAGTCGGACTATTCACCTGTAAATCTGCTGTGATTCTCTGGGCTCTGTTCAGTTGTTAATAGTATTTAAAATATATATTATACAACCTGTTTAAAATTTCTTTTTCCTTGTCCTTCAGAGAGGGAAAAAAAAGAAGGCACAAAAATATTTTCCAGGTATTTTATATATAAAATACAGAGTTCTACACCATGCTACTACTATTTATTTCTTTTTTCATCCTTGTCAATAAACACTTTATTTGTAACTTTTATTTTATTTCTTTCTTATTCTGAAATTCAGTCCTAGCAGCTTTGTTAGATGAGAACTAGTGAAGTTAAAGCAAAGTTCATGCTGGCTCAAAATGAACAGAAAGGCTTGTAAATAATAGCTCCTCAGTGACTGAACTCAAAAGGCAATTTCCAGAAGTCTCTGATGTTTCTAATTAGCTTGTGTGGCCTTTAAAAAGCCGCCCCAGGAAGCTAGAACCAAATCGTGTACATGGAAAACAGCTGAAAATCCTTGTCAGCCTCCAGTCCTAAAAAAGAAAGTAGCCTTCACTCCATCAGCACTGCAAACCTGACCCACTGTTCTCCTTTTCTTTGAGTTTCTATAAAAAATTATGAAGTATTAATTATAATTCTTACCCAGCAAGAGACTGACTTGTTCCCAAAGTAATGAAAGAAAGCATCCCTATTGAAACAAGCAAAGCATGTCCTGCTGATTGCTCTACAGGTTTGAATTTAGTGTTCTGTAAAAATGCCAAGAGTATATCCCAGGGTGTGCCAAACCAAATCTGGAAATGACAAATTTTTTCATAGAATTTAAATTCTCTCTTATGACAGGCTCTTGTCCTGGGAATCCTTAAAGGAAAAATAGCTGAGAAAGGAAAAAAAAGCACTGAGGGAAAAAACACAGATTTTATGGCACTTATGGTAGGTCTCAGGATTTTTGTTAATGAACTGAATCTCTTTAATTATAGGGAAGTGAAACTTTGGATTGGATTGGTTTTTCATATGTTACATGTATTCCTTGCATGAAAGATGTTATGCAAATCAACTTTGGCTTTGGCTCATGTTTAAAAGTAAAAAAATCTTTAATCTTATTGAGATACATGGAGAGAAAAATGCACTTGCCAGTATGGTATTGGGACCATTTCTCAAACTGGATCATATGACTGGTTGTAGGAGATTCTCCATGAAGAAACAACTACTTACTACCCAAATACCTGTGGGTAACACTCCTCCTTCCCTCCCCTGGGGAGTCATTACCCTGGAGGAGGCTGATGGAGCAGCAGGGCACATACCAGCAGTCCCTGATGGCATAGGTGACCCAGCTGATATAATCCCCCTTAACAGGGTGGCAGGGCTGCAGCTTGAGAATTGTCTAGCAGAAGGTTAAAAAAATCACAGAGGGAAACTGAATCTTTTCTGGTGAACTGCTCCCAGTTGCAGCACTGCGGCTTTCCTGCATTGGTATGGCCCATTGATCTTCCAAGGGAATGACATTTTAATTGCTGTGTATTTGTTTTCTTTTCCTGTCACCTCTCCCAAGGAAGCTGCAGCTTGCTTTGCCTGAGGAATTTCGTCTTTGTCAGAAGAGGCTCTTAGTTTTTTTGCTACAATTCTTTAGCTGTCTGGTATCTGATTACTCCTGCTATTAGTGGATAAGTGCCTCTGGTGAGTGTCATTAGTTCAGGTGTTGGCTCTGCTTAAGTGAGTAAACTCAGAAGGATCTTAGCTGAGCTGCAAGAATCCAGCTCAAATATTTGCATCTGTGTCACAGTTAATCTGCAAATATTAATTTGGATATGAAGGAAAATGTGTGCATGGAGAATGCATCCGCTGCCACATGTGAAGTGACATTGGTGAAATAACAGGGAAAGGGCATGATTTATTTTGAAGTGATCTATATCTTTAAGTGAGGGTCTTCCTTCCAAGTTTACCTTCTTCTCTGCCACCCTAGACAAAGCCAACATGGAATTTATCCTAGATGAACCAGAAAATCATAGCAAAAATCATGTTAGAAAAGTTTTTGTTAGGATGATGAATTTCACTAAAAGTATCAGCCAAGTTTTAGGGATTTGAGTGAATGATATCAGTTCTAAAACTTCTCCTTTGCATGTTTTAAATTCTGAAATGTCTATTTTTTTCTCCAGTTACCCTCTTTGTGTTTTTTCCCCCCTGCTATTTCTAAACGTGGCATAAAGTGTTATTGTTACTCTTTTCTCTTGTAAGCTATGCTAGTACACTGAAATTTGTAATGGAGGTGCAAGGTCATGGCATATTTATACTTGAACTCTTGCCTGAGTTACCTGGGTCAGTAAAAATCAGCTTGAGAGATGTAGATAATGTTTACCCTTCCTTTCCTTCAGAGCAGTGTCCTTCCAGGGACTCCTCAGGACACTGACAGGTTTGCCTGAGAGATGGTGTGGTTTTGAAGCACCTTCCTTGATTCATACCCGGAGCTAGCAGTAAATGAGATCTGAATATTTAATTTACTATTTTTCCCTTTAAATAAGACATTATTTTTGGAAAACTATTAAGGACAGTTGAGCAAAACTGTTTCTCCTTTCCTAAGTCCTTTGACATATGTAAGGCAACAAATGGACAGAATATAGCCTAGCAAGCAGCTGCTCCTGTTACTCACTGTCTATCATAGCTTTTTTCTTTTTTCCTTGCATTTTATTTTTTACCGTTTCCTATGAAAGATGGCTTAGTATGGCCTATATAGCCCTTCCTCACATTCATAACTCTTAAGGATTATATGAAAATATACCGAATATCACTTTTGTTTGATTGCATAAAAGAAATGTTTTAAAGCCAATAGTCTTTTAATAGTAAGATAGCAAACTAAAATACATCTCTTTTGGGAAAAACACCCTATTTATGCAGCTGTAGAAAATAATGGGCTGTGAGGAACTAATGAAAAATGTTTTGAAGATGCTTTGTGTACAAATGAGAGGGTTTGCATGATAACACAAAGAGAAAGCTAATTTCATAAAGCATCTCACAGTCTGAATAAATAGTCATAAATCAGTTGCAATAGTGAACAAAGGCAATAACCACACAAAACCTGATCAGATACTGAGAATTGTCTGCTGATTTCATTATGTGACTTTTACAATCTTACCATCTGTAAGAAATCTGTGGAGTCACAGAAAAATATGTATGGGAAGGGTTACAGGGTGTCTAGTCAAGGAACTTAAGGCTTGTGGCCAAATTGTTAGATGTAATTTTAAAAGGTGGTAACAAAACCAAACCTAAAGAGAACAGGGAATAAGTTGGGACATGGTAGCTGAAATGTATGACCTTTCAAACCCAGGCAAGAGAGGGGGGAAAGCTGCTATCAAGCAAAGCACAAACAACCTGCACAGTGTTGTGGCCAAAAAAAAAAAAAAGGAGATACAAATCCATGACCAAATCAGTTATTCCTTCCCACCCATTGCCCTTGGGCAAAGAAAATTACTTTGCTGTTCTTAATGTTAAAATGTTTGTGGGGGTTTTATTCCTTTTTCTTTGCATCTATCTTCAGTCTTTTGTGACTATACGTTTGGTCCTTCCTGCTCATGTTCCCCCCATCACGGGCACAGAGAGCTGGTCATTCTTGCCCTCATTCCAGCAGCCTGTTATCTAATGGAACTTTTGCAGTATCCTCTCCTCCTGCTGCTCTTCAGGCTAAGCAGACCCGATTCTTCCACCTTTCTGATCTTCCCATTGCTCTGTGCACCTGTTGCATAGGGACATTTCTTTCCAACCAGAAGTAATCCTAAAGATGTATGTATTTGCCACATACCTGGACTGTAGAATTATATCCAATTACTTTTATAGTGAACAGTGATATACATTCATGTCCTCAGCATTTGTTTTTGATGCAGTTTTAAAGGACAAGTTGACATTGCATTGTTTCCCCAAATACAAATATACCCATAGGCGGCCTCTTCTCCCCCCAGCCCACACACACAGCCGTTTGTGTGGGGCTGGATGTCTTCCTGTGGCAGGAAAAGTGGAGTTGGAACAGTGTCCCTGGTAACTACAGTGGTAGCACCGCCTTCCAGAACATCCATTTGACATTCCCTCTGCAGGCCCATTACTCTGAAATATGATGGTGCTTTACTATAAAGTCACCCTGCTCCTGGTCACTGAAATTATTCCATGAAGAGAAGTATCTGAAGGAAAAAGGGATTTTTCAGAAGTAGCTGTATGTGTCATTGTTTCACTTGAGCAATGCAATTGTACCTTATACAATTTTAATTTCTGTTCTGAGGATGTTAATTGCATCTGGAGCTGCATCCAACGCCGACTTGTTACAAGCTCATAAATATTCTGAAACTGCCAATGTTGCTGAGATGCTGCTGGAATCTTTTCAAGAATATCCATCTAATAACAATTTCTTTGAAAGGAAGTGCTTTCAGAAACCTGCCAGGCTCTGTTTAACAGGAAAGATTTAATAACATGGAGCAATTGGTGAGGCAGACAAATTAAAAATATGCATGAATTTCTGTTTGCATGCTAATTATGTGCCAGTGTTAAAATCTCTTAACAATAAGCTTGTTTTTCCACCTCCATAAAGCCAATTATTACCCACATTATGCTGCATGAACTCTCTCAGTTCCCAGTCAGTTTTATGCTTCACACTGAATGCTTATGTTATTTAAAGATCTGGAAATTTTTGATGATTTTGTGCCAGAAAAGAAATGGGAAATATCTGATAATATACAAAACTTCTGAGCTTATGGTGTAGTAACACTGTGTAATACATGAAAATAGTATCTGATAAATCCAAACAAAAACAATGTGATCTTAACCAGGAGCAAAAATTCACCTTTTCTTGTCCTGTCACAACAAATTATCTTACAAAGAAATAGAGCAAGTTCAACACTGTAGATTCCATTACTTAAAATTATTTGGCTGCTAAAATTTTGGGATTAGAAATGAAGGGAGAAGAGGTAGAGCATTAGGAAAGTAAACTTCTTTGAGCTCTTTGCTATGAGATTAGAAGATAGGTCATTAAACTGGGAAAGGTAAGCATACAGAGTAGTTTTGTGCTCCCATGTAGAACTAATGGTTTCAAAACCTAGTACATCCAACAATTGTGTACACCTACATGTGTATGAGATTTTATTTAAGACAACAAGTTTGCTTGTAGTTTTAAAGGGTCATTTACAGCAGTTTTACATCACTAAGAATGCTCTTGATTTTAAGGGGTTTCTTCCTATTCTGCTATTTTCAGAAAAGTAAATGATTTAGCAGCTTATGTTCAGGGCAGAGAGTTGAGTTCAGCCATTGGGCAGTGATGCTTTGCAGGGAGGTGGAAACAACCTTTGTGACATTTTTGTGTCTCACAGTTTCTAGGCACCTCTGAACTTTAACAGGTGTGCTGCTCTTGCTGGCCAGGAGCAACACAGGGCATGGAGCCACCACTCATTCCCAAGCACCTCTGAACCCTACCCAGAGCAGAGCAGAGCAGAGCACTCACTTGTAGTGTCAGATTATAGACTAACTCTTGACAGAACAATGTGAAGCACTTTTCTATGTGCCCTCTCTCTGCCTCGTGCTTGGAGATGTGGTTGCTGATGGGCTTTGTGGATTCTCTTGCCACAAAGAAGCAAAATTAAGACACAGTCCCTGAGGTCTCCCTTGGTGCCTTTACTCTGTCATGGGCATACTGGGAATAAAGTCTGGCTTTTTCTTTTGGATTTGACATGAACTGTTTTGCCTTGTGGTGTCCAGGGCACATCAGCCTCCTTCCTTCAGTGCCAGGGCTGGTTGTGGTGTGAGAGCATTGAGGCTGCCTGTGCGTGTGTGTGCAATGGGGGTAGATTGGCAGCCAAGGGGGCCTCGGGGCAGAGCTCTTGTTTCACCTGCCCCAGCTCAGGTGTCTCCCATGGCTTGAACAGCCCGTGTTTCTCTACTGAATGCAGCCGTGTAGTGGTGAAAGAACCCTCAGTCATGACAGTGAACCCAGGCCCTGCTGCCTGGTGTGGGGGAGTTTATTTAAACATCCTGCTCCAGATACTCCAGCATGATGCAATTTCAAACTGAGAACGGCAACTGGTATCCAGCTCCTCAGCTGTGACATGTTGGGGCACCCCACTGATATGCATGAAGCAGTGAGGCTAAGCTTTTTTACTGCCTTACCATCAGACTCTCCTCATTTCTATCATTTTCAGGAACTCTTTTACAGCTATGAGTGCTGACGTTGTATTTACCTGTTCCTAATTTAAATGCTTCTATAAGGAAGCAGCCCCTGAAGCCCACTTTTCCTCTCTATGCTGTAACTGGATTAAAAACCTAGGCAAAGCAGCTTCCCTCAGCCTTTTTTCCCCTGTGGAAGCAAAGCTCAAACCCTAGTGTATGCCTACTGATGCTTTTACAGCTTAGAGCAATTTTTTTTTCATATGTCTTTGTGGTTTTCTCTAGAATACTAACTTTATTTTTTGCCTTCTACAGGCAATTCTGGTTATACATTTGAATTTCACAGATCTTCTAACATTCACCCTATGAAAATGTGTTCATCTCTATTGTTAAGAATAATGTCTGCTTGAATTCTTGCTGCTTACAAGGTGTTTTCACTTTTTTACACAGGCTGTTGTTTGTTTCAGAGGTGTTAGTGTAAAAAGAAAAAATGTATCCCTAAAAAAGAAAATGCATAGAGATTTTTTGGAAGAAGTTTGTATGTGTTCCGTGGTAAAGTAATGGTAGGAAATCCTAAAGGACTTATGGATTTTGTGGTACTTAATGTGCAGCCAAAATCTAATCTGGTCTTCTAAAGCTGTGAATCATTGGAAGATATGGGCAAAGTGGAAGAATATTAACTTGATGAATTGTATTTGAGACTGAAATAAAGCTGAAACATCAGTTCCTTTATACACACCCATCCACCTTCACACATACAAACATGCTTTCAACTGGGAAGAACACCCAGGTCTTTGCTTCTGTTGCCAGAGAAAAGTAGTTTGCAACTAATCCATGTCTGGGCAAGCTCCTGAACCAAAGACCATCCTCAATATCTTTCACAGTTGAGCATTTCTATTGCTCCTATAATTCTCAAGACACATTCTTCCTTTATCTTTCTACAACAGTAATAATGATATTACATCTTCTATTATACCCTAACAACAAAAATTATCCTTATCTGGCTGACTTGGTAAGCTGATTTTCCACTTCTGCTTCATGGGATCTTGAGACTCAAAGTCGGGGAGGTTTGCTCTCTGGCAGTTTTAATGAGGGTTCATGGATGGCAACACATTGTCGGGTTTTGCAGCCACACTTAACCCTGAGTTTACCCCTCTTGCTAAGTTTTAGACACAGCAGAAAGGTATCTGCAGCATTTATTTGGATAAATGGGCAGATGTTGAGCTGCAGTAAATTGGCACACTTTGGTTGCAGTGAGCAGAGTTACCCGGTGAGAGACTTGAGCTCCAACAATTAGCTTACACAGTGTTTAAACAATTGGATTTGTTTTCCCTGGGGAAAACTGAATTTCTGTTAGATAAAATGTTAGTGACAAAAGTGTTCCAAAGAGTATCAATATAAATATGAATTAGAATCTGCTTATTTCAAAAATTCCTTATGTAAATTACTTCTGTCTGCTAAGGGAGTAGATAAAATGCAGTGTGACCCTGAAGATAGTGCAGATGGCACATTACAGACAGCAACTATTTGAAATATTACTTCTGGTCAAAAAATTGCAGGCCGAACATATGCTGAGTTGTGTTCCTGTAAAATTTAAGCCTAATGAGAAAGTCTGCAAGTAGACAAAGGACATGGCATATCTGCAGGATGGTCAGATCAATCATTCATCCCAACTATGAATGTGCCTGGAGAACATTTTTTTCAGGGAGATAGTACAAGCAGAGGTACTGCTTCACATCCCACTGAAACTGAAATGCTGTTTTAGTGGGAAAAGGAAGGAGCTCCTGGGCTGTGGGATCAGTGTACTTAACTGGGGTAGGCTGTCAGAAATAAAGGATTCCCTTGGACATAGAAACACATGTAACTTAAGCAGTTTAGATATTCCTCTTTATTAATTGAAGAATTACTACAGCTTGTCACAGCATCTCCTCAGACTTGTGAATGTCTGCAGGGGGACATTTGCTGATATTCTGTCATCCCCTTACAGCAGCCAGCTGAAAATCAAACCATTTGCTCAAACATCAGCTCTTAAAAATTGTAATCTGAACTGATACGGGTTAATAGGCACTAGAAAGATATTGAGCATACCAAGAATTTCAACACCAGGTTGTACAAAACACTAGGAAATGTAAAACTGATGCACAGTAGGAAAGAGTCAATGGACATGCTTGCAGCTCAGAAAGACAACTGAATCTGGGGCTGTATCCCCACAGCATGGGCATCAGAGCAAGAGAGGGGACTGTGCCCCTCTGCTCCACTCAGGTGACACCCCACCTGCAGAGCTGCCTCCAGCCCTGAGGCCTCCAGCACAGGAAGGACATGGAGCTGCTGGAGTGAGTCCAGAAAAGACCACAGAGATGCTCCGAGGGTTGGAACAGCTCTGCCATAGAGACAGGCTGGGAGAGCTGGGAGCATTCAGCTTGGAGAAAAGAAGGGTCCGGGGAGACCTCAGAGCCCCTTCCAGTGCCTAAAGGGGCTGCAGGAGAGCTGGAGAGGGACTTGGGGCAAGGGATGGAGGGACAGGGCAAGGGTCAGTGTCTTTAAACTGAAAGAGGGGAGGTTTAGGTAAAATACTAGGAAGAAATTGTTTCCTGGGAGGGTGGGCAGGCTCTGGCACAGATTTCCCAGAGAAGTTGTGGCTGCCCCATCCCTGAAAGTGTCCAAGTACAGGCTGGATAGCATTTAAATCAACCTGGGATAGTGGAAGATGTCCCTTCCCATGGCAGGGGGTTGGATTTAGATAATCTTGAAGGTCCCTTCAAACCCAAACCACTCTGTGATTGTAGTATTGTCCACCTGATTCAGGTTTCCCTGGCCTCCCCAGGAAAAGAACTAACCACCTGTCTAAGGGGAATACTAACAGTGTGCTCTTTGGGCACTATTACCTCAGGCGAGGCTTTGGAACACAGCCCAGGAGCCTGGAGACAGAAAGGAAAAGCTGTATGGCAAATTCCTACCTTTCTACCTGGCTGTAAAGCTTAGCTTTCTTTCACTGCAGTTCCTGCTACTGCTGCTCTGTCACCAGGCAGGCTAAAGGGGAGTCCTCTCCCTGGTGCTCCGGTGAAGAACATCTGTCTCTTGAGCTTGGTTTAGACAAGGGCTTAGACTTACGGTGCAGTTCTATGGAGTTACGGGTCCTGTGAGACCTGCCCGTGCACGGAGTGTGCTTGTGCTTTGACTGCTGATGGACCTCACTGCTATGGATTAGTGCTTTGTTTCTTTCCAGTCATGGAGTTGTACTGCCAGAAGTTGAAGACCTTGAGCAGATTACAATGTTGTTTATAGTATTTGAAACTTTTATCCACCTAGTTAATTAGGACATATGACATAAATTATCGATGGAAGCAGCCTAGAGTGAGACCACCGAGTTCAGTGTGTTTCTCCCTGATGGCAACTAAGAAATAAGGTACAGGTACAAGTTCAATAGGCATGAGGAACCTTACGATTTTAAGTAGATCAGGTACTTCCATGCAGCTACTGTCAATTTAAACATGTAACTTCTGTATCAAAACAGCGTCTCAATATAAACATTGTATCCTCTTTTCAAAGCTCTAAGTAACAAAGAATCAGAACACCTAAATGACGTGCTTTTCTAGTGTTTACTTAAAACCTCATTAGGAAAAAAGTTCCTCCTGGTTGCAATTACTTTCAGCTTCCAACAGTTGCAACTTTTTCTTCTATTTTTTACTGGAAAGCTACCTGAAATATGGGGTTATTTTCCAATGGAATCTGTCATAATGTGTTGTAAGCTGTTGTAAAACATAATCAAGTTATCTCTGTAACCTTTCTTGAGGAAGCCAGAATAGCCTGAGCCTCCCAGAAGTTTCACTTTGATGATTTCCAAAGGTTTTCATGTTTCCTTCCACCCCCTACCCTCCCTGAAGCACACACTGCAAAGTGGGCACGGGACTTCATTAATACCTTTTGCAGAAGTTATATTTTAAACAATGTCAGCTCTAATGTTATTCTGCAAGGTAATTACTGATTCACACCTGGCAAGGGTCCTAAGGACTTGTCAGGGCATGGATTCTGTTTTATGGGGTATATGATCTTTCTTTTATTAGCACTCAGTAAAGTTAATCAATTCCTAGTATGCATTTAAGTGTTGACATTTGTTCTCTCACTTTTCCTCAGGATTAATCTGTGCTGTGTAAAACTTCCTATTTAGAGAGTCATGGGCCAGATTAATGACAACAACAAAACACAAAATGTGAGATCTTCAGGGCTCTGGGTTTTAGTGTGTAGGAGACCAGTAGGGACATGTTGTTTCTGAGTCAGATGGGGTTGGGTTATCTAATACAGTACAGTTGGGAAATACAGACTAAAGGGGAGCATGGACAGAATAAATACCAAAAAAGAAAGAAGGAAAAAAATAAAAAATCTAAGTTCTCCCTGAGACCAGAGAAGCCCTGCCTGCAGCACAAAGGCTGGGAGATGCAGTTACACAAGGCACTTTTCTTTTGGCTTAAAAGTAGATGAAATGGCAGTAACAGTGGAGGTGAAGATCATAGAGCTTGGGTTAATAGGCGTGGGTCTTGCAGCTGAAAAGACACGAGAAGAAATTCTATATTTCCAAGTGATTGGGGAAAAAAACCCCTATCAAATAGCAGGGTTGTCTGCAATTCTGACTTTTTTTTATTTTTTTTGGACTACAGAACTGCAGGGTGGCTGTGAGGGGCTTCTGGATGCTACCAAGTCCAGCCCCCTTTTCTGGCTCCCAATTACTTCTTCTGATGTCAATCTTCCACACTGCTGGAAGTGCTTTACTCTTGTTTCCCCCAAATTGTCTGCAAACTTCTTTTCTCTGGATTCTGGCTGGCTGGGAAGAATTCCCACCCTGCCTTTGCAGTCATAGGGAATATGAGTTCAGCAACTTCACCTCCAGTGTTTACAACTTTCAGCTGTTTCCAGTAATCACACCCTCTTTTGTCAGTGTTTGGTTAAGCCATACATAGTTGATTCTTTGTTGCTGTTTTCTGAACTCCATCCAGGTTTTTTTTTTTTTTCTTCCTAGTGAGCTGCCAAGAAGTAGTTATTCCATCTTCTCAGGGACAGTGGAGAACCCAGGAGGTAAACTGCACTATTGAAGTGAGAAAGAAGAAGGGAACCAGGTTTAAATGTTGAGTTTTGCATGTGTGTTTCAAACCAGTACTTTTAAATTAGAAACGGAAAGTATTCTGCAGAGCTTTTATGCTACAGCTGCATCTGTATCCCTTTCTAGACAGGACATGGCTGGTATTTCTGCAAAAGCAAAACACCTCAGGGTCTCTGAGAGGCAGGGAAAGGGTGCTGGGGGCAGTGCATCAACTAGAGTGAGGGAGGGAAGGGGGGCTTGGCAGGGTGAAGAAAATGGCAAAGATTATGGCAGTAAAGGTTCTTCTCAAACCGAATTATTTCATGCTAGCACTGAATAAGTTTATGTGCAATAGTCTTTTCTAGTGGAAAGGGACCCATTTACTGATAGGTTACTGACAGATATGGACACAAATATATTCTTGGGGGTTTTTTATTAAAAAAAAAGCAAACAACAAAAGGGTTTATATTTTGTAGGAGTTTTATGCTTTTAGTGAAGGCATTTCCTTTCCCCAGGAAATTAGTAATTGAAAGTAAAGGTGACATAAGAAATTTCAGCTAAAAATTATTTTTGACAGATTTTCTTGGAATACTAAATAATTCGTATCATCAATGGCTTCTCAGAGAAAATATTAAGTAATATAAAAGGTTTGTAGAAACAAGACTTTTACACTTCTTTTTGGGATTACTTGTTAGCAAGAGAGTCCCTAGAATCATCAACTTCTCTGCCCTGCAGTGTATTCTTACACAAAGAAGTCAGCAGGATTGGGTAGACTCTGTGGTCCAGGAAAGCTATTAGCTGAAAAAGATAGCTTGTTTATATTTTCTTACTTCAGCACACTTCTGGAAAATGTTGGAAATGGAAGAAAATGGGATGTCTAGGTTCTTTGCATACAAGGATACCAGTAGCAGTTGCTGGATATTATGTGCAGAGACGATTGGGAGAGAATGTCTGAAAAAAGGACCTTTGGGGCTTTCTGGAGCACCTTTTGCAGACTAAAATGTGTTATGTTGGGTGTCTCATGTGAAATCAATCATTGTGGTCAGGGTAAGTGTCCACCATGAAGGTTTTCACTGGAATGTGTGTTAGCAATCATGGGCAGAGCAAGCTTGGAGTGTCTCAGTGTCCCAGGCTAAGACAGGCAAAGCTCAGCCATTGAACAGAAAAGAGGAGCCACATTCTTTATGTGCTGGCACTTGCCTGTTCAAACAGAATCTGTGAAAACACCACTTAGTATCCATGTTTTGTGGGCAGGCATTTAATCACAAAGTGAGAGTTTCTGTGTTCATACACAGGAAAAGTAGGAAAGGGAAAGCAGCAGGCTGAAGGAGAGGGTTGAGGGGAAGAAGTCACCTTGTGAATCAGTCTTCAAACCAGAGGCCCAGCAGCATGTGGCTGTGCAGGGTGCCTTGCAGACACCTCTGCCCAGAGAAGGCAGCTCTCTTCTGCCCAGAGCCTGGGTAAGTCAGTGCTGTCCTGAACTGCCTGCACAGTCCCCCAGCGAGCGGTCATTGTTTCCACTAAAACCGTTTTGCGTCTTTGAACTCCTTCAGCATTCATCTCAGCACCTGGCCACTGGTGAGCTGTTCCTAGCCCTGGGGTCAACTGTGTCATCCTGGTCCCACTTTTAAGGCCACACTTCTCACTTAGTTCATTTATATCTACTCTGCATCCGTGCCCTTATTTTCCTGGTGTCAGCAATATCCCATGCTCCCTGTTTCTAGATGCTGCATTGTGAATGGTTCATCCTGCACAGAATAACTACTCACAGTCTATACCAAAGTTATGGTTGCATCAGATGATTAGACAAAGCTAAGCAAAGCATAAAAAGCCACATAGTCATTAAAAAAATTGCTGTTATAGCTAAACAAGCTGAAATACTGTTCCAGGCAGCACAGGAAAAACCCAGAGAAAGGAAGCCTCAGTCATCAGGCTTTGCAAGTGACCCTGTGGCTGGGGACAGCTGATGGCAGCGCTGTATGGACCGGGGCAAGGAGTACCCTTGCCTCTGAGCATCCCCATCAGGAACCATTCCCAAGGCTCTTGTTTAAAAAAGCTTTTGCCCTTTTGGTCAGTGCCTTCGCTCTGACTATCTCTCAAGCTTTGCAATAAGAGATAGTCCCAGGTTTTGTGAATTATATAAAACAGGATTCTTACAGTAATTTTAGGAAGGAAAGATAGATCTTTTGTCACTGTTTTATGTTCTAAATGGGGAGTGGGAGTCCAGTAAAATCTTAGAAAACAGAAGAAGCCATTACTAGGTGCCTGCTTTGTATTCAGGGAATTGGAACAACAAAATGTTGTCTCCTTCAGCTCTTTCACCCTAGAAGTAACACACTAAATGTTTAACCTGGTGGTGGTATTATTAACATACTACATGCGGCTGCTAGTGAAAGTAATTGAAGTATGGATACTAAGAATATAATGAGACACAAGTGAAATTAATGCTGCTAATTGCATTTATATGACAGCCTTCAGAAATATTAGAAACAGGAACTGCTACTCTGGAATTAAGAGGAGTGTATTGAACAGCTGAAGAATGCAGTGGAAATGCAAGGTAAAGAAGAGGGGGAATTGGGAAAGAAGTTGGTTCTCACCTGGGAGAGGGGAGGAGAGAGTCCTGGGTACAGCAGTGCTGTTCTTAGGCCAGCACTCAGCTGCAGAGACCTGCCACTCTCAAAGGCAGCCACGGCTTCCAAGCACCTTTACCTGGTAACTGGGACAGCCTGGGGAAAAAAATCAGTACAGCTGCTGCTGTGAGAGCTGTCACTAGGGAAGGCCTTTTCCTTCATCTATTTTTCTTTCTAAAGTTTGCTTCCCATTTCGAAGAAATCTTTGGCTTTATATGTTATAGAAATAAATGTGGCCAACTCATTTCCTTAGCCCTGTCTGGGAATGACAGTGATCCCAGTGCCATTTTGCGTGGGGTGGGCACGCTGACTCTGAGGAGCTGTTGGAATTGTTACACCTACATTGTGGCTCACTTGTGGTTTTCAGGTGTTAGATCTGAAGCAAGAAACTTTGTATTTGCTCACCTGAATTTTATTTTTTTAATTTCTTTTCTATAGGCTATACCAAAAATTCTGCTATACAAGTATCCCTCTGTAGCCAGAGGCATGAGCATGGATGCACCTATATCTACGTGGAGGTGCTTTATTCCAGCAGAGTTTATCTTGCATACTAGACAGGACACATTGCCTTAATAGACTGTTTGAGTCCATGTGGAGTCTGTACCTATGTGGTGGTCAGGAGGTGGTTTTACCTGTTTGAGTCTATGTAAGAAGTACAGCATGACAGCAGAGGTAACCATTTGTTGTGAGAAGTCAGAGGCAGTGACGTTGTGTCTTCATAATACCATGCTTACTCTAAATACATTCATCTGGACTGCTTTGTAATCTGCATGTGTCTAGAAATTGCTTTGCCTCCTACTTCACTACTATCTGCTCCTCTCTGTAAGGAGCAGCTACTCATCCATCATTTGGCACAAACCCATCGTGCCCTGACACTGTACAGGGTGTGTCCCTACCAGTCAAGGCAGCATACCCCCCTACAAGTAGAGAAAACCACGAGAATAGAAAAAAATCGGAAGCATTTTATTTCAACATTTTCCTTTATTTTTAAAGTGAAATAAGTTCTATGTTTCTGGCAATCAAGTCATGTGGACCTAAAATGTATGTCTGTTCCAAAAACCTAAATGTTCTCCTTAAACTGACTTTCATTGTTCAGGTGATTGCCCTGAAAACATCAATTTTGTCCAGAGCTGATTTTACATCTCTCCATCTGCATGATTTCTTTAAGCTGTGAGCCAAATTGATGGCAACACGTGTCATAAACAGCAATGTATTTAATTCTGGTCTTCACTTGTGTTCACTTTCATTGTGCTTCTACCCCTCTGCAAGCACTCTGTTATCTAAGTATTTCAGAGAAAAAAATGTAAATATGCCACAGGCAATTTGCAGAAAACAAATATTTGTAAAGTAATAACATGACAGAAGATACATCTAGAAGAAGCAATATCACAGCAATAGTTAATGGCCAGAGACTTGTAACAGCCATGAGGAATATTGTTCCAGTTCAACAATGGATGAGAGTATCATCAAGTAAATCAGATCTCAATAAACAAGAAGCTGGTTAAAAGCCTCATAAAAAATTCATGAATGAGAAAAAGATTGTTGTGGAGAAAACAATTAACCAGAGGCAGAGCTGCAAAGTACTTAATGACACAGGCATAACAATCACGATTTCTAATGACAACAAAATCCGGAAAACAATATTGTCTGCCCATGAAGTAAGGCATTCTGGCATGGGAACATTTAGAATTCATATTCTATAATTTTCATACAAAATTTTTAGAATAGAGTCTAGTCTTGCAAGTGTATTTCTCTGCTGTTATGATAGCAAATAAAAGTATATTGCAAATTTCAAAAGCAGCAAACCAAAACATTCATTTGCCAGAACTGGCAAATCTGCAGAGAGTGCTTTTCTCCTGAAGCTTTTTTTGTCTAAAGTACTGAGTTTCTTACATACCCCCTTAGTTATAGTTTATGAAGTTAAAAATAAATAAAAATATCTGAGCTTATTTACAAATCTAGCTGAGAGGCATTTCATTAGACAGAAATACCAACAACAGCTTTCAATGCTGTTGGCTTGGAATGTTGTATGGAAATTCATACATATCTTTTAATGGAAATGTTAAGCAAAATTATTATTATTAGTAGTAGTATCATTATCGTTATTAACCACAACAATTAGTGGTAGTAGTAGTAGTATTAACAACAACAGCAGCAGCAACAACATTTTTGTTGTTATTGTTGTTATTATTTTATATGTTTCTCTCTGGGAGGGAGAAACAGCTGTCCTGGCATCTAGAGATGCTCCTGGAGGGGTGGCGTGGATAAACCCATCTTGTGTGTCATGTGTAGATCTGGAAGTCATGGGGCTGCAGGCTCAGGCTTACAGCCTGCATACTGGAGGAGTCCCCATCCAACATGGGCACCTGGGGGGTTGTTTGCCCCTGAGCTGAGGTGGGGGATGCTGGGGAGCTTTCCTGGTGTGTGATCTGCAGGACTGGTGGACCCCGCGGCTGCTGTGGGGCTGCTACAAAGCAGTGAGCTGGAGCCTCGGTGCTTTACTTGGAATGGGCTTTAGGCTCCATTTCCATTGAAAGAGTATTTGGAAACCCAGGAAAACGTGGATGAATCTTGGGCTCTGTCTGTAGATCAAGACTACAGCTTTCTTATTTTCAGCTGTGGAACAGTGAGCAGCAAATGGAGTAAAACCAATTTCCAGGGCTTTTGCAGCTCTCTGGTTATTGGCATTTTCTTTTGATGTTATCAAGAACCTGTTAGAAAACCTGACAGGTTTCTTGTAGGAATTTAGAAGTCAGGATTCATCCTCGCTATGGCATTTTGGGAACAGGGGGAATAATATTCAGCAAAGCCAGAAATTTCCCACAAAATGTTTTTGCTTCAGGCAACTATTCTTTTTGACAAAACTGAGTTTGTTAGACGATGCTCTGCTTTGCTCTGCCGTTGGGGTGACTAAAATTACTCCTTTTTAGAAAATGATTATTATTGACTGCTATACATAACAGCTAAAGAATGGGGATTTTTACCAATTCAAGTTTGTTTCAGTCTTGCTCTCTGTTTTGCTTATGCAGCCTCTCATTTGTCTCTGTTCTTCCCTTTTATAAGGTAGAGAGTAGAAGGCTCAAAATAAATCTGTATGTTGGCCTTTTGAGTTCTTAGGACACTCCTTAAGATGATGAGCTAGAAATAAAATTAACTAAGATGAGGACTAAAAATAATATTTAAGTTAAAAATTTGAGACAAGATCATAACACCGACTAAAACCAGAGCCCAGTGATGTTGGGCCCCTAGGGACAGGCTTTTTGACATGTAAAGAAAAGTGTTCTATGACTGCTCTCACTCGCAGTTTCATGTATTCCAGAGGGTAAAGTAAATGTATCACCCTAGTGAAATACTGGACTCTTCTGTCAAACCTGGAATGATGATTAACACCATCAAGCCATATATGTAGCATCATTTCATGTGTTTTCCTGAGCTAAGAGCCAGAACAGAGCTGATCATTCCGTGGGTTGGGATGGGACTAAGCAAACAGCTCCTGTGCTGCAATTTGCTAGTTTGAAGGGAGGCTTCTCTTGCAGCCTGTGTGGCCACATCAGGAAATACAGGAGAGAGGATTCATTTGCTCATCACTGTTACAAGACCTATCTTCTTGATGTAAAGCTGTATTTCTCGACCTTGTTTTTTGGTAAATTGCAGATTCATATAAATATATGTATTTAAAAAATGATACCTTGAAATACTTCAGCAAACTGCTTGCCACTGGCTGGCATTCAGAGCTGAAACATGAGAGGAATGCACGCCTGTTAAGAAGTTAATCTGCTTGTTCTCTGTAGTTTTCTGTGTCCCTTGCTTTTGTTGCTTACAGAGGTCTGGGAATTTAATGCAATTAATTTTTTTTGTAACTATTTTCTAATGGGAGTTGACAAGTCCCCGACAAGCAATCCCACTGAACTTTCTACAGAATTCTGTCTTGACTGTAACTTGTGCGTTTTCACTCATTTTAGGAACTGTGCTACCTTTGTTTCAGTCTGTAATTGTAGTTTTTCACTGAAATTTTCTCTTACATTTGTGCTTGTTCTGCAGGAGGAAAAGTAAAATGTGGAAACTTTCTCTCTCAACTGCACTATTTAGATTTAATAGTGAATATATGGAGTTCAAATGATGGCACTGAGACCACTTTCACATGGCTAAACCCCAGAGAATATTGTTGCAAAATCTACTAAATAATATCCTGGATAAAATAGAGCAACAAAATAAAGCCAACAAACGGGCTGTTTCCAGAGCTTGCTGCTCTCAGGACCCTATGGATATTTCAGGTACAGTAAATTTCATTGCTTTTCATTGTACCCTCCTCTTACCATGTAAGAGAGAAATCTGTACCTCAAAGTGGATGAGGATCAAGAGAAATCACAGAAATTGGTACCTTGGGTCAGTGCTCTTCCTTTTGGGGTGTGTGTTTGTTTCCTCAGCGGTGGTTTCTACACTAGAATACCAATAGTTTGTATTTCCAGAGACACCTTCTGAAAGGTGAAAACTAGAGTTTCTTACAAATTCTCTTAGAGCAGTAAAAAGAAGTGGTGTTAGATCTGCTAATGAGAAAGTATTATCTATTTAAACTGATTTTGGGGCTTTTCAGATTTAAGTTTCTCTGAAAAAAACATTTTTGGTGCCTGCCTATCTATTATTGAAAAATCTCCATTATAATCCATGGTTTAAATGATCAGTATTTTTTAAATGAACTGGCTTGCTCCCTCTCTCTTCCCATAAAAGCCAGTCCTGTCCAATTTTGCCTGGTTTTTTCACACGTTATGTTGAACTCAGAAGTTGGCTATGTTCTGTATTTCCTTATTTATGGTTGTGATGGCACAGCACATCCTGCTCACAGCAGCTGGCAATGCCCCACAGTAGTGCTATGCAGATGAGGCTTTTTACCTCTTCCCCTGAGGCTTTTCCCAGTGGCTTCAAGTGGACCAGGGTTTGCATTTCATATACCAGTGAAGGTTTTGCCCTTTGTTAATCAAAAGCAAAATGCTCAAACACCTGTCCATTTTTAAAATTTAGATTATTTTTCTCCCTAGGGGGATGATTAGAAGTTCCTGAATTTACACTAAGGTTCTGGATTGTAGCATTCTATTCTATTTGAAAAGAGGGAAACAACAAACCAAAAACCCAACCCCCACCCCTGTTATTTCAACCTTACATCTAAGTGTTGCCAGTTTTCTCCTCAGGGTGTTGGAGCAATGCACTGATGTGTGCAGGCAGAGGAGAGGATTTGGGTCTAGAAGGAATAGATAGCAGGTGCATTAGACAGGAATTTGTCATAATTCATTCTTAATTGCCTCTGTCTTTTTGACTTGAACACTATGTGGGTTGGGGTTTGTTTGTTGTTTGTCTGTTTGTTTTTCCCCTGATGTGTCTGGGAGGAGAAAGGCTGCAAGGCATTCAAATCATGTTAGGGAAAAGAGTCTGTCAAGTTAAATACCATCAGGGCTACCTCAGCCATCAGAACTGTCATTTCCTATTTTGATTCACAGTGATTTTTTCTGTAGACATGTGAGCAGAGGAGTGTTTAAACACTGGATCATTTCACTGTGCATCTGGGTATTTCTTCATTCTGTGATAGTCATCATCTACCCTGTGGTCACTGCAAACGCTAAGGCAGTTAATCCTTTACTGAGGCATCTTTAGATAGATAGACAGATAGATAGTATTTTCCAGAGTTGTAGCCCAGTTATTTAAGTGGGTTTTGGTAAAACCTTAGTTTTATAGGCTATTTTCAAGTTGAAATGGCCAGGTGGGACAGGGCTTGGAGCAACCTGGTCTAGTGCAAGGTGTCCCTGCCCATGGCAGAAAGCTGGAACAAGACGGTCTTTAATGTCCCTTCCAACTCAAACTATTATGTGATTCTGTGAATCTGTCTTGATCACTAAAATTCAGAAACATACAAGTAAAAATATAATATTTATTAAAGAAAATATTATAATTTAGGTGTTTAAAGTACTTGCAACAAATGAAACTTTGAAAATGTCTGTGTGCCATGGCAGTGGCTACTGTGCAGTGGGAGAAGTCTGGGCTGAACCCCAGTGTTTTGCAGCTCTTTTGCAAACTGAGGTACAAAGAAGGAGAAAGCTATCCTGTTACCTCAAGGCCATGTGAGAGAGCTTTATTAAGCAACACCGCTAATGTGCTCTGCTTCACAGCTACCTGGTCAGCGTGCAGGGGAATGCAGGTTAAAGAATTTATGCTGTCTCTCAAGGCAGAGTGAGCTTGAGGGAGAGCTCAGTTTAAACAAATATAGAGTTTCTGCAAATTTTTCATGAATGTCAATAAATACTGTATGTGGGGGAATGCCTTAAAGGTAGTATTTTAGTTCTGTTAAGGGATTTTTCCTTATCTTGATTCATGCAGAGGTAGAAATGCTAATGAACCATTTCCCATTATGCTCAGTGGAATGTTATGTGTCAATGAGCATGTCTATTAACTGAGTCGAAGGGCAATAGCAGTGGAAGGGGCCCTGGCATGTCCAGTGATAACTTTCAGCTCAGCAATTCAAATATTTCGCAGGTCAGTTTGTAGGGCCCTGTCCCCTCTACTTTCAGCTGCCTACTCAATTTTGGATATTGTCAGCAATACTAGAAATCTTCATCTTTGATATATTCTGTGATAGCTCTATAGAAGAGCTGTTCTGGGTGGTCCTGAAAATAACTTGTTTTCTGGAAGAGACATATTGTAAAGTTAGTCTACTCCCTCTGAAATCATAGCGTCCTGCCTGATTTGCTCACACCTCCAGCCCTTTCCTGGCCAGGGAATATCCAGCTGCCAAGCTGTTGCTTTAGGCTTCACTGTCTGAGAAGCATTGCCAGTGTTCCCTGCCCAATAGCTGGGATGTGACACATTCTAAACTGTACAGACTCCTTCACTCTGTCATATGCTGAAATGGCCAGTTGCAAAAGGTAAGAATCACTCCAGCTGCATAAATATCAATCCTGATCGAACCCTTTTAATTTCAAAGTGGATTTTTAGCTGACTACTTTCTTTTCTCCCTCTAAATGTTTCTAGTAGCTGTTTGATCCTTTAGAAGTCTTGTATTTTTAATTCGGTCCTTCTGAAACACGTTAGAGGCAGCTAGCAATCCTGGCCAAGCCCTTTTAAATAAATGAGTTAGAAAAGCCTTTACTCTGCTCCTAGCAATGTTGAATTACTATTTAAATAGAGTAAATTAGATCCAAGACTTAAATCTCTCATCAGTATCCTCTCATGTGACAGTGTCAACTCAGGATTGTTTTAGTCATTGCAATTTCAGTAACACTTGTGTTCGGCAAGAAGGGCTGTTTCTGATACAGAACAGTTCATAGCGTTGGGCTGCCTTTATTAGTCAGTCTATTTGCATAGTAACTTGGTGCTCTTGGTAATTCTAAGCCCTGAGGAAGAATGGTTTGGCTGCAAGATCAGCTCTTCTGATAGACAAAATGGTTTGTAGACACAACAAAATAAATGAGCCTTTAAAGCGAAGTGTGTTAAGTTTTGCTTACCTAAAGAACTAAGTGGCATAAAATAAATTGTGAGGATCATTCAGAAGGGAATTTCCATTGAGCGTACTTCAGATTTCTCCCATCATTTAAATAGCCACTCTCCCATTCGTAGTCACTGGCTCTATTTCTGAAATAGAGGACAGATATGAGTTTTGTGCCTTTGGTTAAATCTCTAGGGCAGTGTGTCAATCTTTGCTGGACCAAGGGCTCCAAGAAAGCAGGCATGTTGTATGCTCATCCTGACATTTTTTAGCAATGCTTCCATATTCTAGGAGTGTTGCAGCTCAGGGATAACGTGTTCCGGAGGGGAAGGAGGAGCCGGTCCACATCGAATAGGGGTTGCAACAGGAATGGACGTTTATTGAGGGGTGCATGGGACTTATATAGGGTCGGGATGGAGGGTTCTAGAACTGGGGAGGAGATAGGGATGGGGTTAGGGTGGAGCACGACAAATAAAGGAAAAAAGGGGAGAAATCGCAACTTAAAGGTATAAACAGGGGAGCGGCTAAGCCTCATAAGGTGCTGATGGACTGCACCGCCAGCCAGCCAATAAGAAACTGGGGGTTCAATCACCAATGAGAACAACTGAACAATGCAAAGGTAATAACTATTCTAATACTGAAAAAACTTTTAAACAGAACTTTTAAACAGCAGTTTTAAACAGCAGCTTGGGGTCTGCTTTGCACCTGTCCTTTGCTATTCCCCCACATCTCCCCCATTTTTGTTTAAATTAAAAGCAACATCTGCAGAAACTAACTGTAGCATAAACTGTTTGAAGCAACTGAAAAAACATAACAAAAGCAAGACAATTAACAAAACAAAGATCCAAATAATTAACATGGCCGAATTGGGGTCAGGGGAGACAGGAAACCGAGCATTCAGGGGCTTTCTGTAGATATAATTATATAAAGCAAAGTTAACGAGAAATTTCAATATATTACAAATTCAAAACATGCATGCTCTAAAAATCTCTGAAGTTGTAAGCTTTCAGTTAGTTTCAGTTAGTGGTTATATGTATTTTAACTGAAGAGAACCCTGACAACAATACAAAGCTTTGTTAAACCCAGCAGAGTACAATATACCTTTCTTTTTCCCAGTTTATACATTAATCTGTTTTAAATACACAAGGCACTGAAGTATTGTGTTTGGTTGTCTTTTGAGGTAACAAATGCGGCAAAATGATACATTTACAATAGCAGCAATTGCAATACATGTAAGTAAGTAAAATTAGGGTTTGGTTTAGGTGCCCCCCAAATCTCACCTGCAGCAGCAAAGCAGTTTTCTTGCTTTCAACAGCTTTTGTTTTATTTGCTTCCACGCGGAAGACCTAGGTGGCAAGAGCCTTCCATCTTGGTCATAAACTAACCGACACTGCCAGGTCCAGTGATAACCTTTTACACACCTATTGCATAGTGAGGGAGGCGATTTCAGGACTAAGGGCTTTAAAGTGACCTGTGGGCAGTCTTTAGTGAAGTGCCCCACTTTATCACAGTGGTAACACTTCCCGACCACCCCTGCCAATACTTCGGTCACGCTGGCGGAGGTCTGGGCCGTGTTGGCCTGCAGAATGTCCTTGAGGGACTCTGCAACCAGAGATTGCCGGTAAATGTGAGTGCCCACATGCTTGCAGGCCTTCACCGTGTCTATGGGTGTAGGATCTTTGAGGGCCCTAAGGACCCTCTGGCAGTCCGCATTCACATTTTCAACGGCAAGCGACTTGAAAATCTCGTCCCGGGGCTCAGGCTGTTCAATTTGCCGGTCTATCCCCTCCTTTAGACGTTCTGCAAACTTGGTGAACAATTCCTCGGGTTCCTGTACCTTTGCGAAGGAGGGGGTGGTCTTGGTTGTAGCTACCACCAACTTGAGGGCCTGCAAAGTGAAGCTCTTTCCCAAGTTTAAGTCCTGCACTGGAATCCTAGCCTGGAGTTGAGGTTCAGTAAGATGACCCAGTCCTAAAAAACTATCAACTATTTGGCTCATCGGGATACCTGCCTGCACACGATTGGTGTGAACGTGTTTGGTAATAAGACGCCTCCATTCATTTTCGAACATGGGGAGTTCGAGTGTAGACAGAATACCTGCGAGTACCACCCCAATGTCATGACAGGTAAGGACATAGGCTGAGACAAATGATTCTATGAAGCCCAAAGTAAATGGGTCAGCCACACTGTAGTCCTGGGCAGCCTTTTTAATGTCTTTCATTACAGGATAATGCAAAGGTTCCCAGGTAGGTGGGTGACCAGCCTGATAAAAAACAGGGAAAGTCTCAATTAGATCCAAATCCCCTGCCTTCTCAGCTTCCATCCTGGCAACAAACTATCGGTTGTCATCGTCCCCACCAAAGGGATTACCCTTGCTGAAGGTGTTGCCGGTTGTGCCGGTGAATGGGTTTCTCGAGGCAGGAGGGGGCGGGTCAAACACCGGCAGGGGTGGATGGCTCGCCGGCAGGGCAGCATCGGCGGCGCCATCTTGGGCTGGAGTGGGTGGGGACAGCAGGGCGTGTCCCTCCAATGATGGACAGGTGGCTCCTCCCCCTTGGGTGGTGACGTAACTCGGGGGAGGGTCCGGAGGACCGGAAGGGACAGGGCAGCCATTTTGCGGGTTCTTGATGATGGTTGGGGAGCACACGGTCGGTCCGCCATTTTGTGAAGTGACCGCCAGCCCCGGGGCAGCTCCCGCTGGGGAGCTTACACCATGGAGGGGATGGTAGGAAGTAGGGGGCAGATGTGAAGGAGAAATAAACAGAATGTCTCTAGCCTTATTTGTCTACAGATCTTTTACCTTCTGATGGAGGAATCTATTTGGCTTCTGTCAGAATAGTTTCCTGCTGCTTCTGCCTCTCTTCCACTCTGCTTCTTGTTGCAAGGTTGTGCCAGTTCTGTTACCTTTTTACGATGCCCCAGCAGTCACTGGCTGTCAATAATCTGCTTCTGAACAGATGCACTTTCTGAATGGGGCAAAATTCTACAGAAAGTGGATTTGCTTGAACCAAGTGAGCTGTCACTGAAAGATTGAGCAGAGATGAGTGAAAACTGGTGGGAATGCAAAACATCTCTCAAACAGCAGCAGCAGAAGCGAATGTTTCTCTCTTTTTAGTTTCATGTCTAGAGTTCCTGTTTCTTGTCCTTTGTGTTCCCCTTCAGCCCAGGCCTTTGTGTCTGCTGTGTATAGTGCACATCATGGCCCCTCCCTGGGTCTGAGGCTGGGACCTGCTGCTGGAGCTTGTTGGCTGTCACTCTGTTTTGCTTTTCCTTTGCTACTCTGCTAAGATGAGGCCGATGCTCTCTCTGTGGCCAAGCAGAGCAGTATGATACTCTGACTACACTGTCAGATTATAAACCAGGCCTTTTTGAGCACTAATTATTCTTTGTCAAGTTGCTTGCTTTTATTTTCTCCTTTCAGTGGAAACAAATGCCTGAGCTTCACAGGCAGTAGCAGTGATACAGCAGAGACAAGTTCTGATAAGGCACCTGCTGCAGCTGGCTGGGATCTTGCTAGGTGATCATGGGTTTTCAAAGTACTAAATAAAGTTGTGCCTTTTGGTTGTTCCACATAGGTGGGATCAGTCATTTATTTAGAAAGAGTAAAATATTTCACTTCTAACCAGTATAGTATAAATTTATGTAACTGAAACCAAGTATTTGCTAAATATCTGTGTTGGACCCAGGCTGAAAAAAATAATGAATTTAAAGTATTCTACCACTGGAGAACTTCTTGTTCACCTAACAAACAATTTGTTAACAAAAATCCTCTTTCAAGGCAAAATTCACCAACTAATGTCTCACAGAGCTCTAGTATAATGATGCCTCTGTGGGAAAAGCATGGCTAATGAAGTGATCATGTGAAGCTTTTTTGCCTTGATGTATCATCTAATGGGTTTGCCCTGCAAGTTGTTGCACTCAAGGACTCATGAAAAGCAATAATATCAGGCCCTGGAATTTACAAACCAATTTACAATGCAAAAAGGAGTAATGGATATCCATTGGATTAATGGTTAATTATCTGAGATCTTTTCTTCATTATTTCTTGTAACTGAATTGGTTTGTCACTTCTGTTAATTAATTAGACAAAAGGAAAAACATCATCAAGCACCCTATTGCTCAAATTAGTGTCAGCTGTGGGATTAGTGCATGGTTTATTGCCCCGTGAACACACACAACCTCTGCTCTGCTCTCGCCAAGGCCAGCATGGGCTCAAAAGCTAAACCACTGCCAGCTCTGAGGAGAGAGGAAATGAACCTTTTCAGATGAGGAGTCTCTGACTTTCTCTAGATAGAGAGAAGCCCCATTCTTTGAGCAGTGTGACCTTAAATATGTCAGCATTGGGAAATGTCTTCGCAGTCACTACACTTGACTTTAAAGAGACTTATTTTGGGCTTGCTGTGGCTGCCAGTGCCAGTGGTGATGTGAGGGTTGCCAGGGTTACCAGGAGGCCCTCAGTGATGTGCACTGACATTCACATAGGAGGAAGCAACAAACTGAGTAAAGAAAACAATTCTGGAAAATGGACTTCCGAGTATATTTGACAGATGATTTGCTCACCTTCCTTCCCCAACACCTGAGAGCTCCACATCAGTGATTTACAAAATTATTTCACAAGGGCACAGGAGGCTGGGTATGTCTGTCTGTCTTTGTGCCCTGCCTCACCTTCCTCTGAGGGGATGGTTTGCTGGGCAAAACATGGCAGAGTGCAGATGAGATGTTGCTATATTTTAATCTAGTCTAAAGGAGATATCTTGTCTAATGCTACTTTTTTTTAACCTTCTTTTATTTGAGTGATAAGGATGCAAAGCATGAGGTGGAGATGGGGGAGCCTGTCCCCACCTCCTCTCTTTCCACTTCACCCAAACTCAGGGCATTCCTCCTTTGCCTCCAATATCCTGCTGGAAGAAGTCCAAGGGGCAGTGGGGACTGATGAGCCTGTCTGAGCTCTACTCCATTTTCATTTGAACTGTAAAACATTCTGACAGAGTTAAGTGAATTTACTATTTTCACTCTTTTGGGAAAGGAGGGGCAGCTGAACTGGCTTGAGGAGAGTGTTTTGTATGTTTGTGATGGAAACGCTCTAGAGGGATGGCAGCACTTCTGTGCATCAATAAAAACAGCAACGCTGCTATTCCAGATCCCTAAAAACTACCTAATTCTTGGTGATTTTATAGGATGTAAATGCCATAAAAGTAGGCAGACACTTGCAGTCTTTTTTCAGTGTGCCTGACCCTGCCCCCAAATGCTAATGGTGAGATCTTTTTAATGTTTGGAAATAGCAGACATAATCAGTGCAAGGCAACTTGGAAGAGTCAGCTGGTAAGGCCTGTGTATAAACAATATCTTGGGGTTTGGGGGAACTTTTGTAACCCCCTGATATTCAGCTTCATTTTCTCGCCTGTCTCTTTGTGTATCATTTATGGTAAAAGCCACTGGATTTGCTTTATTTTTTGTTTGTTTGAAAATATGAATATTAGGAAAAATAATAGGGTGCATCCCATTTTTGTGTTTGTTGTTTAGTGAATGGAAGCCTAAAACAGAAGCCCAGGCACAATTCTCCATAAATAATTATCACTGTGGTGGGACTAGTCTAGCAGTAGTTGGGCTCTGAACCTATCATTTAGAGAAATGATGGAAAACAGGAAAGTTTGAAATGTTAAATAAAATATGGGAATACGTAGCAACGTGTAAGAAAGAAGATAGTAAAGCATGAAAGGAGAATCCCACTGAATCAAATACCTTTTCCGACTGAATATTCTGAAAAGAATACATTGCTGATGTATTTAGAAAATTTCTTTATATTATCTTTAAAAACCCTGTTCCAATGTAGAATTGGGTACACTTTAGGTCTCTGAATAAACCCTCACTGCTAGGATTCTGGATTATTCTCCTGGATATGTAATATATTAGGATATTTCACATTTAAAAAGAAACATCAGAATAAGCCTTTTATTGTCCTTTAAGTATTGCTACTGCCACTCATCAAGAAACCATGGTCTTAAAAACCATGCCAGTGAAGTAATATCCTTTTCTCTTTTTTTTTTTCCTTTTATTTTTTTTCCTTTTTCCTTTAGATCAGTGAATGAGTTTTGTGCACCAGAGCCCCAGAAATGTGTGGCAGATGGCATTGCTCCCTGAAGAGAGATCCACGCTCAGGGCCAAGCTGTGGCCTTTGGCTTCACCTGCTCCCCTCTTGCAGACCTGGGAGGGCTGAGTAAGCTCCAGCCCCTTTCCCTGCTGCCCACAGGCATGGGTTCTTGCCCCTCAGCCAGGAGGGGGGCAGGCCGAGGCAGAGGGCTTTGCTGCCTGTGTTACAGGTGTTCAATTTTTTTTCCTCTGGCTTTAAACTTATAGTTATTTTTTAAATTTGACTCTGTTCAATTTGTCAGCTTCATATTTACTCCCCTCCCTCCTGGTTTTGGTTTCACAGTTTTTCAGGGGTGCATGTAGTGATTTCAGGGTACACATGCAGTATGGAAAGCAACAGCCTTGATCCTTAGGGAAGAATGGCAGACTAGTTTGAGCCTGGCAGTCAAATTGCTCTTTTATCCTCCATCAGCCAGTGTCCCTGAAATAGTTTCTTGTCACTTAATATCACTAGCTGGATTTATTTGTTATGAATCTGTCCAGTGTGTTGTCCCCTCCTCACCATTTAATGCTGGTTAGGTATCCTGGGTTCAAAACTTACACACATAGTTCCCAGTGTCAGAGGACACAGAGGGAAGCATCACTAGTGTGGTCCCGCTGCTCCATCTGACTGGAGCTGAAAACTGAACTGGGATGAGTGGCCAGGCCTTTAAATGAAGGCAGGGAGAGCTTGCTGGTCTGGAGGCACACCTGACTTGAGAGTTAGGGACTGTCAGTCTCTTTCCCAAATGAGGTGTGGCACTGGGGAGGGATCCATGATGATCAGGTAGCAAAGGTACTTAAGGTACTAAACTGAGGGAAAGAGTTTGCTTTTTACTTGTATATATATTATTATGTTGCAAGTGCAAGTTTATGAGGTGTTCTCATGTCCGGTACAACATTGTTCTTGGTCTCAGGGACAAGGTGGCTAAGGAGGCTTTCCTTTCTGAGACAGACAGACAGACTAATTTTGGGGAATGCTTTTCACCTGCACTGCTCAGGTGCTGTTCTTTAATGCCTGTTCTTCCTGCTTCAGTGGGAGGGTGGTAGAGGGAATGAGCTTGGAACTTTGAAGAAAGGCAGGGGGGAGATAGAAGCCCTCACAAGATCTGTACCAGGAGGGATCCTAGCCACCTGCCAGGACTTTTGTCCGTGTGACACCTGTGTTGTGGTGATGGAAAGCTTTGTAGGCAAGCAAGCTGCAGATTGGACCTTCCCTCCAAGCCCTCCATTCCCACGTGAAGGGTTTCCATCTCAGTTAATGTACCACTTTCACACAATTGTAATTTCTCAGAATTCAGTGGGCTTTCTCATTACATGTCAATGTTAAGACAAATTCAGGTCTTATTTTGCAAAATCAAGCTGAAATAAAGTAAGAAAACAAGTTTTCTAACAACAGTTATAGTTACTTATTTGCAGCTTGTGAGTTAATACACCATGAAAACTTATCTTATAATTTTCTTAGTAGTACTCTGATGATTCTGTGAAGAATTACACAGAAATGCTAACTGAGAAGCAAAATACAGTTTCCACGTTCCTTCTGGGAGCTTTAGAGACATGTCACTTTTTCAGTGTTTTGTGATGTGTGACCTGTGTCCATGTTCTAGTCTCAGCTGTGGTAATGCAGGTGGCTTCAAAAACTGAAGGGATTTCAAGCCCTTCAGGGCTTATAGAAATGTAAAACAGTATTATTAAGTTGACAAGTTAAGGTGACAAGTTGCATTCAAAATTCCTTGCATGTGGTTTTGAGATGAAAGACTTCACAACAGTAGCAACTGGTAAAATGAATCCAAAGTTCATGTATGTTGATAGTATCAGATTTTCATTTTTTGAATAATTCTGACAACAAAAGTAACATTTTGAATTGTAACTGAAATATGCAGGTATTTTTAGGCACACCTTAGCTGTCTATACAATGGCTTTTTTCTCTCTAGCTAGATATTGAATGCCTTAGGGCATTTTAGATTTCCTGGAAGCCAGGTTGGCATGGCAGTGGTTCAGGGATTTGCTGTGTTTTTCTCTCAGGGATATGCATAGCAACTTTGTTCAGATTACAAATAAAAATATGTTTTTCAGGCTATTATTGCAGCCAACAACTTGTTAGTTGAGAACTGAGCTGTGCTCTCTTTGTTCCCTCTGCTATCAGCATTGGCATAGACTGCAATAACATCGTTGGAAAGGTTAGCCCACCTGAAGTCATTTGATGCCTTCCTCAGCTGTTGCTGGCACAGCAGCTATTCAGCTGGAGCAGCAGGGTATGTTCTGGGGACACCCACACCTGGGTGACAATCCTGCAGCTTTCTCTCTTCTTATGAGGGCACTTAAGCAGTGTCCTCTGTTCTGCAGAGCCAAAACTGGGACTGCCTGTTGTGTTTCACCTGGGGGTGTAAGGAGAGGCAGTGCTGCATGTAGAGGGTGACATCACCCATTTCTGGGGTGTGTTACATGGGTCTGCAGTAGCAAAACAACTGTACAAGGATGTGAACACCTACTGTGACTCTGAGGGGTGCATCTCTCTGTTCTTATGTACTCCGCTCATCTGCCAAATATCCCTTCTGGGAAGGAGTTCTCTCTTTGAGACAGTTTTTTCTTTTAACACGTATCACACCATTAGCTGTTTGGGTCTTGGCTGTGATCTTTGGCACAGTATTTGTCAGGAGCAAAATCAATGCCTTGCCTGCATTTCAGGGCTCCCATTGCCAGAATAGTTTGTGTCTCCAACTGTGATGGGTTGAAAAAAAAAAAATTGGCCAAATGCCAATAGCTAAAGGGCCAAGGACAGAGACCCCTAAGGCCCCTCCTGGCCACAGGGGGGGAAGGAAAACTGCAAAACCGAACTTTAGTAAAACTAGTACAGTTTATATATGTATATACAGAGAAGAAAAGAGACAGAAAACAAGTTTTCACTTCCCTCTCACCAAAACAACTGTC